>CM040246.1:66050127-66450127 GCA_022545495.1 Chrysanthemum lavandulifolium
GTGTTTACTATTTATTTAGGTCATGTGGGATATTTCTTAAAATTCTCTGAATTTACATAGCTTACTTGGTATTCTTTTGAATTAATTATTATACTTTTGATTGTAAGGGTATTTTGGTCTTTTGTGAACTTTAGAAATTCCAGGTATTACAATCTTTGCCCAATGTGGAGGTTCTTGATTCACACGTTGCTTCAGTGCATAAGCAACAAGTCAGGAGGATGGGACCAGTTCTCTACCCAACTGGGATGTGGTATTGTGTGTCTTTCACAAGGGGTAACTTATAATTTTTCTAAGTTTATTTTTGAAAACATGATTGAGAATATTCAAAGAAAAAAGAATAAGTTTTTAATGTACCCTAGGTTTCTGCAAATGATTTTAGACACCACTACCCAAGTCCAATCCTTTTATGCCGTAGGAGCTCTGTCAGCCAAACTTTTTGCCTCTATGAGAACTAACTTTGAGGGGCACATTATCCCTGACAGAAGCTATGTTGCCTCAAGGCAATGTGGGGCGATGAGGAGAATGTTGCCAACATCCCACCCTCTTCACTGTTGCTACCGATGGCAATCCATCGGTCAATATTGATGAGGGCCCTCCTTCTCTGAAGCTTCTCATGTTGCTCGGGCGACCTCCACCAACACCAAATCTATCACATTGTCCTAGTCCACCACCAACACATGATACTCTTGATGATTTTGAGTCTGATCTGAACAGAATGGCCTCACCTAGCCCTCCAAGGGTACCTGTTGATGAGGTATCTCCTCATCTTGAGAATGACCATGTTTCCATTGAAAGGTCCAATGAGGCTCCCATTACCACAGAGCAATCTGATGGTGGAGCTGAGGACCCCATTATTCTCACATCTGTGTATGATCTTGTGAACAGGTATGCAGCTGAAGTGTCCAGTCTGAAAAAGGAACTTGCAGAGACCAAGTCTACTCTTGGTAGTAAGATTGAAGATCTACAGAGCAAAGTTAAGGACATTGAGAACAGACTTGAAAAGGAAACCAAAAGGAAGTTTGTGGTTTCTTCTGAGGAGGAAGATGATGAACCTCAGTTTGGGTCTCTTGATATGTTAGCTGATGTGTCTCTTAATAATCCTTCATCAGTAATTACAGAATCTTCAAAGGAGAAGGATCCTGTTCTTTACAAAAGGAGAAAGAGATCTTACTTGAATAAAGCAACTACTGAAGTATCCAAAGAACCAGAGTTTGTCAAAGTTGCATCTGCTGATACTCCAATGGAGGATGTTGCTGCTGAACTTGGTCAGTCTTCTGTCTTACAAAAACCTTCAGTGTCCACTCCTGCTGAAGCACCCCCACAACATGTTTCTTCTGAAAAAGACTTGGGTGTTTCTACTGAGATTCCTGTTATCAATATTGCTGATGGTGATTGTGCTAAGGAGACTGCTAATAAAGGAAAAGGTTTACTAGTAGAAGATGAACTTGGTCCAGACTTGATAAGTGAAGAGGAAAGGCTAGGACAAGAAAGTCGGTTGGCTGAGTTTGAGAAGTCTAAGGAAAGTGAAGTATTGGCTAAACAACTTGAAGCAGAGGGTGTCTCAACCTTAACTCCTGAGAGACGAAGAGAATTGGATGCATTGCGTGTTCAGATGCCTGCCGAACACGGGATGCTCTAACTCGATAAACTATTTCAAATCCTACTCTTGCTCGAGCATCTTGCGGCGAATTTGATGGTGAAAATTTTGTAGCTCGATGAGGCGACTTGGAGAATAAAGGAAGCAAGAAGCGGTGCGAAAAGGAAAGCGATTCATCGAAAAGAACAAGGCAAAGAGAGAGAGACCTCTTACAGAAGCTCAGAAGAAATCTCAGATGAGGATTACAGTGAAAAATCAAAGTTGTTCTGTGCTTAACCGTGGCCTTACAATGAAGCAAGTCGTGGCTTTATCTGATGCAAGACTGTTTTACATATATAATATGATTATGAAGTCTTCTTCCTGTGCCTCAACACCGTCTTCCAACTTGAAAAGGATTGCTGAAAATGAAGTTGCACCAGAAGCCAAAAGACCCAAGTTAGTTGAATCGGTGGAGAACTTTGATGATGTTCCACCCAAGGTGATTTCTCCAGTTGTTTCTGCTGTGGCAACTTCTGAAGTTACTCCCTCATCTGACAAGGCCTCTTTTGCTGAAACTTTTGTTGTTTCTTCTGATGCAAACGAAGAAACTTTGGTTAAAGAAAATATCAGGGTTCCATCTGCTGAACCATCTACCAATTCTCCTGAAACACCTCATGTACCAGATCCCTCTGTGGCATCTGTTGAATCAGAAGAAGATACTAAAGTTAAGGAAACTGATATTGCAGGTGTGAAAACTAGAAAGGCTAGAATCTTGCTGGCCAGGATGAACGCCATTCGTGATGGTGCTACTCCTAAGTCCTCATCTACTTCCTCTAGTCCTGCTAGCAAAACTAATGAAGAGTCTGAAGCTGTACCTTCTTCGGATATCTATAAGCCTGGTAGGAGGAAGAAGAGGATAGCCAAAAGAACTCTCTTGGATCTTGAAGCTGATGACGCAACATTCATTACAGAAGGTTCTGCTAGTGATTTTCCTGAGGGAGATCAAAATGTACTGGTCCATTGGACTCTGAAGTATGATGAGATGAATGTCATTCATCGAATGGATAAAACGTCAATGGAATTCACCTTTTTGAAGGAAATACTTCATTTGGTAGACAGGGCAGATTTGCTTACTCTGTACACTCTCGTTACCAGCCATTACTGCAATAAAGCACCACAAGGTTCTAGGATGTTCTTGTTAGGAGATCTTCAAGTACTGTTTAACTCTCATTGTCCCAATAGTAAAGGACATTCCATTTGGGCGAACTCACATTTATGGCGGGTTGTGTCTTGGAGACTCTATCCTCTCCCTCGTGTGCATGTGCTTGAGACTAAGGGTGGAATCACAGTCTGCATGTTTGCTGAAAGAAAGTATCCATTGCCCAAGAGACTAATGGAAAAGATGCTGGGTCAGAAGTTGGAAATTCCTCCAGATCCAGTGGGAAATGAAAGATCAGATGCTGAACGACTGGTTGGATTGATCAAGTCTCAACTTTTGCAAGATCAAGCTGCATCTTCATCATGACTGCGGTCATCTACATTGTCTTTTGTAAGTTGTACTGCATTTTTTTCTGTTATGTTGTTTATTTTTGTTTGTTTAGTTGTCAGTTTCTTAGTTAAAAAAAAAAAAAAAAAAAAAAAAAAAAAACTAGCTTTCTTTTGCGCTTTTGTTGCACTTTTGATGGTTTTAACTCACCGGATATACCTTGTTTATATCAAAGAGTTAGCTAGTCCAAAGGTACTGACTTTGGTAAAGACATGACAAATTTGTTGATAGTTGTAATGATTTGCTCAAAATCATAGGGTGCAACCACCCATGCTTAATTCTTGAGTGTTGTATGGTCATCAATTCACCATGGTCTATTCCTTGTTGGAATCCAAGAATTGACTAGCCCACAAGTATATGGATTGTGGTAAAGGCAACTATCTCCATATTTGGTTATCAATTCACCAATTCTAAGAGTTGACTAGTCACGAGCAAGCGGCTACGGTAAAGACACATCAAATCCGTTTATATAGTTCTTTGGTTTGCTACTAAATCGGATGGTTATCGATGTACCATAGTTTTCGAACTTAAGCATTTGGCTACTCCGGTAGTAATGGCTATTGGTAAAGAGACAACAAAACCATTATTTTCAATGATTCACCTCTCGGGTGTGACCACACTGGATGTGATGAGAATAGATTGCAAGCGATAAGTATTGATGTACATTATGTCATTTGTTCTTTGCAAAGACACAGGCGTTTCAAAGTCGATCATCATAGAGATGAGATTATTAGTGGTTATTTGCTCTCGATGTGGAAACAATCCTCTAATCTTGAAGTATCAAAAGATCTTTCAAGGTCGTGAAGCGTAATTTAACCAAGTCAAATTCGGTTTAGGGAGGATTGTTGGGAATTATGTGAAGTAGGATTTCTGCGACATTCTGCCGATGGTTTCTGTGAAGTAGAAGCGATTCTCTGAAGAAGTGATTCTCTTGAAGAGTACAAGCATTGCCGTGTTCTTCTTTGAAGGGTGAAAGTCGACTAGGATCAAGATGCGCCTATGAATTAAATGCTCACTCATTTTTATCTTTGAACGGCCCAAGGTTGCATGGGCAGTATTACTAGACTACTCTATATTTGTTTAATGTTTTAGTCATTAAATGCATGCAAACATGTTTAGTCGATTGAGTAGTAAGAGATTAGGGTTCCTTGTTTATAAAAGAAACCAAATAGTTTGTAATAGATAACGGATCTGAAACATAGAGTTTCAGTGAATAAAAAGATCCACAGAGGATCTAAGTGTTCTTAGTTATAACATCTTGTGTTTACTTTCCGCTATAGAATACAAGTGTTAGAGACTGTCTATTAGTTTGCTTATGATTACATAGGCAACACTAACGATCCACGAGTGCTAAAGATCTGTCAAGGTCTGAGAGTTTTCAACATGGTCACACTAAACGTTTTGTCACACATATTATTCAAGTGTAGCCAAAATCCAGTACATATGGTCACGTAACTTAATATGTGGCCATTGGAGGATGAATAGTCACTCAAAATACACGTTTCCTCACTTTAAACACCATATGGTCACACTTATTAACACTTTTAGCCACTTTATGGTTAATTGTATGTGACTAAATACCCAAAACAAACATGCTTTGTGTGACTAAATGTTAGAAACGGCCACACAAACATAAAATTCATGTGGCCATTGGATGATCAATAGTCACACAAAAGACACCTTTCTTCACTTGAAACACCATATGGTCACACTTATTAACACTTTTAGCCACTTTATGATTAATTGTATGTGACTAAATACCCAAAACAAACATGCTTTGTGTGACTAAATGTTACAAAAGGCCACACAAACATAAAATCCAAGTGGCCATTGGATGATCAATAGTCACACAAAAGACATATTTCTTCACCTTAAACACCATATGGTCATACTTATTAACACTTTTAGCCACTTTATGCTTAATTGTATGTGACTAAATAACCAAAGAAACATGCTTTGTGTGACTAAATGTTAGAAATGGCCACACAAAAGAAATTTGATGTGGCCATTGGATTATCAATAGTCACACAAAAACTATTATGTTTTTCATAAATAGAACTAACTACGAATACTAAAGCAGACTTATCTTATTTACGCGGACTTAACCTTGTCTTGGCGCCTTAACCACTAAAACTAACCTACCGGACTTAACTTTGTCTTTGGAAGCTTTAACCACTAAAGTTTTACGTTTATAAGTATACCACAACACAAAATATATATATTGTTTTTGGGTGCAAAGATGAACTTGTAGTAATCAAGGAAACTTTGTAAAATGAAAAAATCAACACACATCGATATGGACAAGTCCCATATCAAGTTGCATACTAGGAAACTCTATTCAATATCGATATATCATTCTTATAAGTCGATAACAAAACAAGCGCCCATATCATACAACCATGGACATATGACAACCAACACAAAACCATCACAAAGAACACCTTTTAATGCACCGGTATGAACCATACACTTCCGGATAGGGGCTATACCAAGTAGTTTACATTCCATCTCGTGAATGGCTTCAACTACTTGGGAACACACACCCTAAATGAAGCCAACCAAATCCTACACAATCCTAAAATCTGTTTATAAACGTGTCTATCAATAACAACCGATAACGCACGGAATTACGTTTTAGCACATGCTAAATCTTGGAATTATAACTGGTTACGGAAGACACGAAGCTTGGTCGTCGATGACAAAGTCAACAAGATTGAATCGACCATTTGTTTTGTTCCCACCGACACTCCTCAACAATCTCTCTCCATATGGCGTTTATGGTAACGTGGTTCTTGCTTCTAGGCCTGTCATTTGTGGTGTTGCGATTCACGTTCACATAAAACTCCATGTCTTCCGGTATCTCGAGAATGCGTTATGGTACTTCCACATGTGATTTCGCCGTAAACTTATGTGGTATGTTCGCATTAAAAGAACAATGTAGTATGCTAATCAAAAGTATGTTCATGTGTTGAAGCATATATTAGCTTTTTGAAAAGCGAATAATGACCGAAATGGTCCGATTTGTATCATTACTTACCAAACGACTCTGTCCGTGACATATGCAAGGATGGGCGTAAAACAATCCCTTTCACTTTCATGCTCAGTACATTCATTCCATGCACATATGTGTTTCATACGCTCATCCGCAATTGGAATTTAATAAAATGGTAATTAATAATTTAAAAGCTATTATATGGAAATGTTTATTTTAAAATAAAGCCATAGATTATGTCTACACTTTGATTAACATACCTTCATCTACGGGTTTCTCATGAACGGTCTTGTACGATTCACTCCATCGTTGCACAAGTTGAAGCATCATCGGTCCATTTTCAAACAAATGGCATCGGGGAAAGAGTATTGTTTAGGAGATTTGTGAAAACAACTCTTGTGCCAAGAAAGAGTTTTCATCGTGAACCAATACATTCCATCCGTGCCCACCAAACTCATGCACGTGTCTGCTTTTCCTCAAGTATTTCAATTTGACGGTGAGTGATAGCTGCTACGGCACGCCAAAGAACAAGAACGTCAAATTGGTTATTGTCGGTATTGTCCGGAAATTGCAAGGAATGACCTACGTAATGAGCTTTAGTTTAAAGAAAACATTAGCGGGTCAAACAATTAAAATAATCCCCATTTTCAACAAACTTATACAATGTATTGATTAACATTTTTTCTTACCGAGGTTGTGCGGGATATTCATCCAACGTAACCGAGCACCTCGTTGTCTCAGAACCTAGAAGAGCGAGATCGTATCCGGGCATTCGTGGCTCGCATCGTTCTACATTTCATAATAATGATCTTCTTCACGATGAATGAAATGGAATGTGGCCACATTGATGTATTGGCTTTGATCAATAAAAGCTTGCCACTCGGACCCTTGCAAAGTAATGCGACCATGAACCAATTTCGGTAAACCTTATATTTGGTTCCCCTATTGTGGATTAGGTATATCCAGCGCTTCTTAGGGTACAGTGTTTGATAAACAAAGCAGAAGCATCTTAAATTTAAAAAGTAAGCACGTATATCAATTTGATGGTTACATCGATAAATTTATAACCTTAAGTAAGCATTTTAAGTACAACTTACCGCAATGTCCTAATGTTTGTGCGGTTTGCCTCCACCAACAATTGGATGCTCATTCTATTTTAAAACCACAATCGTCTTAATGGTCAATAAGGTTATCTCATATGCATAACATTCAACTAATACAAGTCTTAGATGATCAATACATCTTTATCATTAAGGTGTCAAACAAAATATGATTGAAGATGTACTACTACATATTTAACTATGTTTCAAAAACCAATAATCATATAGTCCTTTTAGAGTAAAAATCTGTATTTTTTAACGTTTATTCATCTTACCCCATACGTTTGTTAAAATCTAGTAAGAAATCCATAATATACCCAACATACCATACGCCATTGCTTCATAAGGTGTAGTGCTTTACCAAATCATATAAAAGCTATACTAACCTAGATTAAACATATGTTTACAAGTTGTCTAATTAGCTATTTAACAAATAGCTGCTACGTTTTTCCACAATGCACATATATCCATGATTTTTTTTATTCAAATCATCCTATATTTACATGTCACACAATATTCTAAAGAATCAAATCGCATATAGTTCTAATAAAACGGCTGTTACATTATGATCAAAGGATATTATATTCTTTAGGATATGTTAAACATTCTTGAAAAATTACCAAACATGCATTTGTATCCATCAACATATCGAAACATGCATGCATATCAATCACTTTACATTTGCGTTCATGGTTAAAAAACAAAAGAAAAAAAAAAAAAAAAAAAAAAAACAATGTGTAACATTACACGATGATGCGGTTATTGTGTTGAAGAAGATAGACTTGAATATTTTGCTTTGACTATGTGATTAAGTGTAGCCGTAATATGTCACGGTTCTCAAAGCGCAATGATTACTATTAATTAAGGAAGGATTTTTGTTTTATTTTTTAGCTTGTATTATGGGAGCATTGCATATATACCCACTAAAACTCAAAAGTTTCATATTTCTCCATAATACAATATTTTAATGCATGATGTACAATGCAACTTAAGCATGTTTTGGGTATATATGCAAATATGTAAATTTTACACAACAATTACGTACCAAAACGGTACATTTGAAAAAGTACGCAACTATTTTATGACCTAAACCCTTGATTAAATAAATACAAAATATTTGGTAGAATCACCTTAAAAATTAAGTACCTTAACATACAAATAAATAATATTACATTAACATACACGATATCGTAACTTCTCGCAAATAAATACATATGTCGAATACAATATTGGTTAATCGAATATACAATGTAGCTATTGAATCACGCCGATTGCATCAACGTTTGCAATGTTTTGTACGATGTTTCCGTCCTTGAATGTCACGTTCATCGTGATGATAAAAACACCGTGGAATCAAGTAACAAAAAAGTTATCGTTGTAATAAAGTATATAATTGTAGGTACTTTTAAATAAGAAACATACTATTCAATAACTTAGCACTACCGGTATTAACTTAGCAGCGACAAGATTAACTTAGCTTCGCCAAGATTAACTTCTTCCAGCCCATTCTTATTCGATGTCAAATTCCAGCCCATTCTACTACGACTATATACACGGATGCTTAACATCTTGAGCCAATCATGATTCATTGGGACGGGTGTATGATAGGGACCAATGATTATATATAGCTTCTAACATAAACTATATATACACGTGGCGCCAACGGACGCCACCACAATGAAACATGATTGACACGAAGAAATTTACCAACTTCATTAAAGTACAAGGTTGTGATAATATTATGCATATAAAATAAAGCGGTCACAAACATGCGACATAATCGTCTATACATTGCTATAAACCAGGTCAAGATATGGGCAATCTCAAGTTTAAAACTACCCGTCATAATTGATCAAAGCGTTGATGGTCATGGTAAGCTTAACACAACCTCTATCAAAGTAAGACACCTATGTTATAAGCAAGCAAGTGGAGCGACTTAGTACTTTGGCGTCCACTCGAAATCCCGTTGCCATGTCTATGAAATGGCGCAAAGATTTGCACCAAACCTATTGCTATAGCGGTGACATAGGAATGGGTTTTCGAGGAAGCTCAAAGTACCAAAGTGTGCCGAATAAATAATTATCGATTCTACAAAAGTTAATTTTGAGAGATGAAAAGACAAAAAGCCTATCCAATGATGAAAAGACTTTTAAGTGCAATGGTTAAAATTTTAATGTTGAAACTAGGAATAAGATCTTGTATACAGCAACCCATCTACCATACGGTCAAAAAAAAATTGACTCATTTTTGCACATAATAGTGAGGCTCGAGATCCGTATAAATCAATAGTTTCAAAACATCGATGATCACATCATTTACATGATTTAATAAGATACTTGTCATCACGACCTCATACACACCGACACCTCATAATTATAGTTTTGCTAGATTGTTAAAAAAGTTAAGGAACAATATGATATAGTTGCGATTCGAGCGGAAGTTGAACATACCAATGTGGCGCGTTACTTTGTAGATGTGTATGGAATTTCAACTTAGTGAACCCTTCGAATCCCCTACGGTACCTTTTGTCGTTTCAACTCCCTTTGAGCAAAGGCACGCACGGGCGATTTGCTAGATTGTTGAAAAAACAAAAGGCACTGTTTGGGAATTTAGAATGGGTAACTATCTTGAAATTCCTACCATCTACAAAGTAACGTGGCCATTTTGGTACGTTCAACTTCCTTTGAATCGTAATATCATATTGATCCTTAACTTTTTAACAATCTAGCAAAAGTCTATAACAAGTATATCGACTCATATAAACTTCCAAACCGGGTGTGCGGTGTGATATGCATTTGCAAGGCTCAGATCCGTAAAAGGTTGGATAAACACCGGAACATCAGGATATAACCGCCATGGCTGCAAAATATTGTAATAAAATTGCCATGCCAACATACGGTAAATCACATCATTTGCATATCAAATAAGATAATCGTCATCACAACCTTTTGCATATCACAAATAAACACATGTGGCCCAAAATAAACCAACTCCCTTTGAGCAAAGGCCTGCACCAGGCGATTTGCTAGATTGTTGAAAAACAAAAGGCGTATGGGCGCGAAGGGTTAATTATGTTTTTGAAATCATAATTATAGTTTTGCTAGATTGTTAAAAAGTTAAGGAACAATATGATATAGTTGCGGATTCAAAGGAAGTTGAACATACCTCTATCACGTCATCGATTGATTTATTAAGATATATCATCACGACCTCTATCAAAGTAAGACACTTATGAACAAAATAGAGTTCATACATGCAAAGGAAATGGTCAAAAAGTTAAATGTCAATATGTTATAAGCAAGCAAGTGGAGCGACTTAGTACTTTGAGCGTCCACTGAAATCCCATTGCCATGTCTACGAAATGGTCGCAAAGATTTGCACCAAACACATTGCTATGACGGTGACATAGGAATGGGTTTTCGAGGAAGCTCAAAGTACCAAGTGTAAATAATTATCGATTCTACGAAAGTGTATGTGTTGAATGGGATAATGAAGGGTGTGGCCGCCATGAACAATACACACTATATCATTATCGCAATCAACACACCTCATAAAAAGAAACACAATCAAACCCTTTTCGAGATCCCCATCGGTCCTTTTGTCGTTTCAACTCCTTTGTGCAATTGCACGCACTGTGCAAATTGCTAGATTGTTGAAAAAACAAAAGGAACAAGATGGAAACTCGAAAGGGTTTGATTGTGTATTTAAGATCATAAAAAGTGTTTTCCTAAAAAGAAGCATAGGTAACCCTTCCGAGTCCCCATACATTAACATTTAACTATGCTTTTATATTTACTAAAGCGCATACCTTATTGACTATTATGCGATCACAACAACAACAACAACAACAACAAACAAAAGGCAATAGCGTAGTGCGAAAGGATAGAAAGCATACGACAAAACCAAAAGGCAATAGCGTAGTAAAAGAAAGCAAGCAAACAAGCAAACAGGCATACGGGAAAAAGAAACACGCACAAGCGGCCAGAATACGCCAATAGCAAAGCGCAATGACATAAAACCAAAAGCCCAGCACACCAAAAGCGAGCCAACCTAAGGGAGCAACAACGAGCAACGCAAACCACGCACGGGGCCTAAGACTACGGCAAAACAAAACACGCAAGGAGGCAAAAGGGACACCTAAAAGCCAACCATAGCACCACTACCCGCAAATCTCATTCTTGGCGTCTACTAATCTCATTCTTCGTGTCTCATTCTTCATGTACCCATCTCGCATGTATAACACGTAATCGTTATTACCTCAACTAATGATCCATAAATCATCAAACAACTACTTTTCCTATGCAAATGACTAATACCCTGACTAACATCCTAAACTAACATAACACAATATCATCTATAAATCAATAAACATCCTAAACTAACAAACAAGCATTAAATTATAACATTTATACCTGAGATATTAGGCTCAATAGGAAGAGAATCAAGCCCTTTATAATAGCCCTCAAGAGTATTTCATTGACTAACATTTATTTTCATTGATTTTGCGTTTGATTGAAAACCCTAAATCTGCTATTAATTAGAATCTAACTGTGTGTTTTGACCGAGTGTAAGAGAGATAAATGTGTGAAATACTGAAAGTCAAACACACACTACTTGACCATTTTCTAATAAAAGTAAATAAATAAATAAAACTAACTTATTTCTTCAAGTTAATAAAGCATTAAAACCTAAAATTAACCATTGTACTGATCATTGATCATTGATCATTGATCATTTACATATAATTACTTATATAAACAAAGTAGCAGTTAATAGCAAGCATCCATACAACCATCAACTATACATCATCAAAACACAAAAAAAACTTCCAAAGCTTCCTATGCTCCATCTTCGGACTCATCAACATCATCCAAATCTTCCAAGAACTCCTCCTTCTCCGATGGACTCCGACTACATAGCACCAAAAGTCGAGCCGGCAAATCAATCTTCCTTCGATCCTTGTTGTATCTCACGAAGGGCATACTCACCGATTCTTTTGTGACATTGAAACGAGTAAACAATCTACCGACCTCATCGATTATACGCTCTTTTTGGCAATAGTTTCCTTGAATCTTGCTCTCTTCTCTATCCGCTCGATCAACTTTTTCTCCTCTGCTATGTCTTGCAATATCAACAACACGAAAGCATCATTTGAGCTTGCGGATTCGATGGCGGCTTTCAATTCATCGATATTAGGTGTGGAAGACATTTTGTGTGTTTAGGGATAAAGTTATTGATAGTTGTGTGTTTAGAGTTAAAATGATTGATACTTGTGTGTTGATTTTATGGTTAGGTAAGTATACATAATTACAATGTACCTCACAATTTGCACAAATAATCACAAAAAACACTTAAGAGGCATCGTAAAATTTATTTTGGGTGTTTTGTAGCCCTTCATATTCTTCCATGCATAAATGTGATATGCAATAGTTCAAGAAAAAGAAAAGAAAAAGTGATATGCGGGAGGAGTATTTAGGAAGATATCTAATATTGCAATTTAAACCCTTCATTTTTCATTGGATCTAAACCAGCCCCTATATACTAGGGGTGTTCACGGGGCGGTTCGGCTCGATTCGTTTAGAGATTTTAACTATCCATCACGGGGCGGGTAGTTCATTCTATTATTCAAAACCGAACCGTACTAGGCGGGTAACCGGACATGCGGGTATCCGAAATGAGCGGTTACCCGCGGTTCGGGTCACGGTTAACCATTCAAAAAAATTAATCAAATCGAATCGGGCGAACAATAAAATAAATTATAACGTAATATGTCATTTTAGTAAAATTAAATAACACTAAAGATATTAGAATAATAGTAATGTTGTTGTGTCGCAATAGCAACATTCAAATTACCATATCTAACAAAATAAGTAATACTAATTATTTGACGTTTATAGATTACGGTCACATTAATCATATGTAATCCATGGACGTTAGTAAATGATCAAATTAGATAAGTAAAAATGCATTATAAACCGTGATAAGCGGGTTTTTCGGTTTCGGTTTTTCGATTTCGCTTTCTTGGTTATCGGTTTTTAGCGGTTATCGGATTTGCTCAAATTCTTAAAATTTATGTCAAGCTGCAATACATCGACCAAAATCAAAGTTAGTCATCTTTACAATGTAGCACATTGACAAAAATCAAAGTTAGTCATCATTACTATGTAGTCATATCTGATGAGAACCAAGAAGACTAATCTTGCTTTATAGACACTACAACTTTGGCAAACAATGAATTCGGTTGTTATTAATTTGCGAACCATGCAAATTTGCATAACAAAACCCACGTAAACATTACCCGACAAGGTTACAACAACATTACGCAACAAGAATTGCGACACAATAGGATCTTGACACATGATAACATCAATTGCAATACCTTACATGTAACTACTTGCATACAATATTACGTAAATTGTCGACACAATAGGATGCTCACACATATGTTTAGCCATACTATATGAGTTAGGGTTGTTTACTTTTTGAAAACTTTTTCGCCGTGTATACACGTTTATACACACATTCATACGTTTATACACGTTTTGTCTCTTTTAATACGTTTGACGCGTCTTTGTCCCCTTTAACTGCTTTTTATCGTTTCGGTTTTGTTTACGATTTTTGTCCGTGTTTACGTTTTCGCTAGTTTTTCATGTTTCCGTCCGTTTGAATAAGTTTTAGTCTCATTTTACATACTAACGTACATTTTCAAACGTTTATACATTTTCATATGTTTTACATATGTTTTCGTCCGTTTTGTCCGATTTACCCGTTCTCATCCGTTTTACCCATTTCGTATGTTTATAAGAATTTTCAACCGTTTTCAAAGGTTTTCTTACACTTTACACGATTCATACGTTTATACAAGTTTTAAATGCTTTTAATACGTTTTGGTCCGTTTTTCACGTCTTTGTCCCTTTTAATCGGTTTTATATGTTCCGTTTTGTTTACGGTTTTAAATACGTGTTTGCACGTTTTATTTGGTTTTTCATCTTTTAATCCGTTTGTATAACGTTTACACACATTCGGCCGATTAAATTTGTTTTGCACATTTTCGTCCCATTTACCCGTTTTCATTCGGTTTTACCCATTTTAAATACGTTTTAAGAATTTTTCAACCGTTTTCAAAGGTTTTCTTACACTTTTACACGTTAAATACGTTTATACACGTTTCTTCATTTTAATACGTTTTGGTCCGTTTTCTTACGTCTTTGTCCCTTTAATCGGTTTTATCGTTCCGTTTTTGTTTCTTGGTTTTCGTGCGTGTTTGCACGTTTTACCGGTTTTTTCATCTTTTAATCCGTTTGTATAACTTTTTACACATTCGGCCGATTGCAATTTGTTTTGCGTTTTCGTCCCATTTACCCGTTTTCATTCATTTTACCCATTTTCGTATGTTTTAAGAATTTTTCAACCGTTTTCAAAAGTTTTCTTACACTTTTACACGATTAAATACGTTTATGCACGTTCTCTACATTTTAATACGTTTGGTCCGTTTTCTTACGTCTTTGTCCCTTTTAATCGGTTTTATACGTTCCCGTTTTTGTTTACTGAGGTTTTCGTCCGTGTTTGCGTTTTAGCCGGTTTTTTCATCTTTTAGTCCGTTTGTATAACTTTTTACACACATTCGGCCGTTTCAATTTGTTTTGCGTTTCGTCCCATTTACTCAAACATTATGTTTGTAGGTTGCTAATTATGGAAGCCATGGCTTAAAATCTAAATAATTTTGTGTCAACTCAAGAAGCGAACTTAATTATCCATTTTCGGTTTAAAACCATATGTGTCAACCCAAGAATCAAGCTTAATTTGGGTCAACCCAAGAAGCGAACTTAATTCATAATCGGTTTTCGTTTCGCTTTGGTTTAATTATAGTTCGGTTCGTTTCGGTTTCGTGTTGACAAAAATAAAATATAACCGATTTAACGAAACAAAACCCGATAACCGAGCGGATCAACACCCCTAATTTATAGTCATAGTTTAAAGAAGGAGGACTTAGTTTGCCGCTTTTAAACATTAGGTCCTTAGAGATTGGTGGATCTTAGGGATGATGGGGAGGCTGCGAGGTCTAAGGCTGCGGGGTTGAATGATCTCATTACTCAATCTTAGGAGGAAATCGATACCAAGGAAGAACAAATTCAGGCGATGAATGGTTGAAGGGTTTCTCGCTATGGAATGGGATGTTTTCTTTGCTCTAGTGTCATCTGTTTATGTCTAATGTCTTGGTTTAATGGGATGGTATGTAGATATATTAACAATGGAATATGTATGGATCTTTTGATGGTTTATCCATACGAATGCTAATTATGTTTGTTAATATAAGTAATGTGTTTGCTAGTTTGTTTCATCTTTTTTTCATGTTGTTTTGAATTTAGGAATTGGTTGTGGTGTTTAAGTTCATATTCGCACTAGTATAATGTATTATTGTAGGATTAGGATGTTCAATTTTAGATTGTTGTCAATTTTTTATGGTGATTATGAAGTTTAGAGCTGAGGCGTTTGTTCATGACAATTATTTTTGATTGAACCACTATATTGGGTGTTTTTGTTGTTGTTTTTGCTTTAAGTTAATTGCATTTACATGTTTTCTTGATTTTTTTGACTACTTGAGGATGTTAGAGCTTATCTAAGCGCTTATAAATAGCTTATTTATAGCCTTAAAGTAAGGTCTTAGGGAAATTTGATGTATCGCAGTTCTTGGTTTGATTTGCCTATTTTTGTGCTTCATTGTTTATCCGAACCGCTTATTAGTTATAGTTGCTTAATTAGTTGCTTTAAGTCCATTTTAGCTTTTGATTGTTCATTTGTATGCGCCATGTGGTGATTTTAGTGTATCTGCAGTTATATGTGTTTTGACACGGTGGTTTGAAGTAATATGAGTGTTTGGGATGTGGGTAAGCACCATTTACATCGGGTGTGTTTTGGTTTCAAAATTGTTTGATTTGGAGCCACATTAAAATTATCAAATTTGGAGCCAAATTTTAGCCAAAATTTTTAAAAGTACTTTGGAAATTATGGTTTCCTTAATTGAAAATCGCCCATCATTAGCCCTATTTTTACTCCAATAAATCGGGCTTCAAGCAAAACAACTAGAACTTCATATTTTACACCATTATTTACCAATTAAGTTTACTAATTTTCTTTAACACATTACTTCGACGAATCATGTCAACGCAAATCAATTATCCGGATGATTTGGTTTATTACGATCGTGAAATTGAAAACATTTTAGAATATGAATCGAGACGATTCGGATGAGGGTGCGGAAACAACCATTCAAATGCGAATGTTGTTAAGAGGGCATAACTAGGTTAGCTAAGTTTCGCAGGAATATGGAAAAGCAGACGGAATAAAGGTCGAGCATTGTTTTCGTGAAAAAGCAGAGCATTGTTTTCAAGTTTTTGGGTGATTTGGTTCGTGAGCATATAGGTGTCGGATTCTAACTTTGGAGGAAGGTTGATTCGAAGCAAGAGATAAATGTGGGACGAAATCACGGTACACATATACTTTTTTAACTAGTAGTGGCTTGGTCGTCGTAGATACAAGGTGTTAATAAGTTTAACTCTGCATTTACAAGATGTGCAACTAATTAACAACAATTTGTTAATCTTTGCGACAATATTTTGATGTTGACTTGACGGTCGAAGGCGATAATGAATCGTCTTGGTCAACTTCTAAGGAATTTCAGAATGAAATTGATACAAAACTACATATTGCCCAACCAAAATACCCTTTCAAAACTAAATGATGTCCCGCAAAGTATAGTGCAATTATAAAAGCCGAAGATTGGGTTAATTTTGTAAACTACACACCAATGAGGAATACAAGGTGTTAATTATTCATTTTATTTAAGTTCAAATATCTTTCACCTTTTCATATGTTTCCATATGTATTAGTTGTATACTATCAGCATTACTACATCTAAACGCCGTATGATTTTGTGTTGCAAGGTGAGATCAAGCAAAAGCTAAAGTGTCGCGTTCCAAGTCATTTATGATCATACAATGGGACGAGGTGGATACGCCTGTGTGATAGAAAAATGGTAACGATAAACATTTGCACATTTGCATTTAATAGCATCATAGTTTCGTTTATATTCGTTTATCTTACATTTGTATGTATTTGATGTTTATAAGATCGAGAGTAAAGAAATTGAACGGATGAAGAACCACCGCGTGGTACTGCGTGGTTGAAAGGAAGGTGAAAAAGACGGAGAATATCACGATGATGATATCGGATCGGTGGGAGAAAAATTTGTAAGTTTGTTGCAAATTTTATTATTATGTTCGTTTAGTTATAAGTTAATCATCTCATATTACTTAAAGCGTAGTTATAAGTTAATACGGTAGTGTTTTAGTTAATACTTTTAGTTAATATCGCCATTGTATTACTTAAAACTGTTATTTATAAGTTAATACGGTAGTGTTTTAGTTAATACTTTTAGTTACAAGTTAATCTTGGTAGAATTAAATAACCTATTTCCCATATTGTGTGCGAGAAAGAAACGGACGACAAGATCAAACAAGGAATCTTGAAGCTTGATCATGGCATCGATGCCATGACAGTTGTATTAGGTAAGGAAAAGGGAGGATATGCGAGAGGGTGGGAGGTGGAGTAACCTACAAGAGGTATTTTGATCGCCTCGAATCGAAAAGCATCGATGAAAGAGTGGTGTTACTTCAAAGTGAACTTGATGATGAGAGGCGCCAACGTCAAGAAAAAGAGGCGGTAATATAGGATTTGATGAAACAATTAGCTGCGCACAAAGGGACGATTGGATCAACTTCAACTCCATTGATGAAACGAAGTAAGACATAAGAAAGTAACATTCCATCTTTTTTTACCCTTTTAAATCTGCTGCAGTCTTCTTAAACAATTTATATTTCGGTGTCTCCGTGAACATTAATCTTTTAAATAGCGGTCTTGATGAGGATGCGAACACGTGTTGATGGGCGTGAGAAAGTTGCGAGCATTGAGAAGTCTAATGGACTTGCAACTTTGGAAAAGGAAATTCAAATAAGTGTAAGTAATAAATCACCCCACAGGATTTTGAATTCTACATACATTATTTATTTACCGTGTATTATACATATAGGAAGCTCATTAAATCTGTCGCATCTAAGAAATCGACTAGATCAAAATGAAAGGATTCTTCACGTCAACTTTCGGATCACAAGAACAGAGTCTCCATTATGAAGACTACCACAAGTATGTATTTAAACATTTTCATATGTTCTTTAGTTTAATTAATTCGATACATATATACATGCAACAAATTATCTTTTAGGTAATTAAGTGCGGTGTGGCACTTAAAGAAATCAACTATTATTGCGGAGGGTACCGTGTACAAAACCGATGGAAAACAAATGCTTCATAACAAACCACTCCCAAAGGATTGCTACAGAGTATCTATTGAAAATCTTTAGTGGATGCGGCGTGCATACGGATGTAGGAAGTAACGGTCTCAAAGCAGTTAAGGATGCAAGAGGTGGTTTTATGCATGGCCAAAGGATCAAGTGGTTTTCAATGAAAAGGTACATAGATGCATGTGTTTTATAAACCTACATATATCATTCTTCATATTTAATTGGTGTTTGATACCCGGCTTTTGTTTCCTACTGAGTTACACCACCAAGTACCATAAAGCGATTGGTGAGAACAGAAGCGCACCTAAATTACATACTAAGCGCTACGTCTCTAGTCATACCATGCAAAGGAAGCTAAGAAGATCAAGAGTCGAAGTCGTTAAATTATTGAGAATTTTATTATGTACGACATTACAATTTTATATACATTCCAATTTTATTGTATTTGAATATATTTTGAATATATTTTTATATATTAGAATTTTTTTTGATATATATTGATTTCTTATATGTGACTAAAATATTCATATAGTCACAATTATTAACACTTTTTGGTCACAGTTTGCTTAATTCGATGCGTGACTAAATGTTAGAAAGCGCCATACAAACATAAAATTAATGTGGCCATTGGATAAGCAATAGTCACACAAAACACACATTTCTTCACTTAAAACACCATATGGTCACACTTATTAACACTTTTGGCCACTTTATGCTTAATTTGTATGTGACTAAATACCCAAAAGAAACATGCTTTGTGTGACTAAATGTTAGAAAAGGCCACACAAACATAAAATTCATGTGGCCATTGGATGATCAATAGTCACACAAAACACACATTTCTTCACTTAAAACACCATATGGTCACACTTATTAACACTTTTAGCGACTTTATGGTTAATTGCATGTGACTAAATACCCAAAAGAAACATGCTTTGCGTGACTAAATGTTAGAAAAGGCCACACAAACATAAAATTCAAGTGGCCATTGGATGAGCAATAGTCACACAAAACACACATTTCTTCACTTAAAACACCATATGGTCACACTTATTAACACTTTTGGCCACTTTATGATTAATTGGATGTGACTAAATACCCAAAAAGCGTGCTTTGTGTGACTAAATGTTAGAAAAGGCCACACAAACATAAAATTCATGTGGCCATTGGATGATCAATAGTCACACAAACACACATTTCTTCACTTGAAACACCATATGGTCACATTTATTAACACTTTTGGCCACTTTATGATTAATCGAATGTGACTAAATACCCAAAGAAACATGCTTTGTGTGACTAAATGTTAGAAAAGGCCACACAAACATAAAATTCAAGTGGCCATTGGATGATCAATAGTCACACAAAACACACATTTCTTCACTTAAAACACCATATGGTCACACTTATTAACACTTTTAGCCACTTTATGGTTAATTGCATGTGACTAAATACCCAAAGAAACATGCTTTGTGTGACTAAATGTTAGAAAAGGCCACACAAACATAAAATTCATGTGGCCATTGGATGATCAATAGTCACACAAAACACACATTTCTTCACTTAAAACACCATATGGTCACACTTATTAACACTTTTAGCCACTTTATGGTTAATTGCATGTGACTAAATACCCAAAGAAACATGCTTTGCGTGACTAAATGTTAGAAAAGGCCACACAAACATAAAATTCATGTGGCCATTGGATGAGCAATAGTCACACAAAACACACATTTCTTCACTTAAAACACCATATGGTCACACTTATTAACACTTTTGGCCACTTTATGATTAATTGGATGTGACTAAATACCCAAAAGAAACGTGCTTTGTGTGACTAAATGTTAGAAAAGGCCACACAAACATAAAATTCATGTGGCCATTGGATGATCAATAGTCACACAAAACACACATTTCTTCACTTGAAACACCATATGGTCACACTTATTAACACTTTTGGCCACTTTATGATTAATCGAATGTGACTAAATACCCAAAAGAAACATGCTTTGTGTGACTAAATTTTTGAAAAGGCCACACAAACATAAAATTCAAGTGGCCATTGGATGATCAATAGTCACACAAAACACACAGTTCTTCACTTAAAACACCATATGGTCACACTTTTAGCCACTTTATGGTTAATTGCATGTGACTAAATACCCAAAAGAAACATGCTTTGTGTGACTAAATGTTAGAAAAGGCCACACAAACATAAAATTCATGTGGCCATTCGATGAGCAATAGTCACACAAAACACACATTTCTTCACTTAAAACACCATATGGTCACACTTATTAACACTTTTGGCCACTTTATGATTAATTGGATGTGACTAAATACCCAAAGAAACTTGCTTTGTGTGACTAAATGTTAGAAAAGGCCACACAAACATAAAATTCAAGTGGCCATTGGATGATCAATAGTCACACAAAACACACATTTCTTCACTTAAAACACCATATGGTCACACTTATTAACACTTTTAGCCACTTTATGGTTAATTGGATGTGACTAAATACCCAAAACAAACATGATTTGTGTGACTAAATGTTAGAAAAGGCCACACAAACATAAAATTCATGTGGCCATTGGATGATCAATAGTCACACAAAAGACACCTTCTTCACTTGAAACACCATATGGTCACACTTATTAACACTTTTAGCCACTTTATGATTAATTGTATGTGACTAAATACCCAAAACAAACATGCTTTGTGTGACTAAATGTTAGAAAAGGCCACACAAACATAAAATTCAAGTGGTCATTAGATGATCAATAGTCACACAAAGACATATTTCTTCATGATCGGTGCCCAAACCGTCAAGTTATCTCACAAGCTAGCCACTGTGAATGGCTAACCGTAAGAAACTTAAAGCAGTTCGACACCAATGCAATGAAGATCGGGAGAGTATAGTGTTTCCCGGTCGTTAAGTCCCAACGAGTGTGTGAGAAACGATCAAGCGAATAGTGATCGAGAGGATTTGAGCGGATAAAGAGATATGATTGATTATACTAATAGAAAAGTTTATAAATTACAGGGCTTAAATGCAAATTAAAGAAAATTAAGAAGATAAATTATATTAAATAAACGCTATCACTATTTGTAAAATCTAATGTTTTTGATTTTTCTTTTATAAACTTTAAATTAAAAACTATGTCGTACAAAGGAAAATGTGAAACTAAAGCAATATTAATCCTAAAAATATGAAATGACATTTTACAAACCTAATGATATGAGAAAATTTTAGAAAAGAAAATTATTTTTAAAACTATTTATCTAATTATTATTAATTAAAACTATTTTTACTTATTTAATAATACCCTAAAATACAAGAAAATATGAAATAAAGCTAGAAAATGAAATTATGACTTAGAAAATCTAAAATAACTAAAAGAATTTTCAAAACTAATTTTGTATTTTTCGATTATTTTCTATTTTCTATGAATTAAAACTATTTTAAACTAATTAAATTGCTAAAATTACAAATTAAACTATGAAAAATCGGAAAAGCATTTTTTGACTTTTATATTTATCTTAACCTAGGAAAATTGAAAACTTATTTTTTTAGAACTTTTCTGAATTAATTGTATTAAAAGCTAATTAAAATTACCTAAAAACTGTTTCAAATGAAGAAAAATAGCAAACAGTGTTAGAAAAATATGAAAAATTCAGGAAAAGTCTAAATTAATATTATGAATCTAAGAAAAATATAAAAACAGTAGCTTATGTGTAAGAAAATGAGACTGCAGTGCAAGTGCTTATAGATAAGCACTTTGAAATAAGCCAAAGGAGAACAATAAGCTGCCAAACTATCACAAACCCTATAATATGTTAAAACTACTCTAAAACAACTTATTACAACTATCCTAAACTCTTGAAATGCAAACTACAGATTTGGTTGATTTGAGATAAGTGCCAAAATCAGTTTTAGGGTACCACTTTGTAGCTTAAAAATAAGCTACCCAAATAAGCTAAACTCAAAACCAAAAGTAGGGACCTAAAGTAGACCTGGCTAGGAACCTATAAACCAAAAACCAGACCTGGACAAGCTCTTATGAGCTTTTGACAAGCCCTGCATAAAGCTGAGAAAACTCAGTATTCACTGAGTTTGTGAACAGGGCAAATAAGCCCTGTTTGACAAGCTGTTTTGAAGCTTTTACAAAATTACTAAAAATCTATAAAAATCATTTTAAGAAACTAGACCAGCTGAACTTATAAAACCCAGAGTTTTACTTGATTTGGCCCAAAACTGAATCAATGAAAAATTATCTCAGTTTGGTGAAAACTGAGATTTTCAAGTTTTGACTTTTTGACAGTTATGAGATTTTGACTTTTGTGAACTTTGATCTTAATTTGTGGACTGAGATTGATGTTATATGGTTAAATGAAACTATATTAGGCTATTCTACTGATTTCTAAACATGAATCAAGATTTTGATATTTGAAAATTCCAACAGTTGTGAATTGAGGACAGGTTTAAGTTAAATTTGACTTTGAGCTGATTTGATGCACAAATGAATGACTAGAATGGTTCAAATGACCTATTTGAGACCGAGTGAGCAGTTTGAAGCACAAACAACAACTCAAGCTCAAGTAGGCTTCGATCCAAACACTCTTAACTAACTGTTTTGCAATCTTTAAGCTGTTCTATCTCATGAATAAGCTAATGCTAACACTTTGAAATTTTATCTAGTTATCCTAATTACAACTAATCGAATGGGTTTGACCATTTAATGATCACAGGTTCCAACATAAACACTTTATGCAAACCTGAATTAGGAATGGAAAATAAGATGTAAACTCATAAGTGTCCGACTTTGTTGTGCAACCATGGAACAAACATCACTATTCTATTCCAAACCAACCCAAATCAGCACTGCATCAACCCCATTCCATTTCCAAAACTGCTTAACCACAATCTCTTCTCAGTTGACTTTTGTTGACCAAATTCCAATGTTGCTTGAAACTGAATTCCAAGCTTACCAAAAGCAATAATAAGATTAAGTAAGCTTGTTTGAATTTAACAATAAGCTATTTGAAGCTTGAATGTAAGAGTTTGAAACTAAATTTTGAAACAGTGAACATCAAAACATGAAACTTAAGTGAAACTTTGAATTAGGACTTGAAAATGAATTACAATGACTAAATGGCTTAGTCTTAGTACAATAAAGCTTGAGATTACAGTTTGAAACACTAATTAAGATAATTTTAATAAAAGCGACATACAAGGAATTTAAAACTAACTCTCGCCTTGTCTCTTGCTTCTTCTTCCTCTTTTATACACCAAAATGCTTTCTCACCTCTCGATCACTTCCCATCAATAATCCGGCCATTGGATGAGTTGAGGCCATATTGGCCATTTGATCACTTTGGCGGGAAAAACTGTTTTGACCATGGGCTCGAATTTGCAACTAGGGGGTGGAGTGTAGGTATGATGATTGTGGAGTGTGGGTTGGAAGAGATAAGGTGAGAGGTGGATGGGAGAGGTGTTGCGGGGTTGCGGTCAAGTGGGAGGAAGGGATAAGCCGGTGGGAGGGAAAGGAAGGTTTGTTGGGTGTTTGACTTGGGGTCCAAAAAGGTTATATGGCGGGGGTCAAAATGGTTTTGGCGGGGCGAGGTTCACAAAGGGTCATGGCTAGTATTTAAATAACAAGGACTAACTTTGCAATTTCGATTCTTGAAGGACCCTTTACGCCATTTTACAAAGTTCACACAAGGGTCACTTTTGACAAGTTTCAATAGTACAAGGACCATTTTGACATTTTCAAACTTTCAAAGGACTATTTGTGACAATTTTCAAAGTTTAGGGACCTAAGTTGTAATTTTGCAAATTTAAATCTCAAGGACTAATTTTGACAACTCATGAATCCTAGGGACTTGAAATGATATTTTTCTTTATTTTGATTTACAGGACTGCTTTTTGACAACTTTTGAAACTTGGGGACTAAAGCGCCAATTATGCAAACTTGATCGTTTTCACCGATTTTGATATTTTGCATTTAAAACACATAAAACACTTATTTGTGATATTTTTATCATTTTGATGCATTTCGAGTGTTTTCGGATGTTTTGCGGTTTAAATGGTACAAAATGATGAGTATTTAGACACTCATCAATCCCTTATACTAAGATATTGCTAGTCCTAGCAATGTTTTGAGAAAAATTAATGGATTTCATCTCTTTACCAAAAGCCATTACTTCGGAGTAGCCAAATGTTTTAGTTCAAGTAAGAACTATGGTACATCGATAACCAAATGATTTTGAGCAAACCATCGACTTTTAACGGGTTTGATTTGTCTTTACCATAAGCCGTTTGCTTCGGACTAGCCAACTCTTAGATAAATTATCAATATTATCTTTGGTGAGTCGATTACCAATTATGGATTTTAATCGCCTTTACCACAAGCCATAAACTTGCGGGCTAGCCAACTCTTCACTTTTAAGGATATGGTGGTGAATACCATACAATTTTGGGCAAATTGCAAGCCGTCAACGGATTTGAGATATCTTTACCAAGAGCCGTTTGCTCTGGATTGGCCAATCCTTTTGTTAATTAGACATGGCGGATCGATAATCAGTATCTTTGAGTAAGTGCAAAACACTTACTCCAAAAATAATTTTGGCCAAAATGGGGAATTAGGCGATATAATTACATGATAAAATTCGTGAGAATTCCCCACACTAGAAATGAATATTGCCCGCAATATTCAAAGTACCGCGGTTATGCGAAACATAGAACATAAAAGGAATACTACCGCCATTATTTAGCAAGATTTTTTTTTTTTTTTTTTTTTTTTTTTTTTTTTGAAACTTTATATCTGACAATGGGCAACTCCCCACTAGGGTGGTACACACGGGTGAAAACCCATGTAGCATGCTCTTGTTTTTGATTCCCAGTCGCTAGCTTGACTCGATCCCGCATTCATTGGTTCATGGGAAAGTTTGTAGATCCGGACAACCATTGGGGAATGTCCTCTCCAAAATAATGCTTCAATCGATGACGATTCACTTTAAAATTTGGACCATCGGGTTGAGATAACTCAATGGTTCCATAAGGAAATACTTTAGTGATGGTGAATGGTCCGGACCGGTGAGATTTTAGTTTTCCGAGAAAATCTTCAATCTTGAATTGAAAAGAAGGACTCGATCACCGACGTTGAAAACGCGGTTTTGATCTTTGAGTCATGAATCTTCTTTGTCTTTTCTTTGTAGATCAAAGAGTTCTCGTATGCTTGATCATGGAGTTCATTTAATTCATTCATTTGAACTTTCCGGTGATCACCATTGTCTGAATATCGAAGTTGGCATGTTTCAAGGCCCAGTATGCCTTATGCTCAAGCTCAACCTAGATGACACGCCTTTCGTACACAAGCTTGTATGGAGTACACCGATGGGTGTTTTATAAGTCGTACGGAAGGCCAGTCGTCATCTAGCTTATCCGACCAAGAGCCACGGTTTTGCCAACCGTCTCTCTCAATTCTTTTAATCCCTCGGTTGGAAACTTCCACTTGCCCACTTGTTTGGGGTGGTACGCGAGAGAGACGGTGAGTTACACCATACTTTTGCATGACTCTATCAAACCGGTCATTGCAGAATCGTACCACGATCATCGATTATAGCTCGTGGAGTTCCAAACCTAGCGAAAAGAGATTTTAAGAATTTCACAACAACTCGGGCATCATTGGTAGGCAAAGCCTTAGCTTCAACCCATTTTGACAAATAGTCAACGGCCACGAGTATGTATTTGTTTCCTCGAGATGATGAAAATGGCCCGTAAAGTCAATGCCCCGGATGTCAAAAATCTCACACACTTGAGTGGCATTTTGCGGCATTTCATTTCTTTGTGAGATATTCCGTGGCGTTGACAAGCGTCACGGGTTTTGACAAATTCATGGGAATCCTTGTAAATAGTGGGCCAATAGAATCCGGAATCAAACACCTTCTTGGCGGTGTAGTTGGGGCTATGATGTCCCCAAGTGGGTCCGAATGGCAAGCCTTGAGAATGTCAATAGCTTCGACCATACACACATCGCTGATGACTTGATCCGCGCAAATTTTGAATAAGTATGGGTCGTCCTAGAAGTAATGTTTACATCTTTAAAGAATTTGTTTTTGTTGGGACGACATCCCTTTCACCACAAAGTTACCCGCATGGTAATTTGCAAAGTCGAGAAACCATGGGGTAGAAGAGTCTCCACTAAAAGAAACCACATTGAGTGTTTCGAGAGGAAATGTTTCATTTATTTCCTTTTTCTCAAACACATCCTGGTGAGGGTTTTCTAGACGGACAGATGATCGCAGCCTGTGTTCTCTGCTCCTTTTTATCACGTATAATGATATCAAAATCTTGTAGGAGGAGAACCCAACGGAGCAATCTCGGCTTTGCATCTTGTTTTGCAAAGAGATATTTGAGAGCCGAGTGATCCGTATACACCACGCATTTGGTCAATATAAGGTATGGCGAAACTTCTCAAACGCATACACCATGCCTAAGAATTCTTTTTCCGTAGTGGTGTAATGGGTTGAGCTTCGATCATAGTCTTACTCGCGTAGTGGATAGGCTGAAAATGCTTGGTTTTACGTTGCCCCAAGACCGCACCGATAGCAAAATCACTTGCATCGCACATGAGCTCAAAGGGTAAATCCCATCGGGGCAACTAGAATGGGTGCTTTGATGAGTGTCTAAATACTCATCATTTTTGTACAATATAAAGCGCAAAATCATCGAAAACACTCGAAACACATCAAAATGATTAAAATATCACAAATCGATGTTTTATGTGTTTTAAATGCAAAATATCAAAATCGATGAAAACGTATCAAATTTGCAAAATTGCGCTTTAGTCCCCAAGTTTCAAAAATTGTCAAAAAAAGTCCCTGAGCACATAATTTCAAAAGTAAAGTCACCAAAGGTCCTTTTAAAATCTAAAGTTGTCAAATTTAGTCCTTTGGTGAAAATATGAAAAGTTTGAGAAAATTACAAAATAGTCCTCCAAGTTTGAAAATTGGCGAAATGGTCTCTGAAAATTGCAAAATGGCAATTTTAGGCCTTATACTTTAGAACTTGTTACTTTTAGCCCTTGGAGCATCTTTGTGAAAATGGCGACTTAGGTCCCTACATTTTCGTGGATTTACACATCTAGTCCTTGTTTATTATTACCTTAAACCCCTTTTGGACTAGTCAATAAACAAGTGACCCCTGTCATTAGCCATTGGACCCCCAATTTGAACCCCTTTGTATTATTATCCGGTCAACACCCCAAGTCAAACCCAATCCCTTTGGCACGCGTTTTCTTCTCTTCCCAACTGCTCCTGCTATCACTCCATCTCCCACACCTCCACCTCAACTCCTTCACACCCTTGTCCCCCACCTCATCACAACTACAAAAATCATTAAATGATCCTTCACCCTTTACTCAACACCTCCACTGTTAAAATCCAATTTGGCGCCAAATACAATCAATGGCCAATATTCACTCTTTTCATCCAATGGTCCAAATTTATTGGTGGGATATGCTCGAAAGTCGAGGGAAGCATTTGGAGTATAAAGAGGAAAGAAGAAAGAAGCAAAGAGAGTAGTTAGTTTTTTATTTTTCCTAATGTCGTTTTTAACTTAATGTTATAGTTTTAGATAAAATGTTGTAATTTTAGTTTTCAAGTATCATATGTAAGTGAAAACATCTTTGTATGTTCCTTTGAGTTTAAATTAAAGTCTTTACATAAGTTCCAAGTTTTGATTAATCGTTGAAAATTTAAGTTTCCAGTTCTTATTCATAAGCTCTCAGGAGCTTATTTTTAAATTCAAATCAGCTCATTTAAGTTTATAAAAGCTTTTTGTAAGCTTAAACATCAGTTTCAATCAAGTTTGGATGTTGGTCAATAAAAGTCAACAGGAACTCAAAATTGGAATGGAAGCTGTTAATGGGTGTTGCAGAAGTTTGTTTGGGTTGGAATAGGTTAGGGTAATGTGGAATTGGTCTTGGTTTAGCCTGCAAACCAGTTGATCTCATGTAAGTGAATTTCTCATTTCCATATTTCAAGTCAATTGGCAGTCTTTTGTTGTGCTTGTAACTGTGATCATCATTAGTCTAAATTAGTATTTTTAGTTGTATTTAAGATATTTAAGTTTAGCTTGATCATTGGTCTAAGGTAGTTTAGTAGTTTAAGTATTTTAATTTGTATATCAGTATTTTAAAGAGTGTTTGGAATAGCTGTTATACCTATGTTCTAGGCTTGCTCAGTGGATAAAAATTGTTGGTTTAAGTGTGTGTAGCATATCTTAGCTCTTATCATCTCAACTTTGAGCTTGTAAACACTTATAGTCAAAATAACAAGTTCATTGTCTTTGCGACCATCTTGTTGAGATTTTTGCAAGTCAAAAGCTTATTTTGTGTTTCAAATTCATAAATCTTGCTTGATTTAGTTTCATTTTATCATATTTCTTCATATTCGGTTCTAAAATCAAGATCAAACTTGGAAAAAGTCAAAGTTCATCAATCCTTCAAAAAGTCAAATTAGCATAAGTCAGTTTTGGGTTCAACTAGTAAGATTTTTCATGATCTCATTTCTTAATCATTTTTAATGAAACTTGTGGTTTTAGAAAGCCCTACTGCTCTAGTTTCTTGTTGTCATTTTAGCATATTTTTGTGATTTTTCTACAAGCTTCAAAAGAGCTTGTCTTTTAGGGCCTAACTGCCCTGCTCCAAAACTCAGCTTATGCTGAATTTTTCTCAGCTTTTGCAGAGCTTGTAAAAGGCTCACTTGAGCTCCTCTGGGTGTGTAACTTGGTTCAAATACTCTCACCCAGGTCTAGTGTAGGATACAAGTTTTTGTTTCATGTTTCCAGCTTATTCATATGCTTATTCATAGGCTTAAATCAGACACCCTTGTCACTGTTTTCTGCCATAATCTCAAACATCAATCTGTTGCAATTTGTTGTTTCAGAGGTTTAGGCTTGTTGAAACTTGTTCCATTTCTGTTATTCTAGCTTATAGTAGCTTCTGTTTTGATTTGGTACCTTTTGGATTCCATTTGCTTAATTTAGTGCTTATTTCAATAAGCACTTTCATATCAGTTTCTAAATCTTGCAAACAAGTCCATGTTTTTCCATTTTTCTTAGCTTCCTAGTATTATTTTAGAGTTATCTTGAATTTTTCAGATTTTTCCTAGCTTATTTACTATTTTTCTTAATTTAAATTAGTTTTTAATCCTTTTTAAATAGCTTTTAATACAAAAAATTAAGAAAAGGTTCTAAAAATAATTTTCATTTTATTAAGTTTAGATAAATGTAAAAGCTTAAAAGTATTTTTCCATATTTTCTCCTTTTATTTGATATTTTAGTAATTTAAATTAGTTTTAAATAGTTTTAATTAGTAATAAATATTTAAAAGTCTAAAAATATCTTTTCTGTTTTAAAATTAGTTTTATCATATTTTAGATTTTTCTAAGTCTTAACTTTATTTTTCTAGTCTTATTTCATATTTTCTTTTATTTAAGAGTATTATTAAATAGTTTAAAATAGTTTTTAATTAATAATAATTAATTAAATAGTTGTAAAAATAATTTTCCTTTCCTAATAATTTTCTTTTATCATTAGGTTTGTAAAAATGTATTTTTCATATTTTTAGGATTTATATTGTATAAGTTTCACTTTTTATTTTGTACGTTTACGTTATTTTTATTTAAACGTAAGTTTTAAGTTTTAAGTTTTAAACGTTCATCACTTTAAAAATAGTGATAGCGTTTATTTAATATCTTTTATCTTTTTAATTTTCTTAATTTGCATTTAAGTCGCTTTTATTTATAACCTTTTTCAGTAGTGTAATTATTCAATCCAAATCCTTTCTGATCGCTATCATTAGTGATCATTCTACCGTCTGAATCAGTGTTTAACACACCATTGAGTCTCCGTGGGACTTAACGACCGGAATCCTCAGATTCTCTCGATCTTCATTTGCATTTGTGTCCGAGCGGTTTAAGTCTGTTTGACTTGACTGCTTTCGCGGATCAAAATTTTGGCGCCATTGCGGGAGGCTTTAGCGTGTGTTTAGCCTTTTCGGATCCATTCTTGCACATACCCCATCTTTTGTAAAAGTTTTCGTAAAGTTATCAAAAATCTCAAAAGTTCATTAACACTTTTCCTAAAGTGTTAAAAGCATAAAAATATTTTCATCTTTGTTTTATCATCATGTTTTCAAAACACCAAAAATATTCCTCTTTACCCTCCTACCTTTTGATTCTTCATTTCTTACCCTCGATAACCTTTGATTCTTTCTATGTCTTATCCTCACCCTCTTGGTTGTCAATGGTGTGGTGGTCCTTATAATGGTGGCAATGCCCCGGTTGTTGCATGGTGGAATCGAGAAGCGGGTGCATCTATAACCAAGATCCCTATTCCTACCATAACACAACCGATTTATTCCATCACCACCACACCGTGAGACACATCAGTTGTCTTGTTGTGAGTCTTGTGGTGGTTCACATTCCGATTCGATTGTCAATCGGGAAACACGCTTGTCTATGAGCGGGTTCGATAACAATTTTGACTACAACACATACCACTCACGGCCCGCATCGGTTTCTTGTTGTAGTATTGTGGAGGTTCTCACCCTAGCTCGGATTGTCAAGCAGGAACCCATTTCCTTGTAACAATTACGACTCTTTGTATCCGACCAACCTCCACAGACCAAATGATTCAAGCGATTCCTCATGAAACTACGCGGATCTTCTATCAAGACTCGGAGTTATTAAAAGAACTTAAGGAGGAGTCGGCTATGTCATCCCATAATCCAAATGAAAAATCAATGGAAGTTTTGTTAGTCAAGAGCGGGTGCTAAATTAGATTCCCATTGCGTTTGAAAAATCATTGGGAATCAATTGCAATAGAAAAGCGGCCAAATCTAGCTCTCGATTCCGTTTCATTCTCGATGGCGATGATGATGAAGATATCCTTGATATCCTACAATTTTATAACGGTTCATCAAGTTCATCGGTTGAAACTCCTTCCATGAACAATCGGGGAGAAAAGACTATGATGGAATTACTAGCGGAAGAACAAATGTTAAGTATTAAACATATGTATGCTAGTCCGTCTAAACTCCCTCGATCTGTTGTTATCACACCGATATTCCCACTCACTCTCTAAACATGGGGATGAGCTTTTAGCACTATTCCGAAATGGAATCGTCTAGTGTTGAGGACCTTATCCCAATCCCGAGAGAGTCACAGGAATTTCGATCATCTGTGATATCCCTTTCCTCTTGAGTGTTCTCAAGATCATTTTGAAACTTTCTCCGATCTTAGCGACGATTGTGCTTCCTATGGAGACATCGAGTACGTTGAGGCATCACTTCCACAATCGATGTCGATCCCCTCTTGAGGAGTTCTCCGTGAACTCACTCACATCAATCCACTCTTTGATTTGAAGTCGATCCGGGAGAGACCGAAAGTCTCATTGATAATGATCATTCACTCACTTCTTATCCCAACGGTCAATAGAGAATGTTGATCACTTTGTTCCCGAAACATTCAAAGCTACTTTCACCAATCCTCTGTTTGAATTCGACTCTGAATTCACTTTGATTTCTGAGAATCCACTCTTTGATACTCAGACTGAGGATAGTGATGAGCTCACAATGGAACAAGAGTTCACAAATTCACATCATGTGAATGATTCTCTTCATGAGGAGTTCGCCGGTGAACTCACTCATATCATGACTCCGCTGGAGTATGATTGCATGGATTGCAAAAATCATGATCGGGGGGAGAGAATCTCAATTTGCATAGTTATGACAAATCTTCCCACCCTCCCAACCGAGATGCCTTCCAACCCAAAGAGCTCAACCAATAAAATCCAAATAGGTGCAACTGCACTTAATCCCGAGGAAGAAGATCTAGTTATGATTGTTATCATGATCTTCCTTCTTTTCTTCACCTACCCGGTGACTTCTCTCTTCTTCACTCCTTCGGGAGTGAGGACACTATCTTTGACCCGGCATTTTCATTTACCATCCGTGAGCCGGGTGCGTCTTTCTATGTATATCTCATCGGTGTGGAACTTTCACGTACTTCAATGTTTATCCAAACATTTTGAATGAAAGTCCGATGGAGATTGTATCTTCCACTTTGCTTCCCATGAACAAATGAATTGGGTCGAGTCAAACTAGCGACTCGGTAATCAAAAACAGTAGCTTAACATGGGTTTTCACCGTGTGTTCCACTTAAGTGTGGGAGTGCCCACATGTTATATATATATATGTTTCAAAAAAAAAAAAAAAAAAAAAAAAAAAACTTTCTAAATAATGGCGTAGTATTTCCTTTTACGTTCTTTGTTTCGCATAACATGCGGTACTTTGAATATTGAGGGCAATATTCATTTCTAAGTGTGGGGAATTCTCACTAATTTCATATATTATCTACCCAATTCCCGTTTTGGCCAAAATTTTTTTTTTTGGAGCAAGTGTTTTACACTTTCTCATTTGGTTATCGATCCGTCATGTCTCAGAAGACAAAAGGATTAGCTAATCCAGAGCAAACGGCTCTTGGTAAAGATTTCTCAAATCCGTTTATATGGCTTGCAATTTGCCCAAAATTGTATGGTTCTTGACTCCCATCATCCTCATAAGATAATGAGTTGGCTAGCCCGCAAGGTTATGGCTTGTGGTAAAGGCGATGGAAAATCCATAATTGGTAATCACTCACCAAAGATAATATTGATAATTTATCTAAGAGTTGGCTAGTCCGGTAAGGGTACGGCTTCGGTAAAGACAAATCAAATCCGTTGAAAGTCGGTGGTTTGCTTAAAATCACATGGTTATTTGTACCATGGTTCTTACTTGAACTGAAACATTTGGCTACTCCGAAGTAATGGCTTTTGGTAAAGAGTTTAAAATCCATTATGTTTTCTCAAATCATTGCTAGGGACTAGCAATATCTCGATGTGGGGATTGATGAGTGTCTAAATACTCATCATTTTGTACAATATAAACTGCAAAATCATCGAAAACACTCGAAACACATCAAAATGATTAAAATATCACAAATCGGTGTTTTATGTGTTTTAAATGCAAAATATCAAAATCGGATGAAAACGTATCAAATTTGCAAAATTGCGCTTTAGTCCCCAAGTTTCAAAAATTGTCAAAAGCAGGTCCACGAGCACATAATTTCAAAAGTAAAGTCACCAAAGGTCCTTTTAAAATCTAAAGTTGTCAAATTTAGTCCTTTGGTGAAAAATATGAAAAGTTTGAGAAAATTACAAAAATAGTCCTCCAAGTTTGAAAATTGGCAGAAATGGCCCCTGGAAAATTGCAAAATGGCAATTTTAGGCCTTATACTTTTAGAACTTGTCACTTTTAGCCCTTGGAGCATCTTTGTGAAAATGGCAGCTTAGGTCCCTACATTTTCAGGATTTACACATCTAGTCCTTGTTTATTATTACCTTAAAACCCCTTTTTGGACTAGTCAATAACCAAGTGACCCCCTGTCATTAGCCATTGGACCCCCAATTTGAACCCCCCTTTTGTATTATTATCCAGTCAACACCCCAAGTCAAACCCAATCCCCTTTTGGCGCGTTTTTCTTCTCTTCCCCAACTGCTCCCTGCTATCACTCCATCTCCCACACCTCCACCTCAACTCCTTCACACCCTTGTCCCCCCACCTCATCACAACTACAAAAATCATTAAATGATCCTTCACCCCTTTACTCAACACCTCCACCTGTTAAAATCCAATTTGGCGCCAAATACAATCAATGGCCAATATTCACTCTTTTCATCCAATGGTCCAAATTTATTGGTGGGATATGCTCAGAAAGTCAAGGGGAAGCATTTGGAGTATAAAAGAGGAAAGAAAGAAAGAAGCAAAGAGTAGTTAGTTTTTTTATTTTTTCCTAATGTCGTTTTTTTAACTTAATGTTATAGTTTTAGATAAAATGTTGTAATTTTAGTTTTCAAGTATCATATGTAAGTGAAAACATCTTTGTATGTTCCTTTGAGTTTAAATTAAAGTCTTTTACATAAGTTCCAAGTTTTCAGTGCACTGTTGAAAATTTAAGTTTCCAGTTCTTATTCATAAGCTCTCAGGAGCTTATTTTTAAATTCAAATCAGCTCATTTAAGTTTATAAAAGCTTTTTGTAAGCTTAAACATCAGTTTCAATCAAGTTTGGATGTTGGTCAATAAAAGTCAACAGGAACTCAAAATTGGAATGGAAGCTGTTAATGGGTGTTGCAGAAGTTTGTTTGGGTTGGAAAAGGTTAGGGTATTGTGGAATTGGTCTTGGTTTAGCCTGCAAACCAGTTGATCTCATGTAAGTGAATTTCTCATTTCCATATTTCAAGTCAATTGGCAGTCTTTTGTTGTGCTTGTAACTGTGATCATCATTAGTCTAAATTAGTATTTTTAGTTGTATTTAAGATATTTAAGTTTAGCTTGATCATTGGTCTAAGGTAGTTTAGTAGTTTAAGTATTTTAATTTGTATATCAATTATTTTAAAGAGTGTTTGGAATAGCTGTTATACCTATGTTCTAGGCTTGCTCAGTGGATAAAAATTGTTGGTTTAAGTGTGTGTAGCATATCTTAGCTCTTATCTGTCTCAACTTTGAGCTTGTAAACACTTATAGTCAAAATAACAAGTTCATTGTCTTTGCTGACCATCTTGTTGAGATTTTTGCAAGTCAAAAGCTTATTTTGTGTTTCAAATTCATAAATCTTGCTTGATTTAGTTTCATTTTATCATATTTCTTCATATTCGGTTCTAAAATCAAGATCAAACTTGGAAAAGTCAAAGTTCATCAATCCTTCAAAAGTCAAATTAGCATAAGTCGGTTTTGGGTTCAACTAGTAAGATTTTTCATGATCTCATTTCTTAATCATTTTAATGAAACTTGTGGTTTTAGAAAGCCCTCTGCTCTAGTTTCTTGTTGTCATTTTAGCATATTTTGTGATTTTCTACAAGCTTCAAAAGAGCTTGTCTTTTAGGCCTAATCGCCTCGCTCCAAAACTCGACTTATCTTGAGTTTTCTCGACTTTTGCAGAGCTTGTAAAAGGCTCACTTGAGCTCCTCTGGGTGTGTAACTTGGTTCAAATACTCTCACCCAGGTCTAGTGTAGGATACAAGTTTTTGTTTCATGTTTCCAGCTTATTCATATGCTTATTCATAGGCTTAAATCAGACACCCTTGTCACTGTTTTCTGCCATAATCTCAAACATCAATCTGTTGCAATTTGTTGTTTCAGAGGTTTAGGCTTGTTGAAACTTGTTCCATTTCTGTTATTCTAGCTTATAGTAGCTTCTGTTTTGATTTGGTACCTTTTGGATTCCATTTGCTTAATTTAGTGCTTATTTCAATAAGCACTTTCATATCAGTTTCTAAATCTTGCAAACAAGTCCATGTTTTTCCATTTTTCTTAGCTTCCTAGTATTATTTTAGAGTTATCTTGAATTTTTCAGATTTTTCCTAGCTTATTTACTATTTTTCTTAATTTAAATTAGTTTTTAATCCTTTTTAAATAGCTTTTAATACAAAAAATTAAGAAAAGGTTCTAAAAAATAATTTTTCATTTTTATTAAGTTTAGATAAATGTAAAAAGCTTAAAAAGTATTTTTCCATATTTTTCTCCTTTTATTTGGTATTTTTAGTAATTTAAATTAGTTTTAAATAGTTTTTAATTAGTAATAAATATTTAAAAAGTCTAAAAAATATCTTTTCTGTTTTAAAATTAGTTTTATCATATTTTAGATTTTTCTAAGTCTTAACTTTATTTTTCTAGTCTTATTTCATATTTTCTTTTATTTAAGAGTATTATTAAATAGTTTAAAATAGTTTTTAATTAATAATAATTAATTAAATAGTTGTAAAATAATTTTCCTTTCCTAATAATTTTCTTTTATCATTAGGTTTGTAAAATGTATTTTTCATATTTTTAGGATTTATATTGTATAAGTTTCACTTTTATTTTGTACGCTTACGTTATTTTTATTTAAACGTAAGTTTTAAGTTTTAAGTTTTAAACGTTCATCACTTTAAAAATAGTGATAGCGTTTATTTAATATCTTTATCTTTTAATTTTCTTAATTTGCATTTAAGTCGCTTTTATTTATAACCTTTTCAAGAGTGTAATTATTCAATCCAAATCCTTTTCGATCGCTATCATTAGTGATCATTCTACCGTCTGAATCGGTGTTTAACACACCATTGAGTCTCCGTGGGACTTAACGACCGGAATCCCTGTATTCTCGATCTTCATTTGCATTTGTGTCCGAGCGGTTTTAAGTCTGTTTGACTTGACATTTCTTGTGGATCATGCTTCCGTAAGCTTTTTCTTTAATGTTTCAAAGCTTGATGCACTCGGTGAGAAGATAAAAGGAGCATCTTTTTCAAGAAGATGGGTCATAGGCCGGCGATTTTAGAAAAATATTGTATGAATCTACGATAAAACCCGGCATGACCTAGAAAACTCCTAATACCTTTGACGGTAGTAGGATGAGGCAATTGGCAATAACATCAACTTTGCTCTATCTACCTCAATCCCGTTTTGGAAATCTTATGGCCAAGGACTATGCCTTCTTTGACCATAAAGTGGCTCTTCTCCCAATTTACACAAAGATTGGTGTCTTCACACCGCTTTAGCATTTTATCTAAATGGGAGAGACATGTTTGAAATGAGTCCCCAATAACCGAGAAGTCATCCATAAACACCTCCATTGTTTCCCGATCATGTCGTGGAAAATTGCCATCATACATCGTTGGAGCGTGCAAGGAGCGTTACATAGGCCAAAAGGCATACGTCAGAGGCAAAAGTTCCGTATGGGCGGTGAATGTGGTCTTTTCTTGATCCAATGGATCAATGGGGATCTGAAAATAACCCGAGAAACCATCAAGGAAACAATAGTATTCGTTCCTCGCTAATCTCTCAAGCATCCGATCCATGAAGGGTAGAGGAAAATGGTCTTTACTGGTGGCTTCGTTTAACTTGCGATAGTCAATACACACACGCCATCCCGTAACCAATCGAGTTGGAATTAACTCGTTTTCTTCATTCGTGACAACAGATTATGCCACCCTTTTTGGAACACGATGAATTGGGCTAACCCAAGGACTATCGAGATCGGGTAAATCAAACCGCATCAAGAAGTTTGAGAACCTCTTGTTTGATAACCTCGTGAATCTTAGGATTCACCCTTCTCGATGTTGGATTCTTTGGTTTGAAGTCATCCTCCATTAAGATTTTGTGAGTACAAAACTCGGGGTTGATACCCTTAATGTCGGAGAGTTTCCAAGCAATTGCTTGCTTGTGTGACTTCAAGACCTTTATGAGGGCGATCTTCTCCTCCTCGGTTAAGTCTTTAGCAATTATGACGGTAATTTATCATCACCTCCAAGAATGCATACTCGAGATGAGGAGGTAGGTCCTTAAGTTCAACCTCGAGAAATTCTTGATAGATGATTGTCTTGATTTGATTTCCTCAATAGTGATTTCTTTCGGAGGAGTGAAGGTAATGGATCTTCATTTAACAATTGCTCAAGATAAAGGATATCTCCTCCGAATCATAAACACCATCAATTCCGGCGGAATTGATTCATCACTAGCAAGAAACACATCGATCTCTTCGGAGAAGAAGTCACCTCCTCAAACGGAGTGAGAGAGGGGAAGAGTCGGCAATGATTGGTTGAGAAGATGTGGTGGAATCCCACTCACAAAATTATGAAGATAACCAAGAAACTCTTGAGAGTACTCCTCCAAGCAATATCAATTAAATCGACTCGATTAACCGATTCAACATCATAATTTGAGGAGTACCTCAAGTTTGATCAAGGTTAAAGGTATGACTTCATTACCCACACGTAACGTGATTTCTTGCTCAAATACATCAATGAGAGTACGGCCCGTTCTCGTGAATCCTCGTCCAACAATGAGGGAACCCGAGGATCGCATCAAAATCAACAACCACAAAGTCTGCTGGAAAATGGAACTTTCCTACTTTCACGAATACATCCTTGGCGATGCCAAGAGGACGCGATATAGATCGATCGCAAGTTCAAGAGTCATGCGGTAGGAACAAGTTACGAAGAGAAAGTTTCTTCCATCTTGAATAAGGCATCAAATTGATGCTTGCACCAAGATCGGCAAGGGCAAAGCATTCAATCATTCCCTGGAAAAACACAAGGAAGAAGAAATTTTCCGGGATCTCCCGACTTCTCGGGAAGCTTCTTTAACAAGATCGCCGGCGGTTCTCGTTCAAAGGAGTTTTAGCCATTTCAAACAGTTTTTCCTTATTGCTTAACATGTGTTTGAGAGTTGATGCAAACTTGGGCATCAGCATGATAGCATCCGCAAAGCTTATGTCAAAATGTAGTTCTTGGAAAATTTGAAAGAATTTTTCCATTTGATGACTAGCTTTTTCGCGGAGCTTTTGCTCATTTAAACGTGATGGGTAAGGAATAGAAGTTTTGGATTTGGGTTTTTCAACTGGAGGTTCAAAAACAACTCTAGGTTTGGTTTTGGGTTTCTGGACAACCTGAGGATGGACATTACTGGTACTTCCGTTATTAGTAGGAAGTTTCTTGTCCTTTGTCGCCTCGGGTTCACTTTCCACTAACCGGAGAGAAGATAAAGAGGTAGTAGGAATAGCGGGCCCATCATATGAAGCACCACTTGGTTGTGATCGCTTTGCATCGCCCCTCGGATTAGCGATCGTGTTGCTAGGTAAAGCACCGAGCCCGAGGGTCGATCATTTAAAGACTTCTTAATGTCGAAATCTGGTGACCAACAACATATTCATTTCCTCTTGGGATTTCATGAATTGCTTCAACAACTCATCGATGATGGTCCAGTTGGAACAATGGCTTGATTTTGCAGGAAAATTCGGCCTCTATTGTTTGGATTAGGGCCTTGATTTTGAAAATTTCCTTGATTATTGCCATGAAAGTACCTGTGGTTGAAATTTCCACGACCTTGGTTTCTATTAAAATTTTCTTGGTGTTGGAAGTTTTGACTTTGATTTTGAAAACCGTTATTTTGACTAAAATTACCTTGGTTTTGAAAACATTGGTTTGGTCTATTCGATTTTGATTACGGTTTTGGTTTTGGTTGAAACCGGGTGGTCGAGTAGTGGTTAGGACGGTGGTTCGGGTCCATAGGAGCGCGATATTGGTTGCCTCTGAATTGGAAATCCCACCACAGCGTTTGCTTCAAAGGGTTACCATCGGTGGCCATACAATCGTAATAGGCATGGGGCCACCGCAAGTAACCTGAGACTTCCACTTTCTTAACCCGGCAGGAGGTGAAGTTTGTGGAAAAGACACTTTCTTTTGGTTGGAGAGAACCAAAGCTTGAATTGCTTCAGTGAGTTTGTCAATCTTAGCATCGGTGCTAGATTGACTCACGGTGATGAAATAGAAGGACCAACACCGACTTGGGAAACAACCGGTTTGCTTCGTGCAAGGCGGACTTTAGACTTGTTTTCAATTATTGTTAAAGCTTCTTTGACAGCTTTTGCTCAAGAAATTTCCTCCAGTGGAGGAATTGAGAGAATCTTGATCGATTGACTCACTCCATTATAGAATGTATCGAGTTGCATCAACTCGGAGAAACCGTGGTGAGGACATTTGTGGAGCAATTCCTTAAAACGATCCCACGATTCTTGAAGGGTTCATCAAACTTTGTGTGAACTTGATGATTTCATTTTAAGACTCGTGGTTTTGGAAGGTGGATAAAACTCGTTCACAAATTTCTTCACCGTGTCTTCCCATGTTTCGATTGATTTAGGGGTTATTTTTCAAGCCAAACGGGCTTGCCCTCGAGGAAAATGGGAATGGAAGAAGCTTGACAAAGATCTGTAGGGACATTCTTGTATTTGATGGTAGATGCAATCTTGTTAAACCATCGAATATGAGCATGAGGATCATCCCGCTCAAAACCATAGAATTGACTTGAGGTTACAAGATTGAAGAACCCGCTTTTGAGTTCAAAATTTTCACCACAATGGTGGGATAACAATAGCATCTCCATACCCGCCGATGGGTGCTGGAGAAGCTCACACATAGGACGTTCTTCCGCCATGACAACGGAAGTAGTGTGAGCGATCCGGATCTCGATCCGATCGATGGAGCAGAAGTCTCACGGACACGCCTTCTTGGAATCCTGATAAGCTCACGAAATGGGCTTACAGATCTAGAAGAGCGAGTGCGCATACACTAGAGTTAACTCTAAGAGATCTCAGAGTTAAGGAAAGGAATTATGAAAATGGTGAAAATGAAAATGGGGTAAGGAGAATCTTTTTGGGTTTTATGGTTTTGAAAAGTAGATATAACAACAAATCCAATTAAAACAATATTGAGGCAAAACAACAGTGAACTTAAACCAATAATCACAAGATGAATGGCTTCTTTGAAAAAGGTACACCACTCACAAGGACACAAAGGCAAGTTTTAATCTTTGGTTCGGGAACTTATTATGGTCGTACCCCCAGTTAGGTAGTACACTGCCTTGGTTTGCGGTGGTAATGTTTTATGTTGTTATTATTAAAGAAAGAAAACGACAAATCTTTTTGTATTTTTATCTTTGATATATATATAGAAACAAAAGAAAAATATTTTTGTGTTTTATACGTTTTTGGATGTTTTTGGGTTTTTGGATTTTTATAAGAAAATATATATAGATATAGATAGATGGTATGAACAAAGAGTGAATATTCAAATCACTAATCTGCTAAGCGTAGGATAATTAGCACAGCTCCCCGGCAGCGGCGCCAAAATTTGATCGGTGCCAAACCGTCAAGTTATCTCACACAAGCTAGCCACTTGTGAATGGCTAACCGTAAGAAACTTAAAACAGTTCAGACACCAATGCAATGAAGATCAGGAGAGTATAGTGTTTCCCCAGGTCGTTAAGTCCCAACGAGCTTTGCGAGAATAGTCAAACGAATAGTGATCGAGAGGATTTGAGCGGATAAAGAGATATGATTGATTATACTAAAAGAAAAAGTTTATAAATTACAGGGCTTAAATGCAAATTAAAGAAAATTAAAAAGATAAATTATATTAAATAAACGCTATCACTATTTGTAAAATCTAATGTTTTTGATTTTTCTTTTATAAACTTTAAATTAAAAACTACGCTATCGCATAAAGGAAAATGTGAAACTGAAGCAATATTAATCCTAAAAATATGAAAATGACATTTTTACAAACCTAATGATATGAGAAAATTTTAGAAAAGAAAATTATTTTTAAAACTATTTATCTAATTATTATTAATTAAAAACTGCTTTTACTTATTTAATAATACCCTAAAATACAAGAAAATATGAAATAAAGCTAGAAAAATGAAATTATGACTTAGAAAAATCTAAAATAACTAAAAGAATTTTCAAAACTAATTTTGTATTTTTACGATTATTTTTCTATTTTCTATGAATTAAAAACTATTTTAAACTAATTAAATTGCTAAAAATTACAAATTAAACTATGAAAAATCTGGAAAATATTTTTTGACTTTTTATATTTATCTTAACCTAGGAAAATTGAAAACTTATTTTTGGAACTTTTCAATTAATTGTATTAAAAGCTAATTAAAATTACATAAAAGCATTTTAAATGAAGAAAAATAGCAAACAAGTGTTAGAAAAATATGAAAAATTCAGGAAAAGTCTAAATTAATATTATGAATCTAAGAAAAATATAAAAACAGTAGCTTATGTGTAAGAAAATGAGACTGCAGTGCAAGTGCTTATAGATAAGCACTTTGAAATAAGCCAAAGGAGAACAATAAGTTGCCAAACTATCACAAACCCTATAATATGTTAAAACTACTCTAAAACAACTTATTACAACTATCCTAAACTACTGAAATGCAAACTACACAGATTTGGTTGATTTGAGATAAGTACCAAAATCAGTTTTAGGGTACCACTTTGTAGCTTAAAAATAAGCTACCCAAATAAGCTAAACTCAAAACCAAAAGTAGGGACCTAAAGTAGACCTGGCTAGGAACCTATAAACCAAAAACAGACCGGACAAGCTCTTATGAGCTTTTGACAAGCCCCAGAAAAGTCGAGAAAACTCAAGATTCATCGAGTTTGTGAGCAGTGGCAAATAAGCCTGCTTGACAAGTCATTTTGAAGCTTTACAAAATTACTAAAATCTATAAAAATCATTTTAAGAAACTAGACCAACTGAACTTATAAAACCCGAGTTTTACTTGATTTGGCCCAAAATCGAATCAATGAAAAATCATCTCGGTTTGGTGAAAACCGAGATTTTCAAGTTTGACTTTTGTGATTATGAGATTTTGACTTTGTGAACTTTGATCTTAATTTGTGGATGAGATTGATGTTATATGGTTAAATGAAACTATATTAGGCTATTCTACCGATTTCTAAACATGAATCAAGATTTTGATTTTTTGAAAATTCCAACAGTTGTGAATTGAGGACAGGTTTAAGTTAAATATGACTTTGAGCTGATTTGATGCACAAATGAATGACTAGAATGGTTCAAATGACCTATTTGAGACCGAGTGAGCAGTTTGAAGCACAAACAACAACTCAAGCTCAAGTAGGCTTCTGATCCAAACACTCTTAACTAACTGCTTTGCAATCTTTAACTGTTCTATCTCTTGAATAAGCTAATGCTAACACCGAAATTTTATCTAGTTATCCTAATTACAACTAATCGAATGTGTTTCACCATTTAATGATCACAGGTTCCAACATAAACACTTTATGCAAACCGAATTAGGAATGGAAAATAAGATGTAAACTCACAAGTGTCCGACTTTATTGTGCAATTTTAAATGAACAAACATCACTATTCTATTCCAAACCAACCCAAATCAAGATCTTGCATCAACCCCATTCCATTTCCAAAGCGCTTAACCACAATTTCTTCTCGCTTGACTTTTGTTGACCAAATTCCAATGTTGCTTGAAACTGAATTCCAAGCTTACAAAAGCTATAATAAGCTTAAGTAAGCTTGTTTGAATTTAACAATAAGCTATTTGAAGCTTGAATGTAAGAGTTTGAAACTAAATTTTGAAACAGTGAACATCAAAACATGAAACTTAAGTGAAACTTTGAATTAGGACTTGAAAATGAATTACAATGACTAAATGGCTTAGTCTTAGTACAATAAAGCTTGAGATTACAGTTTGAAACACTAATTAAGATAATTTTAATAAAAACGACATACAAGGAATTTAAAAACTAACTACTGCCTTGTCTCTTGCTTCTTCTTCCTCTTTATACACCAAAATGCTTTCTCACCTCTCCGATCACTTCCCATCAATAATCCCGGCCATCGGATGAGTTGAGGCCATATTGGCCGCTTGATCACTTTTGGCGGGAAAAACTGCTTTTGACCATGTGGCTCGAATTTGCAACTAGGGGGTGGAGTGTAGGTATGATGATTGTGGAGTGTGGGTTGGAAGAGATAAGGTGAGAGGTGGATGGGAGAGGTGTTGCGGGGTTGCGGTCAAGTGGGAGGAAGGGATAAGCCGGTGGGAGGAAAGGAAGGTTTGACTGGGTGTTTGACTTGGGGTCCAAAAAGGTTATATGGCAGGGGGGTCAAAATGGTTTTGGCAGGGGCCAAGGTTCACAAAGGGGTCATGGCTAGTATTTAAATAATAAGGACTAACTTTGCAATTTCTGATTCTTGAAGGACCCTTTCTGCCATTTTACAAAGTTCACACAAGGGTCACTTTTGACAAGTTTCAATAGTACAAGGACCATTTTTGACATTTTCAAACTTTCAAAGGACTATTTGTGACAATTTTCAAAGTTTAGGGACCTAAGTTGTAATTTTTGCAAATTTAAATCTCAAGGACTAATTTTGACAACTCATGAATCCTAGGGACTTGAAATGATATTTTCTTTATTTTGATTTACGTGGACCTGTTTTTGACAACTTTTGAAACTTGGGGACTAAAGCGCCAATTATGCAAACTTGATCGTTTTCACCGATTTTGATATTTTGCATTTAAAACACATAAAACACTTATTTGTGATATTTTTATCATTTTGATGCATTTCTGAGTGTTTTCAGATGTTTTTGCAGTTTAAATGGTACAAAAATGATGAGTATTTAGACACTCATCACTTCACCTTAAACAACATATGGTCACACTTATTAACACTTTTTGCCACTTTATGCTTAATTGTATGTGACTAAATACCCAAAACAAACATGCTTTGTGTGACTATACAAATGTTTATGGTCACTAATCTGATTAATCCAACAAAATTTGTACCTAATTAGTCACACATGTTATGGTTTTGGTTACTCTTTTGCAATAGAGACTAAAAAAGTCAAACACGTGACCATAGGGTACCTATGGTCACGCGACCTTTAGTCACACACGGCCGAAAAACATGTGTGACTATATGTATATCGTCACACATATTCGGTGTGGCCAAATCCACCTTTTGTTCTAGTGTGTGCCTTTTATACTTTGAACATAAAAGCCTTATGAGCTTTGGATGGGCTTTGTTTAGTTTGTGGATTGGGCTTACATTAATACATGACTAAACATAACATAACTAATAACCGGTTTGCTTGTCCCAATCCACGAGACCAATGACTATTCTAATACAATACCGAACACACGTTACAAAGTTCCTAAACGTGAATGAACATCACTTTCTAACACATTATATTAAGGCTAACAATCTCCCTTAAGGGTGGTCATTCGAAGATGCTCCACTTGGTTAGGTCTTTACCCTCCCGAGCTTGAACTTTGTGTGTTGATATTGAATAGTCTTTATTCTTTGTTCCTTCATGCTTTGTGATCAGATAATGATGTTTTCTGCCTTTCGTTAGCTTCTTTGGAATAGGTGTCTCCACGTCCTTCTCCACCATGCTCACACTTCTATTTGGCTTTGAATTTACAATGATGTGAAGTTCTCTAGTCTTTGAACTTTGTAGATTCTTTGACATTGACGAAGAATCATCTTTAACTTTATGTTGTCTTTGATATTGATGAGAACTTTCACATGTTGTTGGTATGAGAATGGGAAGATGGTGCGGTCTCTCGTCCAAGGAACAATCATCGCACTGCATGAATATGTTAGTGCAAAATACCAATCGATCATTGTGGGCTTTTCTTAAAGAATTGACCACTACGATTGTTATATTGATGAATGTCTTGATACCATTCACCTTGGTCGGGCGAATCACCGTCCTAATCCCATAAGGGACATTGGCATTACATTGAATAAATTCAAGTAACGACCCTCATTTCAGATTCGATTCGTGAAAGGAATCTCCTTAGCGGGATTTCCAAGACTTACAAGTTCGAATTTCAAGGGTGTTAATGAGATATTGTGAAAACACGCCTCTAATTCTTACAACGGTGTTCCTAAAATTGGAGGCCCTCAAGAAGGCTAACACGACATACCAAGTATATCTACAATTCGGTGAGTCAGTGAAGTACATCAAGCATCACTCCACAACTTTAGACCGTTTGAGACACACTAAGCGTAATCCATAAAGAACTTCCAGTGACTGCTTTGTCAAGGTCGCTTAATGTTGACCTCGTCGAGTTTCCATTCAATCATTGAGGATCACAATTGTGAATCGCCTCATAAATGTTCTCGCAGATTGCTAAGATCTGCGTGGGACTATAGAATGTATCACTTGTGTCCTTATTGTTGAACAACAAGCGATGAAATGTAAAGTGTTCCTAAGAGATCTTTTAATGAATCTCGTGGCTCTAGACTCGATTAGTGCACTTTGGTTTTCCTGAGCGGAGACTAGGGAGAGGGTCTCCTTCTTCAATATCAACAATCTCTAAGAGAAAGTCGATAGATTATATAGGGTTCCCAGTGAGAATGAAACAAATCCTTTTAAGAGGAATTTGAGTGGTTAGAAGGTTAGGTGCAGTGCGTCACTGGGTCCATGAAGTCTTTGTCTTCAATACCAGCGTCATCTAAGTGACAGCCAGTAACAGATGAATTGAACTCGGTTTCTGCCCTAAGGTTGATTATGGAGTGCTATTTCTTTTCACCCTTTCTTTTACTTTTCTTTTTAATTATTCAACCCCTTCTTTCTCCTTTCTCACATTACTCCTTTTTTCAATCATACCTAAGGACTTCTAATATTAACTATGGGTATTTTCCTTGGGTAGATCCCTCCAGCTCTGGCGGATCATAGGACGGATTTCCTATCCTTAGTCACCTTATAACTCCATGACTGTCCTATTTGTTGGGATATAGAAAGTCAAAGTGCTGAAGAGTCAAAGTACTGAAGAGTCAAAGTACTACTAAAGAAGAAAGTCAAAGTACTGCTCAACATCAAAGTACTGCAAAGCTAAAAGAGTTGTTACATCGTTTATGGAAAGCTTTGTTATTCTAGAATATTCTTAGTTTAGATTACTTGTCGTACAAGAATTAGAGTTGGGGTAATCCTTATGCCTCTAAAAGGACCCCTAGATTGGCATTAGATATATATGTTTTTAGAGTTTAAGAGTACGAATTCATACACAATATTAGAGTTGTTAGGGTTGTTAGAGAATCAGATAACAAGGTGTTCTAAGTATTAATAAAATCGTTGAAGTTAAAGTTAATTCTTCTTAGCTTTATTAAAGTAGATTTCGTGATACTTAATAGAGTAAATTCAAGTGTTTCATTGTTACCGACTTAGTATTTAGCCAAGGATGCTAAGCCCTTACAAGCTACAAAGAAACCCTAAAGATGTCGACTAAACCCGCACCACCCCATCCATCACCTCACTCGTAATTCCAATCATCAAAAGGGAGAGTATGATTTATGGAGCATGAAGATGAGGCAAGACATTGCCATTACATACCATGCAATCGTCGAATGTAATTGTCAATGGTAATGAAGTTATTGAAGAACCTATAGAAGTTTATGGACAACCTAAACCACCTAAGGCCGTCTTGCCAGCCAGCCTCTGATGAAGGAATCAAGAAAAGGCTCTCAACATACGATTGTCTCGCTATACTTGATGGTCACCTACTCAAGTTTATGATGATAAGGATGCTAAACAACTATGGGTCGCTATCAAGACAAGATTTGGAGGTAATGATGCTTCCAAGAAGATGCACAAAATTTGTTGAAGCAACAGTTTGAAACATTCACAGTTGGAGAAAGAGAAGGTCTTGATTCTGCTTATGATATATTTCAAAATCTCCTTAGTATGCTAGAGTTGTATGAAGCTAAGGTATCTGTTGAAGATGCCAATCTGAAGTTCTTAAGGAGTTTGCCATCCGTATGGCATGTGATTGCTACTATGATCAGAGGACAACCTGGTTTGGACACTATCGACTTTGATGATCTTTACAACCACTTAAAGGTGTATGAGCATGTTAGGAATTGGAAATTCCATAGTGAAGTGTCGGTCACCCCATCTATAGTCTAGCATATGTTAGCTCGTAGACATATCGTTATTTACTATTTTATTAGTTAGTTATTAGCCTTGTTTAGCATAGTGTAACACCGTGGAGGAAGGACGAGTCTTTACCCACTGTATACCTGATCCACAGGCCGTCAGGAGGTCGTTTATTTTGTAACCTATAAATACCATCTACCTTCCAAGGTAGAGGGTTGGAAGTTCTAATCTAACCTTTTACACTTTTGTTTATCTCTCTAGAATTCCCTCTCTACTCTCTTCATCTCTCTAACCATGGCATTCATATACTATCATCATCCTAGACCACCCAAATCATCTAAAACCACAATATTTACGATCCTACAATTGGTGCGAGCCTAGGTTGTGTTGTTTGTAATGATTCGAATGGTTTTATATGGTTTTTGTGTTTAAATGGTTTTTACGTGGTTATTTTTCAAACAGATTGGCTGCTATTGGTTTTGTATAAGCTGTTAACATGTTTGGTTTTGATATTCTGGATCTGGTTATCTATTGTTCTAACAAAAGCTGGTGTTTTTAATCTGTTGGTGGTGTTATTAATCCGGTTCTCATTGGTGTTATTCAAATTCTTGTTGTGATGTTTATGATGTTCTTAGTAGAGACTTGTGGTCGATTCTTGGTAGAGACTTGTCCTTATTATTGTCCGATTCATTGTATGGTCAATGTGTCAAAGGCGAGTTGTGATTTATGGTCCTTTAAAGCGACTTGTCTATTTATTACTGTATCGACTTGGATGTTTGTTGACTTTTTTTGAAAAAGTCAAAGGCGACTTGTCTTGACAAGTTGTCCAGATTCAGTGTATCTGGTCAAAGCGAGTTGGGTGATTATGGTCATTTAGCGACTTGAGGCTGATGTAGCGACTTGAGACTGATGTAGCGACTTGAGGCTGATATAGCGATTTGTCTAATTTTTTAGGCGGTTTGTCTGTTTCAATTTTGGAAGCGATTTGACTTTTGAGTCAATAGCGATTTGTCATTAAAAGGTCAATAATTGAAGCGACTTGTGACAAAAACCAGAACAACAAAAGTCTCTTACAAACATCAATCATCAACAGACAACATCACAAATACTACTAACATCTACTATATCAACCATCTATCAACAAACTACCATACATCTTCACATGAATCATCATCTCGGTTCAATAATCACAAATCAATCAGGTTGCAAGAACATAAAGGTAAACATAAAGATCTTGCTAAAGCTAAACTCGCATCATTCTTCATACAAGACTCATACAACCTGGTTATGTAATCTAAATGATCTCATCCTTCATATTTCGTGGTTATCAAAATGGAAACATCAAGACTAATTAGAGTCTTTAACACGAAATAGTCATTCATCACTGATTCATATCAACAACCATAATGGCTCAAACATTCGAATCAACCAAAATAGAAAAGAGTTCTCGATTATTTGCTTAGTACAAGATCAAGATAGTATCTCAAATCCATCATCGATACATATGTTTAATGTTAATATCCGAATGTTAGAAGCATGAACAAAACCATGAATGGTTTCATCCTAAAATTCTTGTTCGTTAAAAGGAATTACAAATGAAAGGTTCGACCTCGAGACTTGCTCGTATGTTTTCTTCGATTGGTTCAAAACAAACAATAAATGAGCTTTGTTATCACAGATCATTACAAGTATAACCTTCTCTTTGATTTTCGAACTGCTTTTGAAGAAATTAGCAAAACAAAACCATTTCATTAATTTCTTTTGTTCGGTTTTAGAAAAGAAAAGCTAAAAGAAAATAAAACTACTTGAGTCTCATCCAAGAATCTTGATGCCGCCTCTAATCTAACATCGAGCCATCCTCGTGGCTAGGTTTTGTCTAATCGATTCGTGGATTGAACAAAGGTAACATGTTTATCTTTCAAAGATGTTGTTGTTGTGTGTTGTGATGGGATTTAATGATTTGTAGAGGATTTTTAGGAGTTAAGGCGGATTGTTGAGAGTGAAGTTAGGAGTGAGTAAGTACTTATGGGGCGGAAATATGTGTGGGTGATTAGGGTTTGAGAAAGATTATGGTTTGTGAAATGGTAATGGGTGTGTGATATGTTTGTTTTATACACGTAAAATTAGGGCACCTCTTTGTGCCGTATGAATGATGGGCCGATATCTTCATGGACCAACCGATTATGTGTTTTACTTGGGCTGAGTACTTGTCTTCTACGTTGGCCGTATGGATATGGTTTGGACCCAAATTGGATCAAACTTACTAGTTACTTTCACGAAGTTTATTAGTTTGATTTTATTTATATGGGATTTGTGTAACTTAAATTTAATGAGATTTTTAATGAGATGTGATGATGCGAGGTTTGACGTTGTGATTTGTTAATAATGAGACCTCTTGTGATATGTGATTGGATGATGAAATTTGAGGTGTTAGGCTGCTTGATACTTTGGTGTATACACTTTCACGGAGAATATTTCTTACTTGGATTTGAAGTGAGGTTTTCCGGACGAATTTACTTATTTCGTCTTCTTTTTTTCTACCCTTCCGCGAAGATGACTTGTTTGGGATTTTATAGAGTGTGATAAAGACTTGGCTACTTAGTTACGTTTGTGATTCTTTCTCGCTTAACCCACAATGTAGCTATCACTTCGGTGTCTCACACAGTTGAGAATGTCAGGAGGTTTTGTACATTGGGTACATCGTTTCTTCTTCACAAGGATTAGTACAAGTTTAAGTAACAAATCTGGAGAAGCTCACTTCATGATCAAGTTTAACATAACGAGTTTACTTCACCAAGTTGTCACTACAATAGCCGACTGAATGCGTGAATGATGTATTTACTAAAGTGTTTATTGGATGGTTGATGATGTTGTTGATGTTGGATAATGAACCGTTTATGAACCGCTGCACGTTCCCCTAAAACATATATTCACGGAAACCAAAGTTGTCATTACTCATTCAAGCTGACATTTTTTACGGTTCTGTCTTGATTTTGTAAAATCCCGCGAAAGAACCTATTTTTCGGTTTTAAATCATAGACTTGTAAAATCTGTAATAATGGAAACATCCCGGTAATTATAAAGTGCATTTCGGATCTATCTTACGATTTATTCTTGGTTTTGTAAAATCCCTGAAGAAACTATTTCTCGCTTTAAACCATAGAGTTGTAAAATCCCGTAATGATGGAACCATCTTGGAGAAAGGAAATTGTATTTCGGGATCTTATTTGATGTTGGTGCTACAATTTCATTTCAAGAAGAGATAAAAGGTGTACTTCATGAATTGGATGTGTGTTTGGATATTCATCATGGCGCTTTGGTAATTACTTGATTTCTGTGGTTATGTGCTTTTAACCATGGTCGGGATGAAACCATTATCATAGTTCACTTAAAAAGTCAAAGGAGGCTAGATTTTAGCTTTTATCAAGAAAATGTGACAAACGTTAATTCATTATTATTTATTTGAGGTGAAGTGAATATCACGGGCGAGTGTACTTAGTATCCGAAGGTATCGGGATGGTTGGATGAAGATTCTTCAAAATCCTTGTTCGAGCTTATTATCTAAAACGAAGACTTGGAAATCTAGTTATTGTTGGGTGACTTTTACCTTTTCTTTTAACACTTGGGGGAATTGGGCTCTTACCACCACAAAATAACTATCACTTTAAGGATTTACGTTGTAGTGCTCAGTGCTACATTAAATTGTGGATTTTCAAGAGGTGATGTACGTCTTATACTTGATGGTTGGTTGGATGAAGAGTATAGAGTACCTAGAGATTCAATGGAGGATGAAGTCTCGGCACCGCTCTTTGTTACATATGTGCAAGTTTAAGTCACGTGTTTGGGTTCCCTTACTTGTGGTCAAATTCATCATATTGGGTTCTTCCATCACCGTCACGACAAAGAGCCTCTTGAATGATAATGGGGTTGATTACAAGCTTGCCAAGAGAGGTTGAAAGAGAGAGATTTATGACGTTTGAACACAACAGTTCAAGCCTCGTACTCTAAAGAAAAGAAAAGTGTACGTTTGTTGACCTTTATCTTCCAAGAAGAGAAATCTTCTTATGACGTTTGAACACAACATTCAAGCCTCGTACTCTAAAGAAAAGAAAAGTGTACGCTTGAGGCGCTTTATCTTCCGAAGAAGGAAATCTTCTCACTAATGACAATTCTCATCAACATGCTTCATGCTTTTTCATGCGCTTTCAATTATCAAGTGAACCGACTACTATTGATTGTTTTCTTATTCCACTTGCTCAATCTGTAATGACGATGGTGACATCATGTGCTAATTTTATGGGGAGAAGTGTGAATAGACTACACTTGTTGAAGATATTCACTTATTCAATCAAGAATGGCAACTCCGTATGCAATTCTTGAGGGGAGAAGAAGTGTGAATTTATCGCATGGTTGATTGATTTATGAGAATAAATGGTCAAACGGCTCCAAACTCATGTAAGAATCGAGCTTCTTCTTATCGGGCCATCTTCACATGAAGTCTTCTTCTAAGAGCCGTTGGTTGACATCTTCTCATGGACTGATGAGTTTAATGACAAGTGCTTCTGGTTAATGATTCATGTGCACATCAACATGATGATTCCGAACAACCTTCTGTTCTTGTTTGATGTGATTGTTTTTGTTGGGTCTATTATAGATTTGATGATACTAAACAAGAAGAATGAAACATGAAGGACTAAAAGTGACAAGAAGGGAAACTATAAAAAGATGGAGGATTTGGAAGATTCTAGAAGATATGCTTAAAAGAATATTTAGTTTCCTAATTGTATTATGATTCCTCTTGTAAACCCTAGATGTCTCTAGTATATAAAGACACATAGGGTCATTAGTTTCGTACGTACGTACAAGATGTAGGCGTCTAAAGGTGTGTGTGTGTGGGAACGTAGGCGTAGGGAAAACGTCTAGGGTTTAGTTAATTAGTGTTAGATCAAGTCTTTGATCTTTATTATAGTTAGTTAGTTAGTTTATGATAATAAAAACCTTGTTCATAATAATGTTGATTCTATGTTCAATATTCCGCTTTCATTATTATGTGTTCCTAGATATAATATTAGACCTCGTCTAAGAGCTTACAATGATCTTTACATGTGGTATCGAGCTTGGGGCTCGTGATATCTAGGATCTACAAGGTTTGTCAAGAGAAAAGAAGAAAAATTGAGTCCGAAATTTTCAGATTATACGCAACAATCGCTTTTCCGGAGGGCATAACTTTTATTGAACCATTGGATCGAGCTAAAATTTTTGATGGTACATCTCAAGATATCCATCTAAAGTTTCACCAAAGGGATTGTCAATCGGAGCTCTCACTCAAAAGTTATTCAATGTCAAGTCTCCGCCGATTTTTCGTGAAGGTTACAACAAAGACTGCTTTTGAAACGATCATAACTTTTTCGTTAACCGTTGGATCGTAACGAAATTTTTGGTGGATGTTCTCTATATATCAATCTAACTTTCCACCGAAGGGATCTTCCATCCGAGCTTTTATGTGGAAGTCTTGCTGAAATCTTCGCTGTATTCTCAAAGTCTCGCTTGGAATTGAAAGCATCGCTCTTGGACACGAAAGTACCGCTCATTAGGATGAAAGTATCGCACTTGAATTAAAGTAACGCTCATTGAATGCAAAGTACTTGCTTGGAGTTTTTAAAGCATCGCTTATGCTCAAGGTATCGCTACTTCTCAAAGTATCGTGAGGAGGTTTCAAAGTATTGTTATATTGAAAGTACTGCTTCTCATATGGTTTTCGATTTAAGAGGAAGTCGAGCATGATATTTGTTATGGATTTTTTTTGGACGACACACACACAGGTTATTGTTCACACACACAAGGAGTTTGGTTATTTGTTCTTAAAAGGATTCAAAAAGGCTCGTATTTGATTCATTGAATAATTGATTACGAAGAGGATTATTTATCACTTATTTGAAGGTGAAGTGGAATTACTTGGTTTGTGTTCTTATCATATAGCTTGATGAATCTAGCAATGTGTGATTTTTCTTATGATGCTCTATGCACACATTGGCTATCACTCAAAGGAGTTACATTGTAGTGCTCAGTGTCTCATACTAGTTGAGGATTCTTGTCAAGGGATTGCGGTCTACTTATATTTGGTTCGTATAAGTATGTAGTTCCGTGGATAGTAAAAGATTTAAGATACAAGTTTGGGAAATTTTACTTCTTCATCAAATTCGTTATACTCGGTTTTCTTCACAAGTAATCATTACATAAAGCCTACAGATTTTGAAGAATCAAGAAGATGGTTAACATATGATTTTTAGGGGAAGCTTATTGTTAAAAGTTTAACCATCTACATGCATCACTCAAGGGGAAGTGTTTGATTTTTACTACTGTTGATCATTATTACTACTGCTAGTTGAAGTTTTCTACTATTTTGGATCCATTTTTCCTATGATGCGTAATGGTGGGCGATTTGAAGCATTGGATGGCTTGGATTGGAAGTATGATATTGGTTCGTGGTGGTCAAGATCATTATTTGCATACGTTCCCTATTTAGATAATAACAAAAAGGGGATGAGATGTTTGAGTGACATGTTCAAGTCAAGGGGAAGCATGGAAGATAAGATTGTTTCATTCATGGTGAGATTTAATTATCTCAATTTCTCTACTTCGTCTAGGGAAGTTCATACAAGAATCGTGTTTGTTTTGTCATCATCAAATAGGGGAAGATTGTTGGGTCTATTATAGATTTGATGATACAAAACAAGAAGAATGAAACATGAAGGACTAAAAGTGACAAGAAGGGAAACTATAAAAAGATGGAGGATTTGGAAGATTCTAGAAGATATGCTTAAAAGAATATTTAGTTTCCTAATTGTATTATGATTCCTCTTGTAAACCCTAGATGTCTCTAGTATATAAAGAGACATAGGGTCATTAGTTTAGTACGTACGTACAAGATGTAGACGTCTAAAGGTGTGTGTGTGGGGGAACCTAGGCGTAGGGAAAACGTCTAGGGTTTAGTTAATTAGTATTAGATCAAGTCTTTGATCTTTATTATAGTTATTTAGTTAGTTTATGATAATAAAAAACCTTGTTCATAATAATGTTGATTCTATGTTTGAATATTCCGCTTTCATTATTATGTGTTCCTAGATATAATATTAGACCTCGTCTAAGAGCTGTCAACGATCTTTACAGTTTACTTGGTGTTACCATTTCGTGTGTTCGTTGCGGGCTGATTGCTAATTTTCTTGATGAACATCTTTATGTTCTTGTTTGATTGGGAGGGATGTTAGTTAAGGGGATTTGCAAGATGTAAGTTAATTGGGATGCCTTTTGGTGTGATGAAGATGTTAACTATTTATTCCCCAATTGGACAATCTTGAAGAAGGTCGAGTCTACAGTCGTTTCTACATTTTTTGCATGTTAGAAGACTAAAGACGAGTTGCATTTAACGATCTAAAGACTTCTTCTTATTCAAGGCATTTATCTAAAAGATTGTCGGTTTAGGGGAGAGCACTAATTGGGGGAGGGTGAAATGTTTGATTTAATCCCCAATTAGACTTGCTCACATTCTTTAGCATGTTGATTCTTACTGATACATCTGAGCTAATGATGTTCTTCTCAAAATATTTCAAGTATTTGGGCTGATAATATGTTGCTGATTCTGAAGTGTCAAAACCAGCAAGGGGGAAGGAGAAACACATATAAACACAAAGCGAGTAAACTTGATGAACTTAATTCTTCTAAGTGATTGAAGATATCCCTGGAAGACAAATGTCATGACCACATAGAAACTCAAGGTTTTACTCATCGAGGCTTGTAGTGTTATTATTCTATCTATGTGGGGGAAGTGATGTAAGAGAAAGTTTCTGAAGATAAAAGAGGTACACAAGTATAACATATTCAGGGGAGATAAATGTGTAACATGAGGAGGTGTTATCGTTATTCTCTCTTTGGGAATGTGTACTTTGGGTTCTTGAGCTTCATACACGATCATCGTGGAAGAAAAATGTGAACATGGGAGGTGTTCTCATTCCCTCATGATGTGTATTCGGAGAGCTTTTGGGTATTGGTGTACTGGTTCTTGAGCTTCATACACGCTCATCGGGAAGAAAATGTGAACATGGGAAGGTGTTTTCATTCCCTCATGAAGTGTATTCGGAGAGTTCTTGAGCATTATACAAAGAGGTTGACTGCATCAATTCAACTACTTGATGGAACTGTTCTCTTGACACCTTTTGGAATGGATTGCTTCAAACTTCAGTGGTAATGAAAATGAGAAGAAATATAATGAGTGGGGTGATACATTACTGCTCTTGTTGATGATATAACCCCGAACGAAGAATCTCGATTATCGTTCTTAAAAGGAGCAATGGGATTTATGATAATGGTATGCTTCTCTGTGCACCTGGCTAAGGCAAGCTTGAAATAGAGCTTCGAATCTGCTCATCTAATGGATTTTCGGTTTGGGGAAGTCGCCAAAGTCTCTTTCTCAAAGGCTCATGTTCTATCTTCTATTCGGAGCCTCGGAATCTTTGGTGGTGAATGTTTAAGAGATGATGACTTCTATCTTCTACAACGGGGCTGCTCGATATCCTTATCTCGGTACTCGTATCATCATCCTTCTTATACTATATCATCTACACTATCTTTGTATATATTTATCAAAAAAGAAAATACAAAAATATAAAACCAGCAAAACAAAATAGAAAATTTTAAAACCAACAAAAATCCATAAAAAATCAGAAAATTTAAAAATACCAAAAATATATTTTTCTCAAGACATGTCTTCTGGTATCGATAACATCTACGGTCTTAGAAATGTCATTCAATAATGGCACGTGACCATAGATGAAGTTCGAGCAGGAGGTGTAAATATTCTTTTTCAAAACATGTCTAAAACTATGGCTTACAGTTATTTCAGACTGTAACCTCACTTATCCTAAAATTAAATGAGGAAAGTATGTCGAAGGACTGCTGTTCCTACTCAAATATTTTTACTTCAAAAATTCTTTAGAAAAATATTTGAATTAACAAAATGGTGGTAAATGAGTTACTTGTAAATCAATCAGATTCAAAGTTTTCGTAAAAATTAAAAACTCAATCAATGACTTCGGCGCTTTTAAACTATTCAAAGAAAGAGTCATCGATTGAGGGGGAGAATGTTTTTCAAATTTACATCATCTAACGGACTTTCTTTATCATCCTACTTGCTTATCTGAAAAAATATAATTGCCTATGTTGAAGGACTAGGTTTCTAGGATGTGATTGTTAGGATTAGATGATTATAGATTGATGAACACATTATTCCCATACCTTTTATGATCTGATTGATATGTTGAATTGACTTTTATTAGTCGATTGTTGTTTGGGTTTTGTCGACCACCATATATTTCTATCTGTGTTCAATAACATATGCAGATAACATGGTTTAAAAGAATGTTCCCGATCCGGATCCCACAATAGAAGTTGATTGGATGCCGAAAGGAAAGGGTGACTATATATTGGGTTGACAAATGAAGAAACAGAGCTTAATTGGACTTCTATTGATCATTGGCATGGAAAAATGCAACGTAAGAGGTCTCACTGCATCAGCAGATGGTTTTCTTCATCAGCAAATGAAGAAACGGAGCTTAATTTGACCTCAGTTGGCATAAAAAATGCAACGTAAGAAGTCTCACTGCATCAGCAGACGGTTTTTCTTCCAAGCCCTACAGCAAGAACATAAGCTTCTCAACCACCTAACATATCTTTGTGCAGGATAATTTTGATGATACCATTTTCTTAAAACAATTGTGAAAATGTTTTTTTGAAAATGGAAAAATATTATTTTGAAAATAAACTGGACTAAATTTTGAAAATCACCGGACTTCATGTTATCAAAACTTAAGTCACTCAATCATCGACTACGGTCATCAATTGAGGGGGAGAGTGATTTAAAATAAAATATTTTCAAACAATATCTCTTCATAAAAGTCCGTTTGTACAATAACAAGTGGTGATCTAAAGATTTACTGTTATGTCATGGTATGATTTTCTTTAAAACTCAAAGATCTTACAAAATGAAATTTTTTCTGTTCTTGTTTGATTGTGAAATTGTTTTATTTTACTTAAAGATCTCTTAAAAACTATCATACCTGACACTAACAATCTTTAATGTCTAAAAATGATCCGTATCAATCATTTTTCAAAATTAAATCAAGCCACGTCTTTCCCCAAAATCTTTTAAACGATTTAAATCAATTGGGATCACAAATCTCAAAAGGTTTGAAATTTTTGATCGGGGGAGAGATCGTGATTTAAATCTCAAATCGGTTTTAAAAAGGGTAATTGTTTCTAAAGCACCCCTTCCTTCATGTGCCAAACAATCTTGGAAATACATAATGCACATGATTGTGGAGGAGCATTTAACCAAAAACCAGATGAGTATTTAAACAAGGCCACATATTCTCCCATGTTTTCCAAACCTTATTAAATCACTTGGGATCTAAAATCACAAAGGGTTTGATATTTTTGATCGGGGGAGAATTTGTGATTTAATATGAAATTTGATAAATGGTGATCGTTTTGATTCAAATGTGCATACTGCTCTCCCATATGTGCTAAACGCTTTCGAATCTCAAAGCACAAATTGAGGGGGAGCATCTCAATTTGAAAATAAACTTTCAAGGTACAAAGATTTCTATGTTTCAACATAAAGTACCTTGATTACTTTTCTAAATGGTTTCTTAATGGATTTTGTAATCATGGATGTGCTTCAAAAGACCTCTTGCACATATGTGATAAAATGATTTCAAATATCCTATGCACATATTGAGGGGGAGAATTTACCAAGAAAATCAAATGGCTTTTTCAACGCAAATTGTGATCAAGAAATTATTTCAAAGAACTCTTGCCTGCATGTGCTAAACAATTTCAAATTCATATGCACATGTTGAGGGGGAGCATTTCTAAATGATCAAAACTATTAAGGTACAAAATTCTTTGATCTCGTATCACAAGTACCTTGATTGATTTTTCCAAATGATTTTTCAATTGGTTTCAAGGAAGAATGAACTGTACCAAAAGACCGACCAATTTACTTTATGCATGGTGTTATAAGGATGGTTGGGTGAAAAGAAATAGCCCTCCAATAATTCAACCTTAGGGCAGAAACCGGGTTCAATACATATGCTACTGGTGGTTACTAAGGTAACAATGGTATTGAAGACAAGACGTCATGGACCCAGTGACGCACTGCACTGAACTTCCTAAGCTACTTAAGTTCCTCTTAAAAGGGCTTGTTTCATTCTCACGGGGAACCTACATAATCTATCGACTTTCTCTTAGAGATTGTTGATATTGAAAAAGGAGACCCTCTCCCTAGTCTCCGGCATAGGAACCAAATGTGCACAATTGAGTCTAGAGCCAAGAGATCATCCACAATATCTCATTAGGACACTAAATTAATGAAGACTTGCTGTTTCACACAATGTGGAAAGTAAGAATATATTAAGAGTCCTACCCATTATCCTTGTGGTATTGCCAGAACATCCGAGTGATATGAAAACATTCCCGATGAAGATGGAAATCCTTCTAGAGCCAACATCAAACAAGCTCTTGGTGGGTCACATGCGAGATCTTTTCGTAAGATCAAGCTTGTGACAACTGGATAGAAACAATGGGGAGATTCATTCTTGAATCAACCTTAGTCCAGGAAATGAATTGACGAATACTTTTGGAAAAACCGTTCAATGTGCAAATCTTCTTTTCTCTAGCACATCGAATGTGTATTCATATTTCAAATTCAAAAAGTATCTCTGATTGAAAAAATACTTTTGGAAAAACCGTTCGATGTGCAAATTTCTTCTTTTCTCTAGCACATCGAATATGTAATCTTTTCAAATACAAAAAGTATTTTGGATTGAAAATTGATCTTTCTCATAAAACCTTCATCGTATTGCAAAACTCTTTCTTCAAGAAATACACGATTGTTTTTCAAATCAATTGTTCATCAATCATTGAATCTCAATTCGCTGGTTCACTCACTCCGTGTTGTCTTCTTTGAGATGTTCCGGTTTGAGAACAGCTAGAGCAGCTGTGAAACGCTGTCAAGGAGATTCTTCAGAATTCTACCTGATCACAAGCAGTACTTGTACAGATCAACGGGGAACCGTGGGCCATGTACCTCAATTCAACGAAAGTAATCAAAGACACTTTCGTATGTTTTATTGCTAACTGTTGTTTGCAGGTACATCCGACGGTTGCGACTAATCGAATTGAGAAGTTAATCCAAAGTCGCATGCTCACAAAGACCCACACTTAATTGAAGAAATCATGACTTGTGCATATCTATAGAACCCGGCTCGATATTTTTATATCGTGTCTCTACTACTCCGCAAATATCATGAGCCAAGAAGCTCCGCTACTACGATGAAAAGATGTCATGATCCGAAAGTGTGAGCATGTCGGTCCAAAAGTCACAACATCACATGATGGCAACACAATAAAGGGTGATCTAGAGATTTATTGTGGCTGATGATCTCAAAGAAAGCTTGAAGATCATCAAGATATGGATCAGTTCAAAGACCTCCACTGAAAGTAAAAAATAATCGGACAATGAAGAGTCACTACAAAAGCACAGAGAATGTGGACATTGAAGAATTGAAGTCTACGAGCTCAGAACAGAAGACAAATTAGAATGCTAGGATTCGAAATGTAAAACATGGGGTGACCTCCCTTAGGAGGAGATTGTTAGGAATCGGAAATTCCATAGTGAAGTGTCGGTCACTCATCTATAGTCTAGCATATGTTAGCTCGTAGACATATCGTTATTTACTATTTTATTAGTTAGTTATTAGCCTAGTTTAGCGTAGTGTAACACCGTGGAGGAAGGATGGGTCCTTACCCACTGTATACCTGATCCACAGGCTGTCAGGAGGTCATTTATTTTGTAACCTATAAATACCTTCTACCTTCCAAGGTATAGGGTTGGAAGTTCTAATATAACCTTTTACACTTTTGTTTATCTCTCTAGAATTTCCTCTCTACTCTCTTCATCTCTCTAACCATGGCATTCATATACTATCATCATCCTAGACCACCCAAATCATCTAAACAACATAATATTTATGATCCTACAGAGCATGAGATGAATAGCCAAACAAGTTCAAAATCTCACAGTATTGCTTTTGTGTCTTCTGAAAAGAGAGGCAGTACTTCCACTAAAAGTACTGCTTATCCTACTCAAAGTACTGTTGCTCAAAGTACTATTACCTATCCTACCCCCAACTCATCACCTACAAAAGCCATCCATTCTGATGAAGTTGTGTGCTCATTTTTTGCTCAGCAAGCCACTTTACATGTTACCTATGAAGAGGATTTGTCAAAAATTGAAGAGGATGCTCTTGAAGAAATTGATATCAGGTGGCAAGTTGCTATGATCACTGCTAGAATCAAGAAGTCATGAAGAAGACAGGAAGAGGCATTGATTTCAAACACAAACAGGGTATAACTTTTGACAAGACCAAGATTGAATGCTTCAATTGTCAAAGAACTGGACACTTTGCAAGAGAGTGCAAGTTTGCTAAATATCAGGCAAACAGGATGATTGAGAAACCCAAGCCTGAACTAAAGGAAATTCTAATTATCAAACAAAAGCTTTGGTTGCTCAAGAAAATCTATCGAGGTTGGTGAGAGGTGAATTTGATGATGAACCAATAACTTACTCTATGGTCGCAGTAGAGGAGTTTGATTGGAGCACAGCTTTTGATGAGGAACCTGGATTTACTGCTTTGGAATCTATAGATGGTCTTGGAAGCTTTGATTGGATCATGGAAAGTGAAGAAGAACCTGTTCTGCTTGCTATGGTAGCTACTTCACCAAGTTCACCCCTATCTCTGAGGGCAACCCAGAAGAGGAGCTTAAAGATCATTTAATTGCTGATAGTGGTTGCTCTAGAAGCATGACAGGAGACAAAGAGATTCTGTCAGATTTTAGATCTTATTGTGGAGGAAGAGTTGCATTTGGAAATGATGCTAGTGGAGGAAGAATAATCGCAAAGGAACTATCAAGGCAGGAAGCATAGATTTTGAGAATGTTCGTTATGTGAAGGAGCTCAAATTCAACCTTTGTCGGCCTCTCGGATCTGCGTGACAAGAAGCACCTCGTGTTATTCATCGATATAGAATGTCTCATTCTTTCCCCTGAATTCAAGCTTGTTGATGGTAACTTGGTAGTACTGAGAGTACCAAGAACCAATGATGTGTATAGTCTGGACATGAAGAGTCTTAACTCTTTTGAAAGAGCAAAATGTTTAGTAGCAAAGGCAACACTTGAATGTAGCAACCCGTAAATTTTCATAAGGTAAAATGACTATTTTACCCTTTGACTTCTTAAAAGTTGACTATGACTTTTTACTATTTGACTTTTACCGTAACGTAAAAGCAAATACTGTAACTGGTAGTAACCAATAATTTCCCAAGTTAAATAATTCAATCTGTTTCGAATTATTACACTCTGAACATTTTGTTCGCCTTTGGCTATAAATAATTATTTAAAGTTGTTACTTTAATAATTATGAAAGTTTAATCGTGTAAACTTTCCTCGCAGTCAACACAAGCCTACGATAAGTCTAGGTGTTCAAAATACTCTATTTTCACCAATAGTCATATTTTATATGAACTATTGTCACTTCGTTATTTTTACGTAAACATTTTACTCTTTACGTAATATGCGTGCTCAAACCTACGTTATTAGATTTTAACAACATAGACGCACTCAAATAAACTTATCACGCATCTAATATACTAATATAGAGTATATTGATAAGTTTTAATATTTTTGTAAGTATTATATTTTTATGTTGCCCGGTTTTAAGTTTCGTAACTTAAGGGCTTAACATTAGTAATTACCGGGACCAAAATATACTCTCTAATCACTAAATTATCACTATAATATAAGAAAACTACATAATATCTACACTTCATCAACGCATGCCACGTTCATATATGCATGTCCACCTCTAGGACATGTGTTATCCAAATTTGCAAGACTTCTTGGCTAAGCTTAAGTTAGATATTTGTTTTACAACTTGTAACATATAACTAAGATCTCTATGTCAATCTTTATTAGTAAGTAAACACACAAATATCTCTTTTGTTCCCCTCTCTTGCCGTACAAACACAACATCAAATCACCATCATATATTGATTTTAAACTACAAGTAAAACCAAGAAGACAAAGACCTAGGTGATCTCTACAAAGTACAAGTATTATCTTGGTGATCAATTGGATGAATCAAGAGATATGCAAGGTATCAAGGGCTGAAGTAAAAGGGTTATTTCAAGGGTATGAAGATTAGTAAAGTTGGGTTAGAAGGATGAAGACAAGGGTTGAAGATTGAAAGGAGTTAGGCTTGATTATTTGTAACTACTCAACTCAACTTTGTAAGAGTTTGTCTAATATCTTTATTATTCAATATGGTTGTAATAATTTATATTCATTGGATGTAAATTTGATATAAGTAGTATATGTAATATGGCATGATTGATGTTGTACATGAAGTTAGTAACATGAAAAGAAGCTAAAACAAGCCTTAGGTGGGTTTTGTAAGTTGAAATCTGGAACAGGCCCAAAGATTGATTAAACTGATCATCTCAGTAAACTTTGAGGTTAATTCAATAAGATAGGCTTGTATAGCTATCTCTTATGGTCTTTTTTCCGGGTGGCGCACCTCATAACTCATCCCGATGAGTAAATGAGAGCCGAAATGGCAAAACATGTCAAAATCTGCACACCAGACTTCATTTGGGAAAAGCCCATGGTTCTAGTCATTTTTGAAAGTCGACTCAGTTTTATAAAATGTAGCTAAGACATAAACTTGAAGTTTGGCGAAAGCCGCGTGTCAAAACAAGTGCAGCCAAGTCAATCAATTGTCTTTGACGAAACACGACACATGTCAATCAATTGTCTTTGACGAAACACGACACATGTTTTATATAACATTTGTCTCGTCAAATACTTTACTTATAAATGACAAGTACAATAATAGTAAGGAATTTCATTACCATAAGAGGCCTCTTCGGGGTGTCGTATTGACGGGTTGTGGATTTACGATTTAAAGTGTCCTGGCTCCTCATACGTTCACTACACGACCTCTTGATTTTGATAGCCCGAACGATGGTACGAGGTTATTTATAAAAAGGCTATAAGCCAAACAACACTTAAGGGATACTTTAACTTAAAGATTCATGTACAACATCATGTTGAAAGCCAACAAACTACATATACTTGTACACTTATATGGTACACTATACTAAAACGCGATTACCATGCTTTCATAGGTAATCGTTAAAGATCGTGATCTTGTCATACTCTACCGTTGATAAACATTATATCGTTACACTTCGCTGCTGATTACTACTGTGAGTTTCATAGCCCCAACTTTTGTTTAACTGTTTTATAAACTCTTTTGGGGAGATACATGCTACTGCTTTTACTACATGCTAAAATGCTTTATTATGGACAATTACTTGAAAACTGAATGCCTTGACTGTATTATTGCATGCCACTAAGTTGTTTTTGCCAAAAGTCCCCAACATCATGGACCACTAATCACTGGGAGTGAGCGCAAATATTGTAGATAGGCCTATCGGAATTGACGAACCCGTCTATGTTTTCGGAAATAACAAGGCGCACTATATTTGAGATTATCTAGGTATAAGGCAAAATACCTACCCGGGGCAAGTTATTTATATATATATATCGTCCGGTGATATATATACAACAGTCAGTCGTGAGTGCCATGAGCTTAGAGCAATAATAACTTTCAAGAAGATAATTGTACACATTGCAATTATACCACAAACTATATTGTCCACTACTGTTTTTCCTAAACTTGAAATATTGGGATCAAACTATTGTACTTACAAACCTATTAACTCACTCAAACTTTATGTTGACACTCTTTAGCATGTTATCTCAGGTTCGAAAGGAATTAGCTGGCATGGCATGTGAAGGCGCACGGAAAAATATTTTGAAGACAATGCATATATTATCATTCGAAAAACATTATAACTATTATGTTGTACTTTTTATACTTGTACAAACTTGTAGGACCTCTATTTGTAAACTCTGATATTTTAATCGAATGATAATTTATTTCAAAACGTCTCAGTTAGAGTCGTTTTCTGTAACTTGTGCTGTGAACTATGAAGTAATACCCCAGTGACACAATCTTCCGCTGCGATAATTTTGGGGGTGTTACATTGAAGAAGCACATCTATGGCATAGAAGATTAGGCCATGTGAATTTCAAGAATATCAACAAGTTTGTCAAAGGAAATTTAGTTAGAGGTTTACCTTCCAAAACATACAAGAATGATCACTCATGTTTAGCGTTCAAGAAAGGTAAACAACACAAAGCTTCATGCAAGAAATTTGAGGAAAGAACCATTAGAGAACCTTTGGAATTGCTGCACATGGATTTGTTTGGACCTGTTTCCGCTGCGATAATTTTGGGGGTGTTACAGATTGGTATCAGAGCTTAAGTTATAGAGAACCAGGTTGCATTTAAACCTAGACTATAGCTGCCTCTTATCTTTAAGCCGTAACACTCATTGATGTCTTCAACATTCCGAGCGACATGCCTACTGCTTATCACAATACTGTATTCTTTATATAAAGACTGTTTATATAAACGATTGACTAAACATAACTATATATGCCATTCCAAGGCATTTTGGCACAACCAGATATCCCCGATCATATACATTTTGTGATCTATGAAACTTTCTCAGACATTGTAGTTGGTACAATGGTCTCTTTATTATTTAGACATTGTAAGTATGCAATGGTCTTCCTTATATCTCGAACATCGTGAGATACACATTTGACTTAGAAATATCTCAGACATCGTGAGATACACAATTGGCCTAAATATATCTTAGAAAATAAGAGATACACAATAGTTTTATCTATTTCTCAGACATTGTGTGTTGCACAATGGTCTCACTGGTATTTCTCAAACATTGGGAGAAAACAATTTCATAAACATGAACTCATCGACTCTTTTGAACTCTATGTCGATTCTCTTTGATTATTTTACTCATCATCTTCAAAGATGAGTTTGAACATTCATTCCATACTCTTGGAACACTTACGAAGTCTCGTAATACACCACCTTGTAACTCATCGATTAAGTATGAGTGTTGTGTCAGAAATTCTTAAGTAGGATGATTTGGAATGTCTTTATTTAAATGGACTGGGACGCTTTTTCATTTAAATAAAGAAATTTCAAATTGCCGAACCATAAGTTTATGATTTCTTACTTGCATAAATTGGGACGCTTCTTTATGTAAGTAATGAATTATAAATGAGTGGGCTTATTTGTATCCGATATGACATGAATATGACACTCGAACTCAAGAATCACAAGTATTCTCTGAAAGGATATAGAAAACACGATAGTGTTTTACCACTCAGCAAAAATCTTAAGACCTCATTTAAACAACCTAAGTTCATTCTTAAGTTATCACTTTTGATGTTACAAATCCTTTGTTGGGAATTATGTAAAGTTTGGATTATGCTGAAATTACTGCCGAAGTGTTTCTACTGAAGAAGAGTGGATTCTGCCGAAGACATAATCTGCTGAAGTATTAGTCTGTTTCTGCGGAAGTGTTTATTCCGTGTTTAGTTTATTTAGTGTGGATATACATGAGCTTTATTAGGAAGTGATTGTGTATATCTTATTTAGTTTTATGTTTATACGTTTCTTGGGAAACGGTTTAGCGATATTGTTTAGGGTTCCTTGTCTATAAAAGGAACACATTAGAATGAGTTAGGTACCGATGGAAAAACTCGCTTTAGTTAATATAAAGATCCATAGAGGATCACGAAGTTCTTAGTTATTTGTTACTTGTGTTTATATTCGATAAATATAAGTAGTAGAGATTGTCTTTATTGTGCTTGTGATTACATAGGCATATATAACGATCCACGAGCTCAAGATCTATCAAGGTCTCATTTGTTTCAACAGTGGTATCGAGCCTCGTGAGAGTCTCTACAATACTAAGGACAAGTTTTCTCAAACACCCATACAACCATAACAAAATCATCATGCCGGTTCATATGTTGATACCGAAATCACCAACAACCAAAACTCCACCCATCCGCAACAACTAACTCTATCTAATAGCAATGCTAAGTTTCCTTACCTTAAAAGGGAGGAATATGATCTTTGGGCGATGAATATGCGTAACTGGATCTCCAACATTGATTGGAATCTATGGAGATAGTCTTGAAGGAAACAGTTTGAAGAGAACTACCACGGATGCTACGGTAAGATGATGAATGTTCCTCCCAAATCTGCTGAAGAGTTCTTTGGCGGTTCGAGAGAGAAACCAAGGTCGAACCATTCTTCTTCAAGCTATTCCCGAGGATCACTTGAGTGATTTTCACTTCATGCAAGATGCTAAGGATATATGGTTAGCAATTAAGGCAAAGTTCGAGGGAATGAGGAGTCTAGAGATCAAGAAGTCCATCTTTGAGACAACAGTTTCAGACTTTCAAATCTCTCAAGAGGAAGGAATACATAAGGGCTATGACAAGTTTCACAAGATTTTAAGTCGGTTGAATCATTTGCAGCAAAGCGAGATAATGATGATTGTAATTCTAAGTTCCCGAGGTCTTTACCTCCATCCCTGCTACACGTAAGCATTGCTTTAAAAGCTAAAGGTGGTTTGGACATGATTACCTTTGATGAGTGTACCACAAACTTAAAGCTTTTGAACATGATGTAAAAGCCTTTTAGATCATCTTCTTACGCTAGTCACACTGCATTCGTTGGAGCCTCTACTCCAAAGACAAGTTATGGTCCAAGCCCATATTCATCATCATCTTATCTCGCTCCTTCATCAAGTTCTCACTCTAAATCGAGTAACATTATGGAAGATGTTCTTGGATCCTTCTTGTCGATTATGATCCTCGCAGGATCCGCTTATGAGGATTTTGATCGGTGGACCCGATTGAGATGGAAGAGATGAAGTCGAGGTGGCGGTGGCCATGCTTTCCATGGATATCAAGAACTTTGAGCGCAAAGTCGCGTAAGGTTTGGATTCAAAGGACGAGATCCAAGGTTTGACAAGAGGAAGGTTAAATGCTTCACATGTCAATGGATGGGTCACTTCTCCGGAGAATGCAAAGACAGAAAGTCGGTGATGAGACAAGATACTCTTCTTATCGCAGATCGTAAGGAGGCGAGAACTTCAAAGGGATCACCGCTTTGGTCACTCTTGATAGCAATGTGGACCGAAGCAACATAAGCGGGATGATAATGATGCTCCGGTAATGATAATGTTGGGTTGATTGCGAGTGTACTTGAGAGGATAGGCATGATCGATTGCCTTGATGGGCATCTCTCGGTACAAAACTGCTTGTTTGGTTGTAGTGAGCGTTATAATACACTCAAAGAAGCTTATGATATTTTGGAACCTAAATATAATGAATGCTATGTGGAAGTTGAAGCTTATAAACAGGCTTTAAAAACACTAGAAAGACAAAAGGTTTGGTTTCAGAAGAATCAAATAGCGTATGATGAGAAAATAGGTGTTTTAGAAAGGGATCTCGAATGTGCTAAAAATGAGCTAAAATGGTCTGAGAAGTTGAGAGCAGATGTTGAGTCAGAAAATCTAGAGCTTAAGGAGAAACTTAATGAGGAAATTGCTAGGCATAAAGAATGGATAATGAATGGAAATAAGTTAGCTGGTTTTATTTATAGTAGTCAAGCTTTGAATTCTACAGTGGCTTTAGGTTTTAAGAAATATGTTGGATTAGAAGCTAGGGATGACACACGTAAATCTACATCAGCATGCCTAGCTAATTTTGTGAAAGAAGGTGACCTACATGCTGTACGTGGACCTATTAGAGGTGAGCACATGCCCATTGACCTTTCCATTCCTAATGACTTTGATGGATCACACCATCCGTATGCGCGAAAGTCAAGGACTTGCATAGACCCTAATACTTCTTCTAATGACTTTGTCTCTTGTGTTACAAATGACAAGTCCTCCAAGCAAGTGGTCTGCAGAGTGTGATTCAAATGACAAGTCCGACCTTCCCAAGTCTTCACCCCGCTCGCACCCAAGACTACTAATAAGCATGTCGAGTTCACGCCAGGAATCCACTTCCAAGACAGTTGCCTCAAGACTTGCATTTTAATTCTTTGCATAATAGTCTTGTTAAAACAATTCTTTTCATGGTTTTGGTTTGAATACTTCGCTTGTAATAATACATCTTTTGGTTTGAATAAATATTCTAATCGGAAGAAATGTTTTTGTGTGGAATTAAATTTCATTTAATTAAGGATTGTGATTATCATGAGCAAAGAATGAATAGGTGTGGTGATTCTAGGAAATCTAGACCAATGTGGACCAATGTTAATGATATACCACCTTATGTTCCACAAGCAACTTATATCAATATTCCTTTTCTCGAGGAAACCGGTTGTAAAACCATATGTTCAACCAACCAAAGTGAATATTTTAAAAATGGTTTTGGCCTAGATATGTTAACCCTATGACCGATGGGAAAGGGTATGGGATCTTCTTGTCAAGACCTCAAAGAGTTGTTCTTGAATAAACAGGACCTAAGTTTCAATGGAAACCCAAGAACAATAGTGGATCTTATACTTCTACATGGCACAACTCATATGATCCACAAGGCAGGTTCAAGTCAGCAATGACTTGAGCCTCCATAGTGTACTAATTTTCTGTATATTTATGTTGTTGTTGTAGGATCATCCCCTTAAGCATAAAGATGTTGGAATTATTGATAGTGGTTGTTCTAGAAGTATGTCAGGAAACAGGGATATGATGCATAACTTTGTACCCATTGAAGGAGGAGGCAGTGTAACCTTTTGTAACCACCGGTAAATTTCACCTTGTATTAAACTAATATAATATTCTAATAAAAGAATATTTATCTATTTTCTACGTCAACTTTATACTTTTTAGGTATCACGCATACTCAAACCTACATTGTTAGATTTTAACAATATTTACGACATCCGTTAAACTTATCACTCATTTAATATACTAATATAAAGTATATTGATATGTTTTAACATTTTATAAGTATTATATTTTTACGTTATCGAATTTTAAGTTTCGTGAATTAAGAACTTTACATTAGCAATTACCGAGATCAAACTCTACCTCTAAATACAACACTATAAATTAAACATACCCATACTAGATAAATATCCTCTACGTTAAATAGCAGATTTTGTTAGATGAATGTGTTAACCATGCACATACCCCACGTGCAGTATTTATAAGAATACAACACGTATATGCAAAGTTGGCAATTTGCAATCAATAGATGTATGACATACATAATTTGCATGGTTGTAGAATTGACGATTCGTCCTTTTGTTATCAATCCACGTCATAGAAAGCAAGCATGTAAACTATGTTCACATTATGAACCAAACAAAACTTCGTTAATGGATTTAGAAGTGCAATAAAATAAAATGAAAGACACTCATTCCATATAATGTGTAACTTGTGCATGGTACGAGTACCATAAAACCCACCAAACATATAACAAGTTCCAAACTAAAAAAAAATTCTGTGAGCATTTATATGAAGTTTGGGGAGTAGCGAAAATTGGCTTGGGGGTTTACGTACTCATCATTCGAAATTTGGGTTACGGTTAGCCGTTCAGTTACGTCGTGGTTTTGAATTTTGATCGTGTCTTGTTGTATCTTTGTGTGCACGTTCTTACTTCGGTGTCGATCTATTTCGTTTAGCCTCGAGGTACTCCCTGAACCATCTTTTCATCACATAACTATAGTCTACAAATAAGTATAATGTGTAATGATCACGTATAGTTTAAAGTATAACCATATCGAACTTATTAGTCGTCATTCTAAACTTGAATATTAGACTACGTAAATAATGCTTAGGACTTTGTTATCACGCACACTGTTTTCTTATTATATTGCCTTTTCAAAGACAAGTATTTCTTAACTTTTCAAAATCGTGATGTCTCTTATTAGTTCGTAAAAATTATTTTTAATATATTGGTCCTAAAGTCATAGAAATGCTTCTGCATTTTGGTGAAGAAGAAAGGAATTATTTTGGGCTTGCACTATGAATTAGTTAATAAGACTTGTCTAGTTATGATTATATTGTTTTAAAGCCTACAAAAAAATTGCTTAAAGTTCAAACATGTATAAATATATGCATGAAACATGTTCACAGTATGTTTTACGACAAAATATTGGTAACCTTTAAGTTAATATGTATGCTTATTTTTAAAGTAAATATTTATTGGCATTTCTAAATAAAAGAAAATGATACATATGATGAAATAATAATTTCACATTTTTGCAATATTTAGCTGTTGAAAGATTTGTATAAGATTTATTTGAGTCATAAAAAAAATAATATGTATTTTAGTCATGATTTTTATAAAATCGTATGGTCATTTTTAATATAAGTGACATCTTCGAATATAAAATTAAGAAATGTCTCAACATGTACGATTTTTAGTTTGAGATACATTTCGAGACTTTTTATATCAATTTGGTCGTCCGTTATGAATTAAAAATCTAGAAAGATTTGAGTTTTTTTTAGACTAAAAGTATAATAAATTATATATATTAGACTAATTATATATGTTAGACGTTGGACTAGAAGTCATTAAACTTGAACATTAGGTTGTACATTTAATTACTTATCGAACATGACGGACTTGACTTCTTGGATTTGTGAATTCATAATGGGCCTAATTTATTTATAAAACCTCATTGGGCCTAAGACTTGCTAACGAGCTAATCATATACTATTAGGTTGTGCCAATGACGCACCATTGTGTCAAGATTTTGTATTGTTGAGCGTTGTTACCTTGTGATACTACCGAGTTACATTTCTCGATGCCGCTTGTGTTAGTTGTGATTCTTGCATTTCTTCGGACTAAGGTGAGTTTCACAGCCCCGTTTTACTCTTTTACTCGTTTTGGGGTGAAAAGCATGCTATGATTTATTAAAACTAAATTGGTTGTGCATTCATGAAATTATGGATTTAGTGAACGGATTCAATTTACTGAGCTATGCTCTGCTATACTGTGCAAACTGGTATGTATGCTTATGTTTGGCGCCTATATATATATGTACGACTGTAAAGTCCCCTGGTACTACACTACTTATTAACTCCTTCCCACTGTACGGGACGAGCCGTTGATGTCTATGGATAGCGCTATTTAGGGGTAGAGCCATCCCCTCACTCTACTAACCGGAGTGCATAGAATCAGTTCTCATGCTAGGTTAGAGCATGTTGTGTGTAGGGGCAGTTCGGCTGAATCGGCTTAAGTAGTGGAACCCTTATGCCATGAACGCGCTACATACAGAATGGACCCTTTGAAATTTTGACAACCAATTGATTTTCCTGTTTTGGAAACTACTTGAGTATTTAAACCTGTGAACTCACCAACCTTTGTGTTGACATTTTTAGCATGTATTTTCAGGATGGTGTTAGCTAAACTTTGGAGGCGCTTGGGCATTGGCATGGCATGATCATAGAAGACTCTGATGTAAATTTGAGGACCACTTTAATTCTTTTATGGGCCTACATTCTATAATATATATTTTTTTTAAAATGTAAACATAAATCTTTACGAAATACGATTTCTCAAGTTAAACTGTTGTTTTATACATTGTGTTGTGGTACCAATCGAGTAATACCCCGGTAACACTTACTTCCGCTGCAAACCATTATTTTGGGGTGTTATAGATTGGTATCAGAGCCTTGGTTATAGAGAACTGGGTATTTTTAAAACCTAGACTATAACTACTTTTTCGAAAACTTAACTCTATGACCGATACATGCCTGCCTGCCAAGCTGATGCCTCGATTTTGACTTGTTGAAGTCATACTTGATTAGATATGTATTATATTACTATCCACTTAATCTCACTATGAACTATGCTTTTATATACATATGTTTACGTACCACAGCGCTACGCCTTATCCCCACATAAATGGAATGCTCGTTTTACTCTTTCGTAACAACTTCTAAAAGTAAAGGACTTATTGCTAATGTCACTGGGCCGAGTATTCCAAAGTTCATGTGAATATAGATTGATCACCTATATTCATCAGGGAGAAGGGCATAGACTGATCACCTATGTCCAACCCTGAGGTGAACTTTGCAATGCTGGGGATGGTTATTTTGGTTTTGGGGAAACGAAATGATTTTATATGTGTATACGAGTATGGACATGATAAAAGTTTACCCCTACACACAACACACTGGCATCACAATACTTGTTCATCGCGATATTTTTCCTCTTTTATGGAACTTCCTCATCGCTACCTGGTTATGTTACGACTATGAATCACTTTTAGAATTAATGAAAACGCCTAATTATACTTTACGTTGGGTCGAGTTAGACCTGATTAGTCACCATTTGAATTTGAGTTGCGTATTTCGACACGTTTGATATCGTAATAAGTTCATTGACTTATTGGAGTGTTCTGGAATTAATCTTGACTATATTTGCTTTTGGATTATTTGGTACTGAGATTTTGGGTCTCGTTGCGAATTTGTAATTGCTACTTCATTTTAGCCTTGCCTTGGTTGTGGTTTTGTTACGAACCCCCTACCCCAAGCCCTATCGGAACGATTGTTGTTTATTTTCCGAATCGATGTCGTTCACTCGATATTATTCAATCGACGTTATCCACTCGATGTTGTTCATTGTTTGAATCGATAATGTACTACTGACGTTGTTTCATCAACAATACTCGATTAAGGTTATACCTTACGCTTTATTGATGTAATACCTCACGCACTATTGGTGTTATAGCTTATGCTCCATTGATGTATTCCTATCGATGTCGTTTTATAAACGTCATTTTATTAATACCGTTTATCCATATCATCCTACTATGTTTTTTTATCAATGATATTCTGCTGATGTTGTTCTATCGATGTTATCCTATCGATAGGTACCTTACACACAATCGATGTGTGATCCTCTATCGTACCAATTGGGGACCATTGACGTTTACTCGTATTTGGAGTTTGACTTGATCTCGACCTGTTGTCGAATTTCTTGTGAAACTATGATTTTGAACTCGAACGTTGTACCCTTCTTTGTTAAGTACTAAATACACTACTGAGCCAATCGACTGATTCCTAGTAGTAATTAACTCTCTCCTCTGGAGTTGTACTCTGAACTTGCTACTATGCCCAACAGAGATGATAAGACCATGAGAAATAACCTGAACTGCGTTCTTTAAAGGCAGATGCCTAATTCTTCACTCGTCCTTTAGAAATACCAGTTGTCTTTGCTTCTCTCATATAAGATCATGAGCCGTGCTGCATGTTATTCTCATATGAGCTGAATTCGATTACTCTGTAGACCATTTTACGGTCGCCCTGCAAAATGTTTCTGCTATCGAAATGTCGATCTTATGCCCATTTTACTGAGAAGTTTCGATGATTATCGTTAGTATAGATTGGTTGCCCAAATGTCGTGCAGCTACTTGCTGTGAAGAAAGGATTGTTCGTGTACCTTATCATGATGAGATTTTGACGTTATACGAAGCCGGTAGTACTGGTGGAAATTTGTCTAGATTGAATATCATCTCTTGCCCCAAAGCCCAGAAGCACATAGAGAAGGGTAGTACCCTCTTTTTGGCTTGATTTATGGAGAAGAAGGATAAAGAGAATGAAGTAAATCAGATTAGTCAAGTGCCTATTGTTCGAGATCTTTCCGAAGTGTCCCCTGAAGACTGAGTACCTCCGTCTAGATAATTAGAGTTCCAAATAAACCTAGTACCAGGTGTTGTTGATCTATTTGATCAACTCCAAAGATCGAGTGTTTAATCGAAGATCGATTTGCAATCTGGGTATCATTAAGTTAGAGTATGAGAGAACACACTGAAGACTACATTTAAAACCCGTTACGGCCATTATGAATTTCAAGTTGTGCCATTTTGGTTAACTAATGCACCTGCCGTGTTCATGGATCTCCTGAATCGAGTGTGCAAACCCTACTTGGTTAAGTTTATGATAGTTTTCATAGATGATGTCTTGACTTACTCGGAGTGGAAGAAAGGGGCACGAAGAACATCTGAGACTCATCCTAGGACCACTTAAGAATTGACTTATTGAATTATACGCTGGAATTAGTTATCTACATCGACTGTGTTTGTTTACTCTCTTTACTCGAGTCTCTTTCTCCAAATGTGAATTTTGGATTGTGATCGTGAAATTTCTTAGCCCGTGATCGATAGTCAGAGTATCCACGTAGATCCCGGCAAGATTAAGTCTATTAGAGACTCGGTGACTCCTATGACTTCGACTGAGAAACGCCAAATTTATAGAACTTGCTAAACATAAATAATGAACGAACCACTAAAACTTTTGACGATCTAGAAACATACCAAGAGTTAACTTGTAACTAAAGCCTCTATTTCTAGGAACATATTCTAAATCCCCTACTCATCTCTAACGAATACCAATGATTTGCCATGCTACCCCCTTCTGAAATAATAAACTTTTCATTATCTGACATACAAACTGCTTGCAATAATTTTGCCGACCATTTTGCGGTCATTCTATAAAATGTTTTACTATTACACTATAAAACTAAAAATTTCCGACCTTACTAATAATTTGTAAACAATGAATTATCCTCCTATTGCCCTATAAAATGTTTTACAAATCATCTTACAAACTATTCGTTGAATCAAGTTACTACTTGATGCGAAAGCACAAAGTGACTACAAATATTTCTACTATTTGGCAATTAATAAATTGTTTTCTTATTTACTTTAAGAATTAGTTACAAATCATTTCACGAGTTATTTTATAACCCGATTGTTGTCTTACCAACATATCACAAAATTTAACTGGAATTTCACTAACACTATAAATAATAAATCGTTTTCTATTACCCTATAAGCTGTTTTAAAAATTCCTTACCAAGTTATTGCTTCAATACTAAATCACAAACTACGATTTACTATTAATTTGCACATAATAAAATATCTCCCTCATTACTCAATATACGGTTTTACAAACTGTTTCATAAACTATAGTACTATACCGCAATCACCTTATAAACTAATTACTTCCTTGAACAGCTTTGAAGGATAACCTACGCCTTCTTTTGTAATTGAACTAAATCTTTGGAGTAGATCAAACTCTCTGTTATGGAACAATAAATAATAAACATTTACTGGTCTTCCTTATTTCTCAAACATTAACACACCAACTCTTTTGAACGCTATGGCGCCTTCTCAGATTATTTTACTCCTTGTCTTCGAGGATGAGTGTAAACATTTCTTGCGTATTCTCGGAACACTTACGACGTCTCATAATACATCGCCTTGTAACTCATCGGCTAAGTACGAGTGTTATGTTAGAAATTTTTAAGTTATCACTTTTGTTGTACAAATCCTTACAAACAAGAACCGTTTGTTGAGCTAACAGACTTGTTACACTCTTGAGCTAATGGACTTAGTTCAGTCTCGAACTAACAAACTGGGTGCGATATCCCATCATCCATCACATAAGCTCTCCTTTGAGCTCCTCTCATTTGTTGGCCATTATTTTTGGGAACATTATTTCTCGAAATGTTCTAACTCTCCACATCTCATCGCTGGTTGTTACTGTTGTTAATTTTACTGTCGTTGAATCCTTGAGCAGTTCGAGCTCGTACAACTCAATCCACTAGGTTATGAGACATCTGAATTGTTTCATCCACTGTGAGTGGGTCAAACGAAGTTGCGTTCTCTTGAATACCGAGTGGAAGTTCTCAGATGAACTTTATGGTTGAGACCATCTTTGGGCACACTACTGCCAACTCTTGAAAGCAACGGATATAAGTCGTAATATTAATTTCTCTGACAGCAAGGTTCCAAAATCACCTTCATTTCTTGCACCTCATTCCGATGGCAATACTTCTTGGTCAATAACTCCTTCAACTTAGCCCAAGCAATTTTGTAAGCATTCTCAATACTAATAGATTGTGCAACAACATTCCATCCTGACCAAGCATCACCCAGAAGTATGCTTATGGTATTATTTGACTTTGCAATCTTCCACACATTATCACCCAGAAGGACGCTGTTCTTTCAAACCAACCACTCCTTTCGTACTTTTGAAATTTCTGACCTTGCCGCTCATGAAATCTTTGTAAGAATAGACTTTAACCCTTTAACCTCTGGTACAACATTCACGCCTGCGGTGCCTTCCATCGAGTTGCATTAGTCCTCCGATCATCTATATTTTATATTATCCATTAAAATATACAAGCCTGAATCTTAAAATTAATTAGCACTTTTGCTCACTAATAAAAACTTTAAAAGAGTTTTTGATTTCACCCGAGAGCGTAAGATCAGAATTCACCACAGATACCCACATCTTTTCCCAAACATCTCAACATCGGAATTTTCAAAATCCTCGTTAGAAATTGGATCAATAGCTTACAAACTCAAGCTACCACCCGTACTTATCAGTGTACACGCCACCCTTGTGTGTGCATTCTGAAAATTTGTCATACTGATGAGACACTTAATATTTCTATGAAAGAGATCCAAATTGACTAACGTTTGAACTTTAATGAATACCCTATCGAGATCACGGACGGTGAGGTCAAACGACTTAAGTAAAGTCGCATTCCTATTGCTAAAGTTTGATGGAATCTTATAAGACGGTCCTGAATTCACATGGAAACGTAAAGATGAATTCAAATACATCGTTAGCAGATACCACTCACTGAACTTCGGGACGAAGTTCCCTTAAGGGGGTGAGACTGTAACCACCGGTAAATTTCACCTTGTATTAAACTAATATAATATTCTAATAAAAGAATATTTATCTATTTTCTACGTCAACTTTATACTTTTTAGGTATCACGCATACTCAAACCTACATTGTTAGATTTTAACAATATTTACGACATCCGTTAAACTTATCACTCATTTAATATACTAATATAAAGTATATTGATATGTTTTAACATTTTTATAAGTATTATATTTTTACGTTATCGAATTTTAAGTTTCGTGAATTAAGAACTTTACATTAGCAATTACCGAGATCAAACTCTACCCTCTAAATACAACACTATAAATTAAACATACCCATACTAGATAAATATCCTCTACGTTAAATAGCAGATTTTGTTAGATGAATGTGTTAACCATGCACATACCCCACGTGCAGTATTTATAAGAATACAACACGTATATGCAAAGTTGGCAATTTGCAATCAATAGATGTATGACATACATAATTTGCATGGTTGTAGAATTGACGATTCGTCCTTTTGTTATCAATCCACGTCATAGAAAGCAAGCATGTAAACTATGTTCACATTATGAACCAAACAAAACTTCGTTAATGGATTTAGAAGTGCAATAAAATAAAATGAAAGACACTCATTCCATATAATGTGTAACTTGTGCATGGTACGAGTACCATAAAACCCACCAAACATATAACAAGTTCCAAACTAAAAAAAAATTCTGTGAGCATTTATATGAAGTTTGGGAGTAGCGAAAATTGGCTTGGGGTTTACGTACTCATCATTCGAAATTTGGGTTACGGTTAGCCGTTCGATTACGTCGTGGTTTTGAATTTTGATCGTGTCTTGTTGTATCTTTGTGTGCACGTTCTTACTTCGTGTCGATCTATTTCGTTTAGCCTCGAGGTACTCCCTGAACCATCTTTTCATCACATAACTATAGTCTACAAATAAGTATAATGTGTAATGATCACGTATAGTTTAAAGTATAACCATATCGAACTTATTAGTCGTCATTCTAAACTTGAATATTAGACTACGTAAATAATGCTTAGGACTTTGTTATCACGCACACTGTTTTCTTATTATATTGCCTTTTCAAAGACAAGTATTTCTTAACTTTTCAAAATCGTGATGTCTCTTATTAGTTCGTAAAAATTATTTTTAATATATTGGTCCTAAAGTCATAGAAATGCTTCTGCATTTTTGGTGAAGAAGAAAGGAATTATTTTGGGCTTGCACTATGAATTAGTTAATAAGACTTGTCTAGTTATGATTATATTGTTTTAAAGCCTACAAAAAAATTGCTTAAAGTTCAAACATGTATAAATATATGCATGAAACATGTTCACAGTATGTTTTACGACAAAATATTGGTAACCTTTAAGTTAATATGTATGCTTATTTTTAAAGTAAATATTTATTGGCATTTCTAAATAAAAGAAAATGATACATATGATGAAATAATAATTTCACATTTTGCAATATTTAGCTGTTGAAAGATTTGTATAAGATTTATTTGAGTCATAAAAAATAATATGTATTTTAGTCATGATTTTTATAAAATCGTATGGTCATTTTTAATATAAGTGACATCTTCGAATATAAAATTAAGAAATGTCTCAACATGTACGATTTTTAGTTTGAGATACATTTCGAGACTTTTTATATCAATTTGGTCGTCCGTTATGAATTAAAAATCTAGAAAGATTTGAGTTTTTTTTAGACTAAAAGTATAATAAATTATATATATTAGACGAATTATATATGTTAGACGTTGGACTAGAAGTCATTAAACTTGAACATTAGGTTGTACATTTAATTACTTATCGAACATGACGGACTTGACTTCTTGGATTTGACGAATTCATAATGGGCCTAATTTATTTATAAAACCTCATTGGGCCTAAGACTTGCTAACGAGCTAATCATATACTATTAGGTTGTGCCAATGACGTACCATTGTGTCAGTACTCTTGTATTGTTGAGCGTTGTTACCTTGTGATACTACCGAGTTACATTTCTCGATGCCAGTTGTGTTAGTTGTGATTCTTGCATTTCTTCGGACTAAGGTGAGTTTCACAGCCCCGTTTTACTCTTTTACTCGTTTTGGGGTGAAAAGCATGCTATGATTTATTAAAACTAAATTGGTTGTGCATTCATGAAATTATGGATTTAGTGAACGGATTCAATTTACTGAGCTATGCTCTGCTATACTGTGCAAACTGGTATGTATGCTTATGTTTGGCGCCTATATATATATGTACGACTGTAAAGTCCCAGTACTACACTACTTATTAACTCCTTCCCTTTATGACGGGACGAGCCGTTGATGTCTATGGATAGCGCTATTTGGGGTAGAGCCATCCCTCACTCTACTAACCGGAGTGCATAGAATCAGTTCTCATGCTAGGTTAGAGCATGTTGTGTGTAGGGGCAGTTCGGCTGAATCGGCTTAAGTAGTGGAACCCTTATGCCATGAACGCGCTACATACAGAATGGACCCTTTGAAATTTTGACAACCAATTGATTTTCCTGTTTTGGAAACTACTTGAGTATTTAAACCTGTGAACTCACCAACCTTTGTGTTGACATTTTTAGCATGTATTTTCAGGATGGTGTTAGCTAAACTTTGGAGGCGCTTGGGCATTGGCATGGCATGATCATAGAAGACTCTGATGTAAATTTGAGGACCACTTTAATTCTTTTATGGGCCTACATTCTATAATATATATTTTTTTTAAAATGTAAACATAAATCTTTACGAAATACGATTTCTCAAGTTAAACTGTTGTTTTATACATTGTGTTGTGGTACCAATCGAGTAATACCCCGGTAACACTTACTTCCGCTGCAAACCATTATTTTGGGGTGTTATACCTTTGGAGGAAGTGATGGCAGAATTACTGGGAAAGGGACCATCAAAACACCTCAGCTAGACTTTGAGAATGTATATTATGTCAAGGAACTTCAACACTTTAATTTGTTTTCAGTCTCACAAATCTGTGACACCAAGAACAAAGTACTCTTCACAGAGGATGAATGTCTTGTGCTATCTAAAGACTTCAAACTCCCAGAAGAAACTTTAATTTTGCTGAAAGTTCCTCGTAGCCACAATCTTTATACATTCAACTTAACTAATGTCAAACCAGCAGGTGACTTAACATGTTTGGTGGCTAAAGCATCGTGGATGAGTCCACCAAATGGCATGAAGGATGGCCCATGTCAACTTCAAGACCATTAATCGACTCTCAAAGCGGGTCTTGTTCAAGGTCTTCCTTCCAAAGTTTTCACCAATGATCATAAGCGTGTTGCATGCAACAAAGGAAAGCAAGATGAGCCTCCTACAAAGGTGTTCTGTTATGATTAGCATTATCTACGAACCTCTTGGTGCTTCATATGGATCTGTTTGGTCCAACTCAGTGAGAGGCATTGATCATAAATATTTTTGTCCGGTGATCACCGATGGATATAGCAAATTTTGTTGGGTATTCTTTCTAAGGACCAAAGATGAAACATCTGGTGTGTTGACAGACTTTGTTACCCTTATTGAAAATTAGTTGAACAAAAAGGTGAAAGGCATTAGGTGTGATAATGGGACAGAGTTCAAGAATGCCATACTAATAGAACTCTATAGGTCAAAAGGCATAAAAAGGGACTATAGCACTCCAAGAACCCCTCAACAAAATGGGGTGGCAGAAAGAAAAAATAGGACCTTAATAGAGGCTGCAAGATCAATGCTAGCGGACTCTAAACTTCCAACCATGTTTTGAATGAAAGTGTTAGTACGACTGTTATGTACTAAATAGAGTGTCCATTACTAGACCACACCTTAAAACACCATATGAACTTCTTTTGGGAAAGTTCACGTTATTCATTACCTTAAACCGTTCACGCCAGTGACAATTTTGAATACAAGTGATCCATTGGGCAAATTTGATGAGAAAGGCGATGATGGTTACATTGTGGGGTATTCGCTCATAGTAAGGCATACTGGGGTTTACAATGTATCGCTAAGAAGATTGAGGAGACATTGAATCGAGGTATCTAGAAGACAAGCCTAATGTTCAAGGGCGGGGTCATGTTTGGTCATTTGACCTTTTTACTTGATGATTACTTGGGTTATTCTAGACATATGGCTAATCAAAATCTGATTCTCAAGCATCTCCAACTACCGGTCAGAACTTTGGATGCTCATTCGGCGATGGAGTGCGAAGATGATGAACAACCCATTGTAGTGCCTTCCTTCTCTCCTAACAATTTTGTAGGTGACACTTCTAAAGATTATCTTGATGTGGGTGAAGATGAATTCTATTATCTTTGAGGACCTTGCCGGACTAAAGAAACAAGAGTATGCGACCAATTTAGAAGGCGAGAGGAATGTTGCGAGATAGTACAAGTGAAGCAATCGGTGGAAATGTCAATTATCTTTGAAAGTGATTACTGCTTTCTCATCACCTCTCCAATTAAATTTGAAAGACATGTTGAATCTACTCCTATTTCTACTAGAGTGTCAACAAACCTTGGAGAACCTTATACAAGGTTTCCAAAACCTTCGATCTTGGTCATCGTCAACCTAAAGCGGGAATCTTCAACACACCTTCCTATGAATCGACTTTGAACCCTCGTGACTAATCTTGATTCCTCCATTGATGTCAACACCACTACTACTACAAGGATCAACAATGTTCATCCACAATCGAATATTATTGGTGATCCTAATGCACTGTTAGAACAAGAGGTATTGTGGCGCGTTCTAAATATGGTCGGTGGCTTTTATCTCTTATGTCTCAAATCGTGAGAGAGACAATCACACGGACTATGAACATTGTTTGTTTGCTTGTTTTCTCTCACAAGTGGAACCAACCGGTGTTACTCGGGCTCTTGAAGACTCAAGTTGGCTTGAAGCAATGCAGGATGAGATGCAGCAGTTTCAAAATCGGAGGTTTGGATATTGGTACCACTACACGATGGTAAGTATGCTATTGGGACTAAATGGATTACGAAGAATAAGAGATGCTCGAGGTGTTGTCATTAAAAACAAAGCCAAATTAGTTGCACAGGGGTATAGACAAGAGGAGGGGATAGATTATGATGAAGTACTTGCACCTGTGGCAAGAGTTGAGGCCATACGGATTTTCTTAGCTTATGCATCCTATATGGGTTTTATGGTCTATCAAATGAATGTTAAAGGAGCCTTCTTGTATGGCGAAATTGAAGAGGAGGTGTATGTCACTCAACCTAAAGGATTTGAAGATCCAGATCATCCCAATCATGTTTATAAGGTAGTCAAAGCTCTCTATGGACTACATCAGGCACCCAGAGCCTGGTATGCTAGGCTCTCTACATTTCTTTTGAAGCATGGTTATAGAAGAGGTGTAATTGATAAGACTCTTTTCCTTAAGAAGAATTCCACTGAAATTATTCTTGTGCAAGTGTATGTGGATGACATTATTTTGGATCCACAAAGGAAGCTTGGTGGAGGGAGTTTGAGGAGCTTATGAAGGAGAGTTTCGGATGAGTGCCATGGGAGAGATGACTTTCTTTTGGGTCTTCAAGTTCGTGAAACGATGGTATCTTTATCGGTCGGGATAAATATGTGAGGGACATCTTGAAGAAGTTTGGTATGGAGGTGTAAGGACCGCCACTACACCTTATGAAGCTCAAAACAAAGACCAACAATGAAGTTGATCCACTGTGAATGTTCATCCAGGGTCCATGATTGGCTCTTTGATGTATTTAACAACTTCAAGGCTGATATTACTTTTTACGTGAGTGTTTGTTCACGACATCAAGTTACTCCACCGACTTCTCATCTCAATCTTGTTAAGAAGATCTTTAAGTACCTCAAAGGCCAACCTCTTCTAGGTCTTTGGTACTCAAAGAGTCTCCTTTTAAGTTGGAAGCATATAGTGATAGTGACTATCTTGGTGCTAATCTGGATAGGAGGTCCACCACTTGGAGGTTGCCAATTCCTTGGAAAGAGATTGATTTCTTGGCAATGCAAGAAGCAGACTATTGTGGCTACCTCATCTATCAAGCAGATACGTTCTTCTTTGCAAATTGTTGTAGACGAGTTCTTTGGATTCAAAATCGGTTGTTGGATTATGGGTACAATTTCATGAACACAACAATTTTATTGATAATCAAAGTACCATATGCATTGTTAAAATCCGGTTTTCACAATGAACAAAACATATTGAAATCGGGCACCACTTTATAAGAGATGCATATGATAAAAATTTGATAAATGTGGTCAAAATTCATCTTGATGATAATGTGGCGATTTGTTAACAAGGCTTTTGATGGACCAAGGTTTCAACACCTTGTGGTCCATATCGGTATGCTTAACCCTTAGCGCAAAGTTTAAGGGAGGCATAAACCTCGGGAGGCATATGCCTCGGGAGGATTTGTGTATAACTTTGCATTTTGCTATGTAATTTTGTATATCTGTTTGATTTTATCTAACTCTAACCGACTAATGTAATCTTAGTTTGTGTTTCTTTGTTGGTTTGTGTATGTCTCGTGTTTGTTACATTTTGCGAGTGGTTATTCATTCGGTTGAGATATGGTCAAGAAAGCTTAAGCTTGTTTCTCTTGAATTCAAAGTTTCAAAGAGTCATTTGTTTCCTCTGAAGATGATGTCTTGAAGTTATACGATTCATTCAAAAGAATCTTGAAGCAAATTGAGCAAAGGGTTCATTCATTCATTCAAGAAGCAGTTCTGACTTATACTTACAGTACTAATAACATCAAATGCATCTACATGATCTACTAATCCTAATCTATTACATATCATCTATTCCAACATCTAACAGGCTGTTGGATATGCATGATCGCTCACATATTTCACACTAAATGCTGGATATGCATTTGTGAAGTCTTGCATAACCACCCATTCATTCTATCTTGATGGCTGGAGATACATGACCAATATGATGAAGATGCTAAGGATCAAAATGGAGAGGATGGATTGATGCAAACGTTGATGATGACAATGACCACATATGATGATGGAGAAAAACAATGTGTCCTTTGTGCTTCATCTATTTATTTCAACCAAAATGCAATCCATCTACCCTCCTTAAGTTCTTCGCTTATACGATATGTGATGATGCACCAAAACACGATGCAGAAGACCAAGAACCACCTCTCTATCTTTTGGAAGTGGTGGATTTTGGCTCGTGGCCTTCGTTAAATTTGAGGTCTTTGGAGGTTGGGAGTAAGATGTTCTCTCCTTATAGGAGTCATCGGAATCATCATGATTCACTTGGATTCACTACACTTTCATCTTCGATGAAGGTAGAAAGGTGATTTCTTTGGTCGTGGATATGGTTTTGGAAAGTAATGAAGCCATGGATTGGTATCTTCACTTGATGATGAAGATGATGATGAGGATGATGTTGTGAGATCTATGATCTCAGGTTTGGTACTCATGGTTTATTATGGCTAATTTTGGAGTATTGGTGGAATTAGGGTTTGGAAGGATATTTGGGGGTTTTTGATGAAGAGGTATATGTGCATTGGGATTGTTTTATAGACGGTTTCAAGTGGTAATGAGATTTAATGCAGTGGGTGAAACGGTAAAAGATATTCTTGAAGCTTCTTGAATACTTAATCTGTTTTCTCACGATTGGTATACTTGACAAAATGGTTTCGCTTTCTACGAATTTAAAAGTGAATATGAGTAAAAGTAGAAGTCTCGTCATCATTGGTCAACTTTGACCAAAATTGGGAAATTTCTATTTATTCTCTCTTGGCATATATTCATCCCATTTTAAGTGATTCGCTTATTACTCTCATTCAAAACACTTCCATTTGTGCAAATCGTAACCCTAATTTTCAAAATCTCTAATGGCGCTTCAATTCAAACATGATCATAATAAGGTCGCTTCGAAGGAGCGCTCGGGAGATGAGTTGTATAGACCGATGATTGCATTCTTACAGAGATCAAAGATTGGTATGCTCTAACACATTCTCCGGATGCTATATATGAATCCTTGGTTACTCAATTTTGGGCATCGGCTATGAAAAGGGTGATCTTGAGATTGTTGCAAGGGTTGATGGAAGAGAGTATGTGGTGACAGGAGGCGATCGAAGATAACCGTTTGGATGATGAGAATGGGTTTATCATTCGATGCTACGATGGTACTTGAAGGGCTTAGGCGTTTGGATATCAAGGAACAAGGACCGATATGTGGTTAAAAATCGACTTTGTCCTATGTGGAGGTTTTGGTTCATATGTTGCTCTAGTGTGTAAGCAATAAGTGCGGAGGATGGGATCGATTTTCAACTCAATTGGGATGTGGTATTATTTGTCTATCTAAGGGTTTGACTTATAATTTTTCTAAGTTTATTTTCGATAATATGATTGAGAATATAACTAGGAAAAAGGGCAAGTTTTGATGTACCCTAGGTTTTTGCGAGATGATATTGAATGTTTCTACCACACCCAAGCTTTTTATCCCATAGGTGTTTTAACTTCTAAGTTATTTGCTTGATGAGAACTAAATTTGAAGGACACATTTTCCTTTATTAGTTGCCATGTTGCCTCGGAGAATGAGACTACTGATGAGGTTAATATTGTTATTTTACCTTCTTCCAATACTACCGATGGTAATCTTTCGGTTGATGTTGATGAGGGCCCTTCTGCATTCTTTGAGGCATTCATACCTTCACCTAGACCTGTCCTAGTCAATCACCTACACAAGTTTCTATTGATGAGGTTCATGTTGATATTGATAGATTGCCTACACGAGTCCTATTAGGAATCCATTTGGTGAAGGATGTTCTAATGTTGATCGGTTAATGTTACTCTGAGCGGTCAAATGAAGTTCCAATTACAAGCGAGCAATCGGTTGATACAGATGAGGATCCAATTACACTTACCTCATTATATGCTCCGATGAACAAGTATGCGGTGAGGTGGTGATCTTAAGAAAGAACTTGCGAGACCAAGTCTATTCTTGGTAATAAGATTGTGGAATTGGAAACTAAAGTTGAGAACTTGGAAGAATTCTTGAGTCGGAGGGTAAAAGAGAGTTCGGTTTCTTCGAAGAGGAGGATGAAGAAAATCTTCATGCATCCCTTGGAATCTTGGTCGATGCACTCTTACATCGATGTTTCTTCTCCGATTCTTTGAATCTTCAAGGAGCAAGGTGCCTATTATATTTACTAGAAAACAAAGAAGACAATATTTGAATAAGGTATCTGCGACACTTCAAAGGAGCCAAATGTGATTGATGCATCTGCGATGTTCTAATTGAGGAGGTTGCTTCGATCATGGTCAAACCTCATCTTTACAAGAACAACCAAATGTTTCACCTTTGAGATGATGATGAAGTTTTTATAGCGGGAGAATGTATAAGTTGAATTCTTCTTACGAAGTTTTCTACACTGTTGAGGAATTGTCTCAACATGTTTCTTCCGATGTTGGTTTGATTGTTCCTTCGAAGTTCAAATTGGTTCTCTGAGAAATCTTCCGACAAAGGAAAGGAAGGCGTGATTGATGATATGATTGGTTCAGTCGTAATCTTGAAGAAAAACAAGCTCAAGCTAGGTCGTTTCTTGATTATGAGAATATGCACGGAAGAGTCGTGTGGTTGCTAAATTTCTTCAAGATCGATCGATTCTAATTTGTCTCTGAAAGAAAATTAGAGCTTGATGCATTACTTCCTAAGATCGCGATGATCAATGGGATGCTTATACTACTCAAGGAGCATCGATCCAAATCTTGCAAAACTTATATTAGGAGCATCTTTTGATGATGAGAATTTTGTGGATCAAATGGTGGCTCTTGGTAATCGAAGGAAGCAAGAAGCGGTGCAAAGAGGAGAGCTCTTATTGCTCAAAGACATAAAGCCAAAGAGAAAAACCAATTTGTTGCTCGAAGAGGAATCATATGAGGCTAGTTGTGAAGAATTACGCTATTTATAATTACGGTATGTCAATGAAGCAAATCCGTGCTTTGTCCGATGATGCTTTGATTAGACGTATAATATGATTATGAAGTTCTCCTCCTCTGGTTCTACTTCTTCTTCTCAATTGGAAAGCATTGCTTCAATGTCTGATGTTCCTAAAGCAAAGAGACATAAAACAGTTGAGATAGTGGATAATTTTGATGATGTTTTGCCTCTGGTGATCTCTCCAGTTGTTACTTCTGACACAACTTCTGAAGCTACTCCTTCTTCTGATGTGGTTGTTTCTGCTGAATCTTCTTTGGTTTCTTCTGAAGCATTGCCTTGTGTGGCTTTGAGTGATTCATTGAGTCAGGATGATGCTCTAAAGACTGATACAGATACAATTGTTGGTAAGAGGCAGAAAAGTTTGGTTAAAAGGAAATTTAATTCCTTAAGGAGTTCTGTCAGACTGGCTAGGAAACATTCTTCAAAGACTCCTTATTTAGATCTCAAGGCTGATGAATCTACCTTTATTGACGTTGGACCTGTTGAAGTTTTTCCTGAAGGAACTCATGTGGTATTGGTTAATTGGAAAGTTGGGAAGCTTAACACTATTTATCGATTGGATGATCTCGCTATTGAGTTCAACTTCTTGAAGGACATTCTTCATTTGGTGACTAGACATGATTTAAAGATGTTGTATGAACATGTCCTTGATATTATAATTTTCATCCACCAATGAGTTACGGTTTATATTTGTTGGGTGATCTTGTGTTTTGTTTGATTCTCAATCTCCGAAGGTAAAGGGTATTCTATCGGAAGAATTCACATATGTGGGAGATTGAGAGTTGGAGATTTTATCCTCTGCCTTGTGTTCATGTGGTTCGAGACCACATGTGGAATGATTTTGTGTATGCTATCGGATAAGCTCTATCCTTTATCGGTTACTTTTATGGAGCAGTTCTTTGAGACGAGAAGTTGGAAGTGCCTCTAATCCAGTTGGCAATGATGAGCTTCATGCTTCTCAATGTGTTGGTTTGATTAAAATAAACCACATCACATAAAGGTTCATCTTGATTGTACTATTTTGTAATCTTTGTTTTCTTTATTTCTTAAGTTAAAAAAAAAAAATGTTTTTGGGTTTATCTAACTTTTTCTGCAGGTTTGTTGTATACTTTTGTTGGTTCTTGACTCACCAGATATACCTTGTGTATGTCAAAGAGTTAGCTAGTCCAAAGGGTACAACTTTGGTAAAGACACATCAAATATGTTGATAGCTGTAATGGTTTGCTAAAAATCATAGGGTATGCAACCACCCATGTTTAATTGCTGAGTGTTGTATGGTCATCAATTCACCATGGCTTATTCCTTTTTGGAATCCAAGAATTGACTAGCCCACTTGTATATGGCTTGTGGTAAAGGCAGTGGTCTTCCATATTTGGTTATCAATTCACCAATTCTAAGAATTGACTAGTCCGAGCAAACGGCTACAGGTAAAGACATTTCAAATCCGTTTATATGGTTGATGGTTTGCCAATAAATCGGATGGTTATCGGTGTACCATAGTTTCTGAACTTAAACATATGGCTACTCCAAGAGTGATGGCTATTGTAAAGAGACATCAAATCCATTATTTTCAATGATTCACCTCTCACAGGGGTTAACACTCCTGGATGTGATGAGAATAGTATGAAACTAATCTGTTTTGATGTATCTTTTGTCATTTGTTGCTGCAAAGATCTGGAGTTTTGAAGTTTGTCATCATCGAGATGTACTTGTTTTGATTCTTTGCTGATGTTGTTCGTGCACAATCCTCTGGAGCTGTTTTGTTAAAGATCTATCAAGAAACTGGAACTTAACCAAGTCAAATTCCAGTTTAGGGGAGGATTGTTGGGAATTATGTGAAGTTTGGATTATCTTTGAAATTATTGTCAAGTGTTTCTCTTGAAGAAGAGTGGATTACTAGAAGACATAATCTGCTTTCAAGTATTAGTCTGTTTACTGGAAGTGTTTATTCCGTGTTTAATTTATTTAGTGTGGATATACATGAGCTCTATTAGGAAGTGATTGTGTATATCTTATTTAGTTTTATGTTTATACGTTTCTTGGGAAACGTTTAGCGATATTGTTTAGGGTTCCTTGTCTATAAAAGGAACACATTAGAATGAGTTAGGTACCGATTGAAAAACTCAGTTTTAGTTAATATAAAGATCCATAGAGGATCACAGAAATTCTTAGTTATTTGTTACTTGTGTTTATATTCACGATAAATATAAGTAGTAGAGATTGTCTTTATTGTGCTTGTGATTACATAGGCATATATAACGATCCACGAGCTCAAGATCTATCAAGGTCATTTGTTTCAACAAGTGGTATCGAGCCTCGTGAGAGTCTCTACAATACTAAGGACAAGTTTTTCGAAACACCCATACAACCATAACAAAATCATCATGCACGGTTCGGATGTTGATCTTGAAATCACCAACAACCAAAACTCCACCCATCCGCAACAACTAAGTCTATCTAATAGCAATGCTAAGTTTCCTTACCTTAAAAGGGAGGAATATGATCTTTAGGCGATGAATATGCGAAGCTGGATCTCCAACATTGATTGGAATCTATGGGAGATAGTCTTGAAGGAAGCAGTTTGAAGAGAACTACCACGGATGCTACGGGTAAGATGATGAATGTTCCTCCCAAATCTGTGAAGAGTTCTTTGGCGGTTCGAGAGAGAAACCAAGGTCGAAACATTCTTCTTCAAGCTATTCACGAGGATCACTTGAGTGATTTTCACTTCATGCAAGATGCTAAGGATATATGGTTAGCAATTAAGGCAAAGTTCGATGGGAATGAGGCGTCTAGGAGATCGAAGAAGTCCATCTTGAGACAACAGCTTTAGGAATTTCAAATCTCAAGAGGAAGGAATACACAAGGGCTATGACAAGTTTCACAAGATTTTAAGTCAGTTGAATCATTGCAGCAAAGCCGGATAATGATGATTGTAATTCTAAGTTCCTGAGGTCTTTACCTCCATCCTGGCTACACGTAAGCATTGCTTTAAAAGCTAAAGGTGGTTTGGACATGATTACCTTTGATGAGATGTACCACAAACTTAAAGCTCTTGAACATGATGTAAGAAGCCCTTTTAGATCATCTTCTTCTGCTAGTCACACTGCATTCGTTGGAGCCTCTACTCCAAAGACAAGTTATGGTCCAAGCCCATATTCATCATCATCTTATGCTGCTCCTTCATCAAGTTCTCACTCTACATCGAGTAACATTATGGAAGATGTTCTTGGATCCTTCTTTGCTGATTATGATCCTCGGCGGGATCCGCTTATGAGGATTTTGATCGGTGGACCCGATTAAGATGGAAGAGATGAAGGCGAGGTGGCGGTGGCCATGCTTTCCATGGATATCAAGAAATTTGAGCGCAAAGTGGCGGAAGGTTTGGATTCAAAGGACGAGATCCGACAAGGTTTGACAAGAGGAAGGTTAAATGCTTCACATGTCAACAGATGGGTCACTTCTCCGAGAGAATGCAAAGACAGAAAAGCGGTGATGAGACAAGATACTCTTCTTATCGCAGATGTCGAAGGAGGCGGGAACTTCAAAGGGATCATTGCTTTGGTCACTCTTGATAGCAATGTGGTGGAAGCAACATGAGCGGGATGATAATGATGGTCCCGTAATGATAATGTTGGGTTGATTCTGTTTGTACTTGAGGAGGATAGGCATGATCGATTGCCTTGATGGGCATCTCTCAGGTACAAAACTGTTTGTTTGGTTGTAGTGAGCGTTATAATACACTCAAAGAAGCTTATGATATTTTGGAACTTAAATATAATGAATGCTATGTGGAAGTTGAAGCTTATAAACAGGCTTTAAAAACACTAGAAAGACAAAAGGTTTGGTTTCAGAAGAATCAAATAGCGTATGATGAGAAAATAGGTGTTTTAGAAACGGATCTCGAATGTGCTAAAAATGAGCTAAAATGGTCTGAGAAGTTGAGAGCAGATGTTGAGTCGGAAAATCTAGAGCTTAAGGAGAAACTTAATGAGGAAATTGCTAGGCATAAAGAATGGATAATGAATGGAAATAAGTTAGCTGGTTTTATTTATAGTAGTCAAGCTTCGAATTCTACAGTGGCTTTAGGTTTTAAGAAATATGTAAGATATAACTTTTCACATACACATCAAACCATAACACAAAGTAGCATATAGATGGAATTCTAGAGAGAGAAAGTTAGAGGTTTAGGGAACTTAGTGAGAGAAAGTGAAAGATATTATTATGAGCTCCAACTCTCTACCTTGGGAGGTAGAGAGTATTTATAGTTTACATAAACGCCACACATCGGGTGTGGATCGGGCATACGGTGGGTAAAGACCCGTCAGTCCTCCACGGTGTTACTTAACTAAATACTACTTAACTTAAAATAACTACGACTACGAGCTTTCTAACGATTACATATACTTGAGGTGACCGACTCTTTAATACCGGGAATTTCTAATTCCTAACAATCTCCCCCTAAGGGAGGTCACCTCAATCATGAACCAAAAATACATTGAATACAACTAGATAATACATTAACAATTGATCTTGCATTCTTGATGTAGTCCTTTGCTCCTAAGCTCGTAGTCATTAACTGCATGTTTGGTTACTCCAAGTGGAGGTCTTTTACTGATCCACGTGATAATAATTTTGAGCCATCATTTGAGATCATCAGCTATCAAAAATCTCTGTGACATCCTTTGTGGTGTTGGTATTATGTGATGTTGTGACTTTAGGACCGACATGCTCACATTCAGGATCATGATATCTTCTCATCAGAGTAGCGGAAGCTTTAGTTGAATCATGATATTGGCGGCGTAGCGAAGCTTGGAGTGAAAATATCAAAGTCATTGATGCACTAATCATGATTTCTTTTGAGATGAATGTGTTAAGTGAGCATGCGGTGTGGATGACCGCTTCATTACGATCACGCAAGCGTCGGCGTACACATACAACGATTAGCAATAAATCGCACGAAAGTGTCTTTGATCACTTTCGTTGAATTGAGGTACACGCCCACGGTTCCCGTTGATCGATTACATGTCTCGCTGTGATCGGTATAATTCGAAGAATTTCCTTGACGGGTTTCGCGTTGCTCTAGTTGTTCTTAAACCGAACGTCTCAAAGAAGACAACACGAGTGAGTGAACCGGTAATTTAAGTCCACCGATTGATGAAAAGATATTTGAAAACAATCGAGTATTGCTCAATAGAAATTGTTTTTGCAATACAACAAGGTTTTAATGAAAATCAATTATCAATCATAAAACACCTTTTGATTTGAAATATCGTACACGGTCGATGTGCTAAAGAAAAGAGTTGTTAAGCACAAAGACCGGTTTTCAAAGGTATCCGTCAATCCCTAACTCGAACCGAGATTGATTCAAGAAATTGAATCGCCCCATTGTTTCATTCGGTTGTCACATGGTTGATCCATATAATAGATCTCACATGCCACCTACCAGAGCTTGTTTGATGTTGGCTCGAAGGCTTTCCATCTTCATTGTGAGTGTGTAAACACACCACTCGGATGTTACCGCAATACCACAAGGATAATGCGTGGGACTCAAGATATAATCTCTTTCCACATTGTGTGAAACAGAGAGTCTTCATTGAAAGTGTCCTAATGAGATTTATTGATGATCTCGTGGCTCTAGACTCAATTTGTGCATATTTGGATCCTATGCGGAGACTAGGAGAGGGTCTCCTTCTTTAATATCAACAATCTCTAAGAGAAAGTCGATAGATAATGTCGGTTCCCGTGAGAATGAAACAAGTCCTTTAAGAGGAACTTGAGTGGTTTGGAAAGTTGAAGTGCGGTGCGTCCTTTGGGTCCATGACGTCTTGTCTTCAATACCGATGTTACCATCAAGTAGCATATGAATTGAACCGGTTTACGCCTAAGATTGAATAAATGGAGGCTATTTGTTTTCACCCTATTCTCATTCAATTCTTTTAATTCTTCAACCCCTTTAGTGCTTACCGAGACTTCATAACTAGAACCTTGTTGGGTTTATTCCAGTACTAGCTCAGTCTTAGTCCGCACTCTTCCCATATCTCACTTTTCTCCTTTTAACATCATACCTAAGGACTTCTACACTAACTAGTGGATTGTCCCTGGGTAGATCCCTCCGGTTCTGGCGGATCATGGGAACTAATACCTAACCTTATCATCCTTATATCACCGTACATAAAGTAAAGTTGGTCGGTCAATTTGGTATTGTTCATCTGCCATTGGATCCAATAGAAACCAGTTGAAAATCAATTCAGATACTTGTGATATATTATCAAAGCATTTTGTACCTGAATTGTTTTTGATATTTCTAGAACGAGAACTCCCCCTCAACATGTGCATCAAGTATTTGAAAATGTTTTGCACACGGAGGCGAAAGAATTAACTTCTTTGATTACTATTTTCTAAAAGATATCAACATCACTTCCCACATCAAATCAAGTAGGTAAAACATTTCCAGGAAGGATGAGGTTTCCATAAATTTGCTCCCCCTCAATATGTGCCTCGAGGTTTGAAAGGAGTTTTGCACATACTAGAGGGAACTTGCACATTGAGAAACGTTGATCACATTTCAAATCATTGGTTTAAGATAGATGCTCCCCCTCAACATGTGCATGGAAAATTTGAAATTGTTTGTCACATGTGGGCAGGATAGCATGTACATCCTTATAAACCCATTTACCTAGTTATCAGTTTAAATCCAGTTTAAATCACACATTCTCCCCCGATCACAATTATCAAATCATTTGAGATTTGTGATCTCTTATTGATTTAAATTGATTTTGAAAGCTTTTAAGGAGAATTGTGACTTGATTAAGAAAGCGTTTGAACTGATAAGGATCGGATTTTAAGACTTTAAACTCCATTGATAAAACATGCATGTACATCTTTTGAAAACAATTTAATGCCAAATAACTTTTTAATTTAATTGAAATCATTCTCCCCCTCAATCAATGACATATGTTGTTGATTGAGAGATAGAGATTTTGACAAGTAAGTCCTGATGATTATCAAAAATAGAGATCGAGTTATTTTTCAAAGCATTTAGTTTTCAAGAGATAAATGTTTATAGAATCGAGCATGGAATTTTGAAAACATGATAAAACATGGCTCGTTCTTTCTTTTAAAACCGGTTATTGCACGAAAATGACAATAAACCATTGTTTCTCTTTCTCCCAAAAGTATTTTTGATTTTTCGATTTTTTTTTTTTTTTTTTTTTATAAAATTCGACCAACATCTAAAGTCCCGTGTCATTCTTTGAATGAAAACATCAAGACCGTAGATATTATCGAATCGAGAGAAACATGACAAAATGACAATATTTTTAAAGATTTTTCAATTTTTCAAATTTTATGGATTTTGAAAGTTTTATATTTTTCTATTTGATTTTGAAGGTTTTATAATATTGTATTTTGTTTTTCGAATAGATATATACAAGAGATAGAAAAGAAAGACCTTTACTCCTCGTCTTCCTTACGAAGACGTTTGAGTGTTTCGGTTGAAGGCTTTTCAAGCCAAGACGTGGAAGAATAAACTCAAACGTTCTCTTGGAAGAGCTTTGGTGAAGATGTCGCTAAGCGATATTCGAGACCTCACAAAATATAGCTCCACTACACCTTTTTCCACTTGTTCCCGATGAAATGATGTCGAATGTCGATATGCTTTGCTCTTGAGTGTTGAACGTTGTTTCATGAGAGAGCAATAGCACTTTATTATCACGGTACAAAGGATTTTGTTGAATTCAAAGCCATAGTCGATAATTGAGATCTCATCCATAAGATTTGAGCACAACAAGATGACATGGCTATGTATTCAACCTCTGCAGAGGAAATAGAAGTACTCATTTGCTTCTTTGAAGACCACCACAAGCTTATCACCCAAAACCGAGCACCTCCGGATGTACTTGACGTGTATCTTGACAACTCGCATGATCGGCATCGCATAGGCCGTTAGTGACATACCGGTGTCCTTGGTACCATAGTCCCATATTGATGGTTCCTTGGAGATACCGAAAGACCCGTTTAAGCGCTTCAAGGTGCTTTTAGTAGGCTTAGCACGGTATCTAGCACACATGCAAACAATGAACAAGATGTCTTGTCTACTAGTCAGAAGATACATCAGGATCCAATCATACTACGATATTTCGTTTAGTCAATCATGATCCCGAGAGGTCCTCATCTAGTTTGGTTCGGTCAATCATGGGGTGTCAACAGGTCACATGAATCAAATCCAAATTTCTTTAAAATCTCATTGCATATTTAGATTGATTTATGAAAATGCCTCCGGACTTTGTGAAATTTGTAATCCCAAGAAAATGACATTTGTCCCATCATTGACATTTGAAACTTTGAACTCATTTCATTTGAAAAATGATCACATTCCATTGGGTGCGCCGAGGCAAAATAATATCATCAACATAAATTTGAACATGAATTAAATGTTTGCTCGACTTCACGGTGAACAATGTAGGATCAATCGCTCCTTTGATGAATCCGGTTGATAGAAGAAACTTTGTGATGTATCATACCATGCCCTTGGAGCTTGCTTTAAACCGTAAAGAGCCTTCTTCAAACGATAAACGTGAGTAGGATGCTCTTGATTCACAAATCCTTGAGTTGGTCGACGAGAAGACTTCTTTAAGATCTCCGTTCGAAATGCCGTCTTTACATCCATCCGATAAACCACCATGTTCTTACTTGCAGATTAGCCGAAAGATTACGATTGCCTCGATTCGAGCAACTGGAGCAAAAGATTCTTCAAAGTCTATACCCTCCTCTTGACGATATCCTTTAGCAACCAATCGAGCCTTGTTCTTCAACACATCCCCATGCTCATCAAGTTTTACTTTGAAGATCCATTTGAGAGCTATAATCATAGCACGATCTGGAGCGGTACTAACTCCCATACATCAAGACGATCAAACTCATGAATTTCATCTTGCATGGCATTGAACCACTATCTTCATTCATGGCGGTTTAACATCTTTTGGTTCGATCTTAGATAGTACGGAGTTGAAGAAGCACCATAAGGCATCGGTTGCGAGTTGTTTCCGTGTTGACACAGGACGAGAGGGATTTCCAATGATGTTGTCTAAGGGGTGATCGTGAGTCCATTTTCTGAGGTGTTCATGTGGCAGTTGTTGAGGAACTGAGGTAGCAGAGTCGATGTCTCCTGAAGAAGATGGTTCTGATGATGATTCAGGAGTAGCAAATATGTTTTCTAATGGAGCATCTTCAGGAGTCGCAAAGGGATTAACTTTCACATTGATTCCCGAAACATTTCCATGATGTACATTTGAAGAATGATGATTTGTTGATGAGACTGAAGGATCAGCAGCGGGTGCTTCTTGACTTAAAGATATTGAGACTGAGGAATTGACTTCATTCACTGGAATATGAGCATCCTCTATTGTAGGAATCATCACCTCATTAGTAATTGAATCATACAGTTCATCAAACATAGGATCAAACAATTTCTTTACATCATTTTCAGATGGAGGTACATATGGAGTTTCTTGAGAGGAGTTTGGAACAAGGGATGAACCAATGGGACTGTTTTGAAGTGCGGTCCCTGAGTGGAGTGTCCAGAGCCATTTGACCGGTCACTCATCAAACGTAACGTGAATTGTTTCCATGATATTTCGGGTTCTTTTGTTGTAGATTCGGTATCCCTTTTTGTTTGGTGCGTATCCTACAAATACTCCAATGTCGACTTTAGCCCTAAGTTTCCCTAAGTCTTGACCTCATTAGTTGGATAGCACAATGCACCAAACACACGAAGGAAAGAGAGATTAGGTTTTCTGTTGTGGACGAGTTCATATGGAGTTTTTCCATGAAAAGTGTGAATCGGGAACGATTTTGTGTGTAGCATGCAGTGGCAATTGCTTGACCCGGAGAAACATTGGAACCTTTGAGTAGATCAAGCATTGTTCTAGCGGCTTCAACAAGAGTACGATTTCGTCTTTCAACTACACCGCTCGTTGAGGAGTTCGTGGAACACTTCTTTGATGGTGATTCCAATGCTTTCATAGAATTCACTAAGTTGTTTGTTGACAAACTCGGTTCCATTGTCTGCTCGATAATTCGGCGGTTTTGTTTAGTCGAACTGCATTTGTTTGATGAGTTTGATGATGATATCGAGTTTCATCCTTTGTCCTTAAGAACTTGACCCGGTGAATCTAGAGTAATCATCAACCACAACTAACACATATTTCTTCCCAAAGATATTCTCAGACCTCATTGGTCCACATAAATCCATATGAATCATATGAAGAACTTCGTGATGAGTTAGTAGGTTTGGGTTTATGGGCATACTTCTTGCTTTTACCCAATTGACATGTTGAACAAAGATGATCCTTTTCATACTTTAGTCTAGGTAAACCTACCACTAAGTTCTTTCCGGAAAGATCGTTGATGGTGCCAAGTTCAAGTGATTGAGACGACGATGCCATAACCATGACTTTGTTTTGAAGCCTTTGATAACAAGCGATTGGAGAAGCCCTCATCATGTCATCAATAGAGATGGTATAAAGATTTGACCCACGAGTTCCTTTTAACAGTTCCTTACCATTAAGATCTCTAACAAAGGTGTATGTTTTTCAAGGCAACTTCTAGATCGAGTCACAAAATTGACCAACGAGAGAGCAGTTGTGACCCAAACCTTCTACATAGTAAACTCTAGAGATGACACTATCACCAACAACATAATCTCCATAACCCATAATAGCACCGAAATGATCATTACCAAATCTAATAGTCCCGATGAATTTGCTCACGAAGTTCATGAGCATGACCGGTCTCCGGTCATTTGCTTGGAACAACTGAGTCCAGTACCACGTAGCGATTTGAACGATCCGTAGTTGAACACGCACAAGAATGGATAATCGGATAATTGGGATCCCCATGCAAGAATGGGTTCCATTTGGTTAGTAACAATATTTGGAACACCCACATTAGAAATAGAAGCATTCATATCGAAAGTGAGGCAATGGAGTTGTTGTGAATAGATGCGATACTAGTGTGATGTTAGCCACATTCACGGTGTGATCACTTCTTAAGGGAATAGTTCTACCAAGAGGCATCCATTTCCTAGTGGGCATTATCTCGATTAGTCTTAAGACCAACAGTGTCCAATAAAAGCCTATTTTCTTGAATGTTCTTCCTGTGGGTTTCCTTTGTTTTCTAACTTTCTTTCGTTTTGCCTTTTAGCCTTCTTAGCATGAATTTTAGCATTAACAATATTAATCGGACAATTAACATCATTAGGCAAAACGGTAACACCACATTCATGATTAGAAAGCGAATTCAAGCGGACATCAATACAAGGTTTGCAAATAGTATCCGAATTTGAATTAATTACGAGACGCCTATGGCAACTACTAGAATCAACACGATTCGCTTTATTCAATTCAAGCTTAAAGTTCCTAGATTGTTCTTCTACTTTCTTCCAAAGTGCACATTCTTAGCTTGAGAGGTCCTATCATTCCTTGTATTGTCTTGAGACTTTGACCGCTCCGTTTAATGTCACCGATTACTCCCTGTAGAGGAATGGGAACATTAGTTGGTTTAACTACTCTTTGCATCACTGTTTAGATGTCTTTGGGTCCGAACTACATGCAGTGCACTAAGGTTCACTTTCTTAAAACTAGAGGTACTTGTGATTTGTACTCCTAGAAGGCACACTTGAGTTCTCTTTCTTAGCATTGACGGATCGGAATCGAACTACTTAAAGGTACACTACGGTTCATATTCAAAACATTGGGAATCGAATGCATATCATACTTAGCTTTAGGCATTGAGCATGGAATCAAAGGATTAACTCTCTCACCTAATGACTTTGGGCATATTGTGATCAAGCATTCTAAGATTTCTTGAGATCGTTTGGCATACAAGCATGCATGACCAATTGCATTATCATGAGGTTTCTCTAGCTTATCCTCTTCAACAATCTCACGCAGACATTCTAGGCAATCCTTAAGGGATGAGAAGTATGTTTGAATGGCAAGTTTGTTGTTCCTTAGATGAGGAGGGACATATTTCACAGATAAAGCATATTTATTACACGAGTGATCCTTTGATACAACATTCTCCCCATTTGTCATTGGCATTTTCCCTTTTACCTGACTCTTCAGATTCTCAATTTCCTTTTGCAATGAAGCTATTTGTTCGTTGTTTTTGTTACGAGTGACTTTAATTGATTCAAATAACTCATTGAAATGACGTTTAACCTTTTCATTTTCTTCTAGAAAACTTTCGTTTTCCTTTTGTAAAGCATTTACTAGGTTTTGAAGATGAAACGTTTGAGAATTTTGAGAATCTAAAGGAGGAGGCATTTGGGAGCCTGTCATATTGTTCGTTTGACCCTTTAATTGAGAGATTTGGGCTTTCAACTTTTCGATCGTGTTGCATCGAGCTTGAATCATTCATCACGTTTGTTAATTTGAAAAGCGCATCAAACTCGAGCATCCGAAGATGTCTTGATATTTGAAGTTTTGACATTTTCTTTGAGATGTTGATATTTTAGTTGTAAATTAAAATACTCAACTTCTAGTTTAGAAAATGTTTAACCAAAGTGTCGTGATCATCCGGTTCAATTTTCTCGTTTAGTTTAGAATTAGTTTTTCAAGCTCAATGACACGATCATGGGAGACTTTCGAGGCAACAGATAGTTCATGAAATTTGGAAGCATTAATAGAGCAATTTGAAGCGATGAAAAAAATATCTTGAGCAACACATTCATTAATAAGAGTCTCATTTAAGGTATGCAAGTTCTTCCTCTCAATCTCATTATATTTTAGTGCACGCTCATAATCACTAACTTCACTACCATTGCATCAAATTCCTTTTCCATTCCATTGATATCGGTTTCTATCCCTTTTAAGACTCTCAAAGTGATCTTTCGAAGTTTAAAGAAAGGCATGACCTCTGTTAAATAACATTCTTTCATTTGTTCAAAACCCTTTCTCCTTGATTATACCGATGGGTGTGATCCTTTTCTTGCAAGTTTTCTCAAAATCAACAAACAGTTGAAATATAACGTATTGGCTAATTAATGTCTTACTTTTAGTGGCAATTGTTCTAGGTACAAGATGCATTGGTGTATTAGGAGGATACACATCGCTCTAGGCATTTTCCAAAGGGAGGTTTGTTTCAACAATATTTTCCGCTTTTCGCTTATCTAAATCCTTTTTCCGAAGACTTGTTCGGGAGTCAACAAAGTCCGAGGCTTAAACTTGTTCAAGGAAATCCAGTTTTCCTTCTTGTAATCATGAGGAGTGATAATTATGTTTTCTCTTTGCATTTGGGATCATTTTGTTTCTTATTCATCTTTTCCTAGTGATTTCATTTGATTTCTTATCTTCCTCGGTGCACTCAACGCAACTAGGTTTACGCCTAGGCTTAAGGATTTCATCACCATCATAAAGCACCTTATGAGCATTTCTAGCCTTTTTAATTACCTCTGGATTTGGTTCCTCAACAAGGGAATGCTATGCTTATCGCTTAAGACTCGATGTTTAGTGACCATGTGAGCGATCGAATGGTGTTCCTTGTATGTACAACTTGTTCTCAAGTTTGTTTTTCAAAGTTTTGATTAGAAAAATCTCTCAAGAGTTTTGATTCCTTTGCATTAAATTCTTGCTTAAGCATTTTCACATTTTCTTGAAGTTCTTGTTTTTGTTTAGTTGTTTTAGAAAGTTTTTCTTGCAAGGAATTTAATTCTTGTTTCAATACTTCTTCTCTAAACTTACTTTTTCTAATTACTGTACTCACTTGGTCATCCATTTCCTGCTCACGAGTGGTCAACTCAAACTTAGCACGTTGTTCATAAATAGCAACACGTTCTTTATAGGCATTTAGTTCAAAAATTATGGAATCATCAGGGGCACAAGCAGTGTATTCATCAAAAACATAGTCATTATTGACTGCAGAAGATGCATCACTTGGTACAACTTCACTTTCACTTTGTTTCACATATTGATCATATGGAACAATATCGATATTACCCATATTTTCAATATTTGATTCAATAGTTTCAGTTGATTGTACTTTGTCATGCATCTGTTGCACATCAGCATCATCGTATAGTTTTAATACCTCTGAGATTAGCTTGTCATGGGATGGCCCAGCTGGTGGTGAAGAAGAGACCTTGGGAGAAACCATTGGAGAAATGCTAGCCATAAAAATTGTGTGTGTAGTAGGTCCATCATCCACATCAGAGTCGTAAGCATCGCAGTCACCGACTTGAAAGGCATTTTGATGATTGTGACCTATCTCACGAATAGGTCGCTCATCTACATCTCGCATCATAGGTCTTGGCATTGCCCTCAAGAAGCAAAAGCACAATTCCTCTTCATTCAAAGCGGCACCATTGTCCCGAGCTTGTGCAGTGACATCTTATCTCGAAGTATTGAAGATTCTGTGGACACTTTGGAGATGTGCGTTCCTTGCAATGTGTCCCTCACCACCACGCTTATAGCATTTGATTGGCTTAGCTTGACCTTGGTTACCATTCCTTCCTCGATTCGGTTGCCAACATAGCCTCTCCCAGCTCCACCTCGTCCCCGATCATCTTGTCTTTCCCGAATGGTTGCACCACGATCCTTCCATCTTTAACGGTGGCTTGATTGTGTGGGTTAGATGCGATTCTAAGGTTGTTGTTGGTTTGTGGGAGAGTATTCATGTTTTGACTAATGAGAAGAGCTAGTTGATTAATGAAGCTACCCACGTGAGCATCAAGATCGCCTTGTTTGTACATAGGATCGGGAATGAGTTTGTGATTACCATTACCCAAGGGTATGACTTGTGATGCATTGGTTGTGATTCCGATGTTTGAGTAGAAAGTTGTAGAGTCATTAGATGAGCTTGTCTCTCCTCGGTTAGTTTTGAACCGATTGAGAATTAATTTTCAAACATAGCATGTCTCTCATTCGAAGGAGGAAGGCATAGAGTTGCTCATAGTTTGTATTCTTCAATCCTTTAGTGAGCTTCACAATGTAACAAACTTGTGCCATTCGGGATTCATGTTGTTCACAAACTTTGAGTTCAATCGAATGTTGGGCATAGTCATTCGATGTTCCTCATGTCATTAACTAACTTATGAAATCTCACATAGTACTCATAGACATTCTCATCCGGTTTCATCTTGAAGTGCTCAAATTCGTCATAGAGTTGGGATTCTCTGTCTTCCATAGTCAATTCGAACCGAGAGAAGCATCTTGACATTATCCCAAACCGCCTTAGCATCGGTGTTATGATTGATCGACTTGTAGATGTCTTTAGGAAGACCTTGAAGAACAATGTTTGAAGCCCCGATATCTCGCATCAAATCTCTTTTATCCTTATCATCAAGCTCATCATACATCTTAGGTCCGTCCATTCCGTAAGCAGGAGTACCATCTTCATTAGTATCAAGTATGTCTCTAGTCGTCTCAACTCGATATGGTCCTTCATCAATGGATTTGAGAATGTTGACACCATTTTCCTTTCCAAGGCAATACAACCGATTCGTTGAGCCCAAGAATCGTAGTCGATTACATCAAGCATGGGTGGGCGAGTATCCGAGCCACCGCTTGAACATCCTCGACAACGATGGAGATGATGAGGAACGTTGGTAGACATGTTAATGATTATACGGGATTTTATAACTCTATGATTAAACCGGGAAATAGATTCTTTCACGGGATTTTACTAAATCAAGAGAAAACCATAAACAATCACTCAAGTCGCTAGAAGATAAAGCACTAAATCGCTAGAAGATAATGCACTAAGTCGCTAGAAATTAATGCACTAAGTCGCTAACCCTTAATTCGCTACACCCTAAGTCGCTAGAGTCCCAAGTCGCTAGACAGAAAAGCAAGTCGCTAAGTAGTAACTCGCACATGGACCAAGTCGCTAGCCAAATTTTGGCGACAATTGCCACACAAGTCGCTAGAGATACAAGTCGCTAAAGAGCAACTCGCTCTGCACCAAGTCGCTACCACTAAGTCGCTACCCGTAGTGGAGAGTCCACTACTTGTACCGTTAATCGCTAGGTCTAAGTCGCTAGCTCCAACAACGTAAGTCGCTACAAAATGTGAAGCAAGTCGCTACCAAGAAAATACTCCGTGAGCTAAGTCGCTAGCTTGAAAACCATATAAACATCACTTTTCAATCCAAAACAACCCAATCAAGATGATTCAAGCTTACCAAATGAAAACCTAAACACTTGTGATGATTCTAAACATAAAAGTACCAACAAAATTCAAACTTTAACACAAGAAATCAACCAAATGATGCAAAACCACTAAACTTTTTCAAACTCAAAACCACCTAAAACCACTATAAATCCAAAGATGTGCAAGATATGATCTAACCATGGCTCTTGATACCAATTGTAAGATATAACTTTTCACATACACATCAAACCATAACACAAAGTAGCATATAGATGGAATTCTAGAGAGAAAGTTAGAGGTTTAAGGAACTTAGTGAGAGAAAGTGAAAGATATTATTATGAGCTCCAACTCTACCTTGGGAGGTAGAGAGTATTTATATTCTTACATAAACGCCACACATCGGGTGTGGATCGGGCATACGTGGGTAAAGACCCGTCCGTCCTCCACGGTGTTACTTAACTAAATACTACTTAACTTAAAATAACTACGACTACGAGCTTTCTAATGATTACATATACTTGAGGTGACCGACTCTTTAATAACGGGAATTTCTAATTCCTAACAAAATATGTTGGATTAGAAGCTAGGGATGACACACGTAAATCTACATCAGCAGGCCTAGCTAATTTTGTGAAAGAAGGTGACCTACATGTTGTACGTGGACCTATTAGAGGTGAGCACATGCCCATTGACCTTTCCATTCCTAATGACTTTGATGGATCACACCATCTGTATGGCAGAAAGTTAAGGGACTTGCTAGACCCTAATACTTCTTCTAATTACTTTGTCTCTTGTGTTAACAGTGACAAGTCCTCCAAGCAAGGGTCTACAGAGTGTGATTCAAATGACAAGTCTGACCTTCCCAAGTCTTCACCCCTGCCTGCACCCAAGACTACCAATAAGCATGTCAGAGTTGCTGCCAAGGAATCCACTTCCAAGACAGTTGCCTCTGAAGACTTGCATTTTAATTCTTTGCATAATAGTACTGTTAAAAACAATTCTTTTCATGGTTTTGGTTTGAATACTTCTGCTTGTAATAATACATCTTTTGGTTTGAATAAATCTTCTAATCAGAAGAAATGTTTTGTGTGTGGAAGTAAATTTCATTTAATTAAGGATTGTGATTATCATGAGCAAAGAATGAATAGGTGTGGTGATTCTAGGAAATCTAGACCAATGTGGACCAATGTTAATGATATACCACCTTATGTTCCACAAGCAACTTATATCAATATTCCTTTTTCTTGGAGGAAACCAGTTGTAAAACCATATGTTCAACCAACCAGTGAATATTTTAAAATGGTTTTGGCCTAGATATGTTAACCCTATGGTCGATGGGAAAGGGTCTTGGGATGTCTTTGTCAAGACCTCAAAGAGTTGTTCTTGGAATAAACATGGACCTAAGTTTCAATGGAAACCCAAGAACAATAGTGGATCTTATACTTCTACATGGCACAACTCATATGATCCATAAGGTGTTCAAGTCAAGAATGACTTGAGCCTCCATAGTGTACTAATTTTACGTATATTTATGTTGTTGTTGTAGGATCATCCCTTAAGCATAAAGATGTTGGAATTGTTGATAGTGGTTGTTCTAGAAGTATGTCGGAAACAGGATATGATGCATAACTTTGTACCCATTGAAGGAGGAGGCAATGTAACCTTTGGAGGAAGTGATGGCGAATTCATCGAAAGGGACCATCAAAACACCTCATTTGGACTTTGAGAATGTATATTATGTCAAGGAACTTCAACACTTCAATTTGTTTTCGGCCTCACAAATCTGTGACACCAAGAACAAAGTACTCTTCACAGAGGATGAATTTCTTGTGCTATCTAAAGACTTCAAACTCCCGTAAGAAACTTTAATTACCGAAAGTTCCTCGTAGCCACAATCTTTATACATTCAACTTAACTAATGTCAAACCAGCAGGTGACTTAACATGTTTGGTGGCTAAAGCATCCGTGGATGAGTCCACCAAATGGCACAGAAGGATGGCCCATGTCAACTTCAAGACCATTAATCAGCTCTCAAAACTGGGTCTTGTTCAAGGTCTTCCTTCCAAAGTTTTCACCAATGATCATAATTGTGTTGCATGCAACAAAGGAAAGCAGCACAGAGCCTCCTACAAAGGTGTTCTCATTCTAGATTAGCATTATCTCTCGAACCTCTTCACCGCTTCATATGGATCTGTTTGGTCCAACTCAAGTGAGAAGCATTGATCATAAATATTTTTGTCGGTGATCACCGATGGATATAGCAAATTTTGTTGGGTATTCTTTCTAAGGACCAAAGATGAAACATCTGGTGTGTTGACAGACTTTGTTACCCTTATTGAAAATCAGTTGAACAAAAAGGTGAAAGGCATTAGGTGTGATAATGGGACAGAGTTCAAGAATGCCATACTAATAGAACTTTGTAGGTCAAAAGGCATAAAAAGGGACTATAGCACTCCAAGAACCCCTCAACAAAATGGGGTGGCAGAAAGAAAAAATAGGACCTTAATAGAGGCTGCAAGATCAATACTAGCAGACTCTAAACTTCCAACCATGTTTTGGACTGAAGCTGTTGGTACAGCCTGTTATGTACTAAATAGAGTGTCCATTACTAGACCACACCTTAAAACACCATATGAACTTCTTTTTGGGAAAGTTCTGTTATTCATTACCTTAAACCGTTTACGCTAAGTGACAATTTTGAATACAAGTGATCCATTGGGCAAATTTGATGAGAAAGTCGATGATGGTTACATTGTGGGGTATTCTCGCTCATAGTAAGGCATCTGGGGTTTACAATGTATATGCTAAGAAGATTGAGGAGACATTGAATCGAGGTATCTAGAAGACAAGCCTAATGTTCAAGGATGTGGTCATGTTTGGTCATTTGACCTTGATTACTTGACCGATTACTTGGGTTATTCTAGACATATGGCTAATCAAAATGCGATTCTCAAGCTTCTCCAACTACCAAGTCTGGGGAACTTTGGATGCTCATTCGATAGTGGGTCCAAGATGATGAACAACCCATTGTAGTGCCTTTCTTCTCTCCTAACAATTTTGTAGGTGACACTTCTAAAGATTATCTTGATGTGGGTGAAGATGAATTCTATTATCTCGAGGACCTTGCGATCAAGAAACAAGAGTATGCACCAATTTAGAAGTCGAGAGGAATGTTGCAGATAGTACAAGTGAAGCAATCGGTGGAAATGTCAATTCACGAAAGTGATTCATTTCTCATCACCTCTCCAATTCGTTGAAAGACATGTTGACTCTACTCCTATTTCTACTAGAGTGTCAATGCACCTTGAGAACCTTATACAAGGTTTCCAAAACCTTCGATCTTGGTCATCATCAACCCAAAGCGTGAATCTTCAACACACCTTCCTATGATATCGACTTTGAACCTCTGTGACTAATCTTGATTCCTCCATTGATGTCAACACCACTACTACTACAAGGATCAACAATGTTCATCCACAATGAATATTATTGGTGATCCTAATGCACTGTTAGAACAAGAGGTACTGTGTATGCGTTCTAAATATGGTCGGTGGCTTTTATCTCTTATGTCTCAAATCAGAGAGACAATCACACGGACTATGAACATTGTTTGTTTGCTTGTTTTCTCTCACAAGTGGAACCAACCAAGTGTTACTCGTGCTCTTGAAGACTCAAGTTGGCTTGAAGCAATGCAGGATGAGATGCAACAGTTTCAAAATCAGCAGGTTTGGATATTGGTACCACCACCGATGGTAAGTATGCTATTGGGACTAAATGGATTCGAAGAATAAGAGATGCTCGAGGTGTTGTCATTAAAAACAAAGCGATTAGTTGCAGGGTATAGACAAGAGGAGGGATAGATTATGATGAAGTATTTGCACCGTGGCAAGAGTTGAGGCCATACGGATTTTCTTAGCTTATGCATCCTATATGGGTTTTATGGTCTATCAAATGGATGTTAAAGGAGCCTTCTTGTGTGGCGAAATTGAAGAGGAGGTGTATGTCACTCAACCTAAAGGATTTGAAGATCCGATCATCCCAATCATGTTTATAAGGTAGTCAAAGCTCTTTATGGACTACATCAGCACCCGAGCCCGGTATGCTAGGCTCTCTACATTTCTTTTGAAGCATGGTTATAGAAGAGGTGTAATTGATAAGACTCTTTTCCTTAAGAAGAATTCCATGAAATTATTCTTGTGCAAGTGTATGTGGATGACATTATTTTGGATCCACAAAGGAAGCTCAGTGCGGGGAGTTTGAGGAGCTTATGAAGGAGAGTTTCGGATGAGTGCCATGGAGAGATGACTTTCTTTTGGGTCTTCAAGTTCAAAAGAAACACGATGGTATCTTTATCGGTCAGACAAATATGTAAGGACATCTTGAAGAAGTTTGGTATGGAGGTGTAAGGATCGCCACTACACCTTATGAAGCTCCAAAACAAAGACCAACAATGAAGTCGATCCACCGTGAATGTTCATCCAGACAGTCCATGATTGGCTCTTTGATGTATTTAATGACTTCAAGGCCCGATATTACTTTTTCGTGAGTGTTTGTTCACGACATCAAGTTACTCCACCGACTTCTCATCTCAATGTGTTAAGAAGATCTTTAAGTACCTCAAAGGCCAACCTCTTCTAGGTCTTTGGTACCCAAAAGAGTCACCTTTAAGTTGGAAGCATATAGTGATAGTGACTATCTTGGTGCTAATCTGGATAGGAGGTCCACCACGGAGGTTGCCAATTCCTTGAAAGAGATTGATTTCTTGGCAATGCAAGAAATGACTATTGTGGCTACCTCATCTATCAAGCGAGTACGTTCTGTCACGCAAATTGTCGTGACGTGTTCTTTGGATTCAAAATCGCTTGTTGGATTATGGGTACAATTTCATGAACACAACAATTTTTATTGATAATCAAAGTACCATATGCATTGTTAAAAATCCGTTTTTCACATCGAACAAAACATATTGAAATCGGGCACCACTTTATAAGAGATGCATATGATAAAATTTGATAAATGTGGTCAAAATTCATACTGCGATAATGTGGCGATTTGTTAATGAGGATTTTGATGGACCAAGGTTTCAACACCTTGTGGTCCATATCGGTATGCTTAACCCTTAACGCAAAGTTTAAGGGAGGCATAAACCTCGGGGAGGCATATGCCTCGTGGAGGATTTGTGTATAACTTTGCATTTTGCTATGTAATTTTGTATATCTGTTGATTTTATCTAACTCTAACCGCCTAATGTAATCTTAGTTTGTGTTTCTTTGTTGGTTTGTGTATGTCTCGTGTTTGTTCTGTTTTGCGAGTGGTTATTCTGCTCGGTTGAGATATGGTCAAGAAAGCTTAAGCTTGTTTCTCGAATTCAAAGTGTCAAGAGAGTCATTTGTTTCCTCTAAAGATGATGTCTTGAAGTTATCGATTCATTCAAAAGAATCATCAAGCAAATTGAGCAAAGGGTTCATTCATTCATTCAAGAAGCAGTTTTACTGACTTATAGCTTACAGAGTACTAATAACATCAAATGCATCTACATGATCTACTAATCCTAATCTATTACATATCATCTATTCCAACATCTAACAGTCGTTGGATATGCATGATCGTCACATCTTTCACACTAAATGTTGGATATGCATTTGTGAAGTCTTGCATAACCACCCATTCATTCTATCTTGATGGTCGGAGATACATGACCAAGATGACGAAGATGCTAAGGATCAAAATGGAGAGGATGGATTGATGCAAACGTTGATGATGACAATGACCACATATGATGATGGAGAAAACAATGTGTCCTTTGTGCTTCATCTATTTATTTCAACCAAAATGCAATCCATCTACCCTCCTTAAGTTCTTCCTTTATACGATATGTGATGATGCACCAAAACTTGATGCAGAAAGACCAAGAACCACCTCTCTATCTTTTGGAAGTGGTGGATTTTTGGCTCGTGGCCTTCGTTGAGGCTGAGGTGCTGGGGGTTGGGAGTAAGATGTTCTCTCCTTTTAGGAGTCATCAGAATCATCAACAAATTCACTTGGATTCACTACACTTTCATCTTCTGATGAAGGGAGAAAGGGTGATTTCTTTGGTCGTGGATATGATTTTGGAAAGTAATGAAGCCATGGATTGGTATCTTCACTTGATGATGAAGATGATGATGAGGATGATGTTGTGAGATCTATGATCTCAGGTTTGGTACTCATGGTTTATTATGGCTAATTTTGGAGTATTGGTGGAATTAGGGTTTGGAAGGATATTTGGGGGTTTTTGATGAAGAGGTATATGTGCATTGGGATTGTTTTATAGACGGTTTCAAGTGGTAATGAGATTTAATGCGAGTGGGTGAAACAAGAAAAGATATTTATCAAGCTTCTTGAATAGTTAACTGTTCACCGATTGGTATACTTTAGCGAGAATGGTTTCGCTTTCACCGGAAGTTAAAAGTGAATATGAGTAAAAGTAGAAGTCACGTCATCATTGGTCAACTTTGACCAAAATTGGGAAATTTCTATTTATTCTCTCTTGGCATATATTCATCCCATTTTAAGTGATTCGCTTATTACTCTCATTCAAAACACTTCCATTTGTGCAAATCGTAACCCTAATTTTCAAAATCTCTAATGGCGCTTCAATTCAAACATGATCATAATAAGGTCGCTCGAACCGCTCGGGAGATGAGTTGTATAGACCGATGATTGCATTCTTATAGAGATCAAAGATTCAGTATGCTCTAACACATTCTCCGGATGCTATATATGAATCCTTGGTTACTCAATTTTGGGCATCGGCTATGAAAAGGAGTGATACTGAGATTGTTGCAAGGGTTGATGGAAGAGAGTATGTGGTGACAGAGGAACTGATCAGAAGATAACTTCGTTTGGATGATGAGAATGGAGTTTATCATTCTGATGCTACGATGGTACTTGAAGGGCTTAGAGAGTTTGGATACCAAGGAACAAGGACTGATATGTGGTTAAAAAATCAGCTTTGTCCTATGTGGAGGTTTTTGGTTCATACGTTGCTCTAGTGTGTAAGCAATAAGTCCGAGGATGGGATCGATTTTCAACTCAATTGGGATGTGGTATTATTTGTCTATCTAAGGGTTTGACTTATAATTTTTCTAAGTTTATTTTCGATAATATGATTGAGAATATAACTGGGAAAAAGGGCAAGTTTTTGATGTACCCTAGGTTTTTGCAGATGATATTGAATGTTTCTACCCACACCCAAGCTTTTTATCCCATAGGTGTTTTAACTTCTAAGTTATTTGCTTCGATGAGAACTAAATTTAAAGGGACACATTTTCCTTTATTAGCTGCCATGTTGCCTCAGGAGAATGAGACTACTGATGAGGTTAATGTTGTTATTTTACCTTCTTCCAATACTACTGATGGTAATCTTTCAGTTGATGTTGATGAGGGCCCTTCGCTGCATTTGTCGAGGCATTCATACCTTCACCTAGACCTGTCCTAGTCAATCACCTACACAAGTTTCTATTGATGAGGTTCAGTTGATATTGATAGATTGCCTACACCGAGTCCTATTAGGAATCCATTTGGTGAAGGATGTTCTAATGTTGATCGGGTTAATGTTACTCCGAACGGTCAAATGAAGTTCCAATTACAACCGAGCAATCGGTTGATCTGATGAGGATCCAATTACACTTACCTCATTATATGCTCGATGAACAAGTATGCGGTGAGGTGACCGATCTTAAGAAAGAACTTGCAGAGACCAAGTCTATTCTTGGTAATAAGATTGTGGAATTGGAAACTAAAGTTGAGAACTTGGAAGAATTACTGAGTCAGAGGAGTAAAAAGAGAGTTCTGGTTTCTTCTGAAGAGGAGGATGAAAAAAATCTTCATGCATCCCTTGGAATCTTGGCTGATGCAGCTCTTACATCTGATGTTTCTTCTCCAGTTGCTGAATTTTCAAGGAGCAAGGTGCCTATTATATTTACTAGAAAACGAAGAAGACAATATTTGAATAAGGTATCTGCCGACACTTCAAAGGAGCCAAATGTGGTTGATGCATCTGCTGATGTTCTAATTGAGGAGGTTGCTTCTGATCATGGTCAAACCTCATCTTTACAAGAACAACCAAATGTTTCACCTTCAAGAGATGATGATGAAGTTTTTATAGTCGGGAGAATGTATAAGTTGAATTCTTCTTCGAAGTTTTCTACACTGTTGAGGAATTGTCTCAACATGTTTCTTCCGATGTTGGTTTGATTGTTCCTTCAAGTTCAAATTGGTTCTACAGAGAAATCTTCCGACAAAGGAAAGGAAGTCGTGATTGATGATATGATTGGTTCAGTCCGTAATCTGCGAAGAAAAACAAGCTCAAGCTAGGTACATTTCTCGATTATGAGAATATGCGAGAAGAGTCGTGTGGTTGCTAAATTTCTTCAAGATCACCGATTCTAATTTGTCTCCGAAAGAAAATTAGAGCTTGATGCATTACTTCCTAAGATCACCGATGATCAATGGGATGCTTATACTACTCAAGGAGCATCCGATCCAAATCTTGCAAAACTTATATTAGAGCATCTTTTGATGATGAGAATTTTGTGGATCAAATGGTGGCTCTTGGTAATCGAAGGAAGCAAGAAGCGGTACGCAAAGAGGAGAGCTCTTATTACTCAAAGACATAAAGCCAAAAGAGAAAAACCAATGACTGTTGCTCGTAAGAGGAATCATATGAGGCTAGTTGTGAAGAATTTCGCTATTTATAATTACGGTATGTCAATGAAGCAAATCCGTGCTTTGTCCGATGATGCTTTGATTAGACAAGATAATATGATTATGAAGTTCTCCTCCTCGGTTCTACTTCTTCTTCTCAATTGAAAGCATTGCTTCAATGTCCGATGTTCCTAAAGCAAAGAGACATAAAGCAGTTGAGATAGTGGATAATTTTGATGATGTTTTGCCTCGGTGATCTCTCCAGTTGTTACTCGACACAACTTCAAGCTACTCCTTCTTCCGATGTGGTTGTTTCTTGAATCTTCTTTGGTTTCTTTCAAGCATTGCCTTGTGTGGCTTTGAGTGATTCATTGAGTCGATGATGCTCTAAAGACGTCTATGTATACAATTGTTGGTAAGAGGCGTAAAAGTTTGGTTAAAAGGAAATTTAATTCCTTAAGGAGTTCTCACGATGGCTAGGAAACATTCTTCAAAGACTCCTTATTTAGATCTCAAGGTCGATGAATCTACCTTTATTGACGTTGGACTGTTGAAGTTTTTCTGAAGGAACTCATGGTATTGGTTAATTGGAAAGTCGGGAAGCTTAACACTATTTATCGATCGGATGATACCGCTATTGAGTTCAACTTCTTGAAGGACATTCTTCATTTGGTGACTAGACATGATTTAAAGATGTTGTATGAACATGTCCTTCAAGATTATAATTTTCATCCACCAATGTGTTCGGTTTATATTTGTTGGGTGATCTTGTGTTTTGTTTGATTCTCAATCTCCGAAGGTAAAGGGTATTCTATCTGGAAGAATTCACATATGTGGGAGATTGAGAGTTGGAGATTTTATCCTCGCCTTGTGTTCATGTAGTTCGGACCACATGTGGAATGATTTGGTGTATGCTATCGGATAAGCTCATCCTTTATCGGTTACTTTTATGGAACAGTTCTTTGAGATGAAGTTGGAAGTGCCTCCTAATCCAGTTGGCAATGATGAGCTTCATGCTTCTCAATGTGTTGGTTTGATTAAAAATCATCATCACATAAAGGTTCATCTTGATTGTACTATTTTGTAATCTTTGTTTTCTTTATTTCTTAAGTTAAAAAAATAAAAATGTTTTTGGGTTTATCTAACTTTTCTCGGGTTTGTTGTATACTTTTGTTGGTTCTTGACTCACGGATATACCTTGTGTATGTCAAAGAGTTAGCTAGTCCAAAGGGTACAACTTTGGTAAAGACACATCAAATATGTTGATAGTCGTAATGGTTTGCTAAAATCATAGGGTATGCAACCACCCATGTTTAATTGTCGAGTGTTGTATGGTCATCAATTCACCATGGCTTATTCCTTTGGAATCCAAGAATTGACTAGCCCACTTGTATATGGCTTGTGGTAAAGGCAAGTGGTCTTCCATATTTGGTTATCAATTCACCAATTCTAAGAATTGACTAGTCCCGAGCAAACGGCTACGGTAAAGACATTTCAAATCCGTTTATATGGTTCTTTGGTTTGCCAATAAATCGATGGTTATCGGTGTACCATAGTTTACGAACTTAAACATATGGCTACTCCAGTAGTGATGGCTATTGGTAAAGAGACATCAAATCCATTATTTTCAATGATTCACCTCTCACAGGGGTTAACACTCATGGATGTGATGAGAATAGTATGAAACTAATATGTTTTGATGTATCTTTTGTCATTTGTTGCTGCAAAGATCTGGAGTTTTGAAGTTTGTCATCATCGAGATGTACTTGTTTTGATTCTTTGCTGATGTTGTTCGTGCACAATCCTCTGGAGCTGTTTTGTTAAAGATCTATCAAGAAACTGGAACTTAACCAAGTCAAATTCCAGGTTTAGGGAGGATTGTTGGGAATTATGTGAAGTTTGGATTATCTTGAAATTATCGCCAAGTGTTTCTATCAAGAAGAGTGGATTTCGCCAAGACATAATCTCATCAAGTATTAGTCTCTTTCATGGAAGTGTTTATTCCGTGTTTAGTTTATTTAGTGTGGATATACATGAGCTTTATTAGGAAGTGATTGTGTATATCTTATTTAGTTTTATGTTTATACGTTTCTTGGGAAACGGTTTAGCGATATTGTTTAGGGTTCATTGTCTATAAAAGGAACACATTAGAATGAGTTAGGTACCGATTGAAAAACTCGCTTTAGTTAATATAAAGATCCATAGAGGATCACGAAGTTCTTAGTTATTTGTTACTTGTGTTTATATTCCACGATAAATATAAGTAGTAGATTGTCTTTATTGTGCTTGTGATTACATAGGCATATATAACGATCCACGAGCTCAAGATCTATCAAGGTCTGTTTGTTTCAACATCCTTACAAACATGAACCATTTGTTGAGCTAACAAAATTGGTTAAATTCTATTGAAACCTGATCTGATAGAATCAGATGTTTCAAGAACATAATTGAAACCCGACCTGATCGAATCAGATGTTTCAAGGACATAATTGAAACCCGGCCTGATGGAATCAGATGTTTCAAGGATATAATTAGGTTGCCACGGACTTGATTATGCACGAGTCGCATAAGTCAAAGTATTCCATATTATTGAGCTAACGAGCTATTACACTCTTGAGCTAATGGACTTAGTTCAGTCTCGAACTAACAAACTGGGTGCGATATCCCATCATCCATCACATAGACTTTCTCATGAGCTTCTCCGATTTGTTGGATATGATTTTGGGAACACTATTTCTTGAAATTTTCTCACTTTACACATCCCATCATCGTTTGCTACTATTATCGTTACTGCTGTTATTTTGCTATTGTTAGATCCTTGAGCAGTCTAAGCTTGCATAACTTGATCCACTAGGTTACGAGACATGTGAGTTGTTTCATCCAGTGTGAGGGATCAAACGAAGCTACATTCTCTTGAATATCGAATGGAAGTTCGAGATGAACTTTGCCATAACTTCTCATTGGTTGAGACCATCACTGGGCACACTACTGCCAACGCTTGAAAGCGACGAATATAAGTTATGATATCAACAACACTTACAACAAGGAAACTTCACCTCCATTCCTTGTACCTCATTCCGAGGGCAATACTTCTTGATTACAATTTCTTCAACTTAGTCCAAGCAATCTAGTGAGTATTATCAATACTAATAGATTGAGCAATAACATTTTACCCTGACAAAGCATTGTCCAGAAGCATGCTTGCAGCATATTTGACTTTGCAATCTTTAGCACAATTGCTGATTAGAATTTCTGAGCTTGCCGCTTACGAAATCCTTGTAAGGAATCTAGTACAATGTTTACTTCCTGGCCCCGCAATATTAGGCCACACATTATCACTAGAAAGGTTATATAGATGTAAGCGTTAACTTTCAAAATATCATATTAGGATTAAGGTTTTGTTGAAAGCCTCGTTGCAGTGAGGTATGATTCGTTTGGGGAAATTAGAAAAACCAAACTTAAGATATATTGGACTTTATACGATATTAGCAAGAATTGGCCTGGTAGCTTTTAGACTCGAGCTACTACTCGAACTTGGCAGTGTACACGCCACCTTTTGTGTGTGGATTCTGAAGAAATGTCATACTGATGAGACACTTCATATTTCTCTAGAAGGGATCCCGATTGATTTACGTTTGATCCTATCGGAAAATCTACTGAGATCACGGACCATGAGGTCAAATGAGTTAAGAAAAGTCGCATTCCTATTGTCAACACTCAATGGAACTCTAAAAGAGGTCCTGAATTCGCGTAGGAACGTGAAGATGAACTCAAATATATCGTTAGTAGATAACACTCACTGAACTTTGCGACGAAGTTCCATTACAGAAGTACCCCCTCCTTTTGTCGGGAACATCATTAACTCATAACACGAACTAAATCATGAGGACATGATTTTCAGAATCGGTGGAGGTCAGAGCAACCCAGAATTTTCATAAGGTAAAATGACTATTTTACCCTTTGACTTCTTAAAAGTTGACTATGACTTTTTACTATTTGACTTTTACCGTAACGTAAAAGCAACATCAGAATCGTAGTAACCAATAATTTCCCAAGTTAAATAATTCAACTGCTTTAATTATTACACTCGAACATTTTGTTCACCTTGGCTATAAATAATTATTTAAAGTTGTTACTTTAATAATTATGAAAGTTTAATCGTGTAAACTTTCCTCGCGGTCAACACAAGACTACGATAAGTCTAGGTGTTCAAAATACTCTATTTTCACCAATAGTCATATTTTATATGAACTATTGTCACTTCGTTATTTTTACGTAAACATTTTACTCTTTACGTAATATGCGTGCTCAAACCTACGTTATTAGATTTTAACAACATAGACGCACTCAAATAAACTTATCACGCATCTAATATACTAATATAGAGTATATTGATAAGTTTTAATATTTTTGTAAGTATTATATTTTTATGTTGCCCGGTTTTAAGTTTCGTAACTTAAGGGCTTAACATTAGTAATTACCGGGACCAAACTATACTCTCTAATCACTAAATTATCACTATAATATAAGAAAACTACATAATATCTACACTTCATCAACACATGCCACGTTCATATATGCATGTCCACCTCTTGGACATGTGTTATCCAAATTTGCAAGACTTCGCTAAGCTTAAGTTAGATATTTGTTTTACAACTTGTAACATATAACTAAGATCTCTATGTCAATCTTCATTAGTAAGTAAACACACAAATATCTCTTTTGTTCCCCTCTTTCCAGACAAACACAACATCAAATCACCATCATATATTGATTTTAAACTACAAGTAAAACCAAGAAGACAAAGACCTAGGTGATCTCTACAAAGTACAAGTATTATCTTGGTGATCAATTGGATGAATCAAGAGATATGCAAGGTATTAAGGGCTGAAGTAAAAGGGTTATTTCAAGGGTATGAAGATTAGTAAAGTTGGGTTAGAAGGATGAAGACAAGGGTTGAAGATTGAAAGGAGTTAGGCTTGATTATTTGTAACTACTCAACTCAACTTTGTAAGAGTTTGTCTAATATCTTTATTATTCAATATGGTTGTAATAATTTATATTCATTGGATGTAAATTTTATATAAGTAGTATATGTAATATGGCATGATTTATGTTGTACATGAAGTTAGTAACATGAAAAGAAGCTAAAACAAGCCTTAGGTGGGTTTTGTAAGTTGAAATCTGGAACAGGCCCAAAGATTGATTAAACTGATCATCTCAGTAAACTTTGAGGTTAATTCAATAAGATAGGCTTGTATAGCTATGTCTTATGGTCTTTTTTCCGGGTGGCGCACCTCATAACTCATCCCGATGAGTAAATGAGAGCCGAAATGGCAAAACATGTCAAAATCTGCACACCAGACTTCATTTGGGAAAAGCCCATGGTTCTGGTCATTTTTGAAAGTCGACTCAGTTTTATAAAATGTAGCTAAGACATAAACTTGAAGTTTGGCGAAAGCCGCGTGTCAAAACAAGTTGTAGAACTCAACTTATGGTCGTTTTGGCAGGGCTGAATGTGCAGCCAAATTTTCTGCAACGAAATATAGGTAATTACTTGTTATTAGACAATTGATATATGTATACTTTGGACTTTGGTCTTGATTAAGCTTGAGAAACTGTTGGAGGAAGTAAAAACTAAAACTTGGGCTTTTGAATCACTTGAAATAGACTTATAGATAAAAAGTTATGGTTAAAAGAAGATGGTTAGATGAAAACTTGGTATTGAGTCAAAAGCTTGCTGAAACGATTTTAAAACGTGATTTAAACCCTTTTATGGTCCGAATCAGCAGATGTGTAAAACACGAAAGTTTCTCGGAATGAAATTTTCTTCAAAAACTCGGGTGCACGTAAGCTGAAAGTGAACGAAAAGTCTTAAAAACAGCAAATACTAAACGGACATGTTGCGACTAGAAAACAACCATGGTCATGGAAACTTAGTGTATTTTGATCCTTTGAGGCCGAAACGAAGCCAAGGTTAAGCCGAGGCTGTTGTCTTAAGGTCTTTAAACTTATAAATAACCATAAGAATGACCTTGAATATCATCTCAAGTTGTTTAAACATAATTTAGCCGCACGGCTAGTTTGGACTTGATGGTCGATTCTTGTTTTAAAACTTGGTTCATTGGGTTAGACTTTGCTAGACTTTGGCAAACTAAGTAATGACCATATGGCATGTTAAACTACTTCACGACACACAACTTATATCATCATATCGTCACACAAGTCAATCAATAGTCTTTGACGAAACACGACACATGTTTTATATAACATTTGTCTCGTCAAATACTTTACTTATAAATGACAAGTACAATAATAGTAAGGAATTTCATTACCATAAGAGGCCTCTTCGGGGTGTCGTATTGACGGGTTGTGGATTTACGATTTAAAGTGTCCTGGCTCCTCATACGCTCACTACACGACCTCTTGATTTTGATAGCCCGAACGATGGTACGAGGTTATTTATAAAAGGCTATAAGCCAAACAACACTTAAGGGATACTTTAACTTAAAGATTCATGTACAACATCATGTTGAAAGCCAACAAACTACATATACTTGTACACTTATATCGTACACTATACTAAAACGCGATTACCATGCTTTCATAGGTAATCGTTAAAGATCGTGATCTTGTCATACTCTACCGTTGATAAACATTATATCGTCACACTTCGCTGCTGATTACTACTGTGAGTTTCATAGCCCCAACTTTTGTTTAACTGTTTTATAAACTCTTTTGGGGGAGATACATGCTACTGCTTTTACTACTAGCTAAAATGCTTTATTATGGACAATTACTCGAAAACTGAATGCCTTGATTGTATTATTGCATGCCACTAAGTTGTTTTTGCCAAAAGTCCCCAACATCATGGACCACTAATCATTGGGAGTGAGCGCAAATATTGTGGATAGGCCTATCGGAATTGACTAACCCGTCTATGTTTTCGGAAATAACAAGGCGCACTATATTTGAGATTATCTAGGTATAAGGCAAAATACCTACCCGGGGCAAGTTATTTATATATATATATCGTCCGGTGATATATATATACAACAGTCAGTCGTGAGTGCCATGAGCTTAGAGCAATAATAACTTTCAAGAAGATAATTGTACACATTGCAATTATCCCACAAACTATATTGTCCACTACTGTTTTTCCTAAACTTGAAATATTGGGATCAAACTATTGTACTTACAAACCTATGAACTCACTCAACCTTTGTGTTGACACTTTTTAGCATGTTATCTCAGGTTCGAAAGGAATTAGCTGGCATGGCATGTGAAGGCGCACGGAAAAATATTTTGAAGACAATGCATATATTATCATTCGAAAAACATTATAACTATTATGTTGTACTTTTTATACTTGTACAAACTTGTGGGACCTCTATTTGTAAACTCTGATATTTTAATCGAATGATAATTTATTTCAAAACGCCTCGCTTAGAGTCGTTTTCAGAACTTTCTTTGTGAACTATGAAGTAATACCCGGTGACACAATCTTCCATTGCGATAATTTTGGGGTGTTACATTGAAGAAGCACATCCGTGGCATAAGTTAGCCATGTGAATTTCAAGAATATCAACAAGTTTGTCAAAGGAAATTTAGTTAGAGGTTTACCTTCCAAAACATACAAGAATGATCACTCATGTTTAGCGTTCAAGAAAGGTAAACAACACAAAGCTTCATGCAAGAAATTTGAGGAAAGAACCATTAGAGAACCTTTGGAATTCCGCACATGGATTTGTTTGGACTGCTTTTACATTGCTAGTCTAAGCAAGAAGAAGTACTGTCTGGTTGTGACAGATGATTGCAGTAGATTTAGTTGGTTATTTTTCTTAGGATTTAAAGATGAAACCTTTGATGCTATTCATGATCTTATAATAGCCCTTGAAAATCAACTGAGACTCAAAGTAAGAGGTATTAGATGTGACAATGGGACTGAATTCAAGAACAAGATTATGGATGAATTTTGTGCTAAGAAAGGGATCAAGGGGGAGTTTAGTATTGCTAGAACTCCACAGCAGAATGGTGTTGCAGAGAGAAAGAATAGAACTTTGATTGAAGCAGCCAGAACAATGCTTGCAGATTCACAATTACCTATTCAATTTTAAGCTGGAGCTGTAAGTACTGCTTGCTATGTGTTGAATAGAGTATCAGTCACGAAACCTCAGATGAAGACACCTTATGAGTTTCTTATGGGAATCAAACCTAACATACGTTTTATGAAACCTTTTGGATGTCCTCTGACTATTCTCAACACTCTTGATACTTTGGGAAAATTTGATGGCAATTCATAAGAAGGATACTTATTGGGATACTGTACCAACATCAAAGGATTTAGAGTGTACAACAAGGTCACCAAGAAGGTTCAAGACTGTCTTCATGTTGAATTTTTAGAAGATCAAGAGAATCAAAAGGGTAAAGGTCCTGATTGGATATTTGATCTTGAGGTTTTGACTCCTTCTATGAATTATGTTCCTATTTGAGAAGAAAATCAAGTTGATCACAAAGAAGATGATTTACAGTACATTGTTCATGGAGTCAATATTAGACCTGTTGTTGTTCCTGATGAAGAACCTATATCTGTTGAGAAGGAGAAAAGTACTGATGAATCAAAAACCACTTTGTCTACTGAAGATCAAGCTATTCATGATGAACTTCATAGGATGCTTTTTCAAGAAACAATAGCACAATCTTATGAGGATGAACAAAGGAGAGCTTTTGAAGAAGAAAAGAGAAAGGGTAAGGCTACAGAATACCCTAACAGTACTTTGGATCAAAGTACTGCTGCACCTATTGACAGTACTTTGGATGATACCATGCCTGGTTTAGAAGATACTGATGATGAATTAGATGATGAAGGTATTTTCTCCAATACCAATGAAGGAGCTGAATTCACAATTTTGGATGATGATTTTGAAGTTCCACAGACTCCTACATTAAGGAGTCATAAAGATCATCCCACTGGTCAAATAATTGGACCTTCTACTTCTGGAGTGCTTACAAGAACCAAAGCTAAGGGTTTTTCTAAACCACATAATGCTCTACTTAGCTTTGTATATAAACAAAACAGGCTGAATCATAAGGATCACCAAACGTGTTTATTCACTTGTTTTATCTCTTAAGAAGAACACAAAAATATAGCTCAAGCATTAACTAAAGAGAGTTGGGTTGAAGCCATGCAAGAAGAACTTCTTCAATTCAAACTTCAAGAAGTTTGGGTACTATGTGATCTACTAGATGGAAAGAAAGTCATTGGTACATGATGGGTTTTCAGAGTAAAGAGAGATGAAAGAGGGAATGTCGTCAAGAACAAAGCACGGCTAGTAGCACAAGGATATAGACAAGAAGAAGGAGTAGATTATGATGAAGTGTTTGCTCCTGTAGCAATTATTGAAGCCATTCGAATATTTCTTGCTTTTGCATCATATATGGGATTTCTTGATTATCAAATGAATGTCAAGAGTGCCTTTCTTTATGGCAAGATTACAGAGGAGGTCTATGTCAAACAGCCTCCTGGTTTTGAAGATCCTTCACATCCAAACAAAGTCTACAAAGTTGTTAAGGCACTTTATGGTCTTCATCAAGCACCTAGAGCTTGGTATGAAAGACTCTCCACTTTCTTACTACAACATGGTTACAGAAGGGGAGCAATTGATAAGACTTTGTTTATCAAGAGAGATAAGAAGGATATTATGCTGGTTCAAGTTTATGTAGATGATATCATCTTTGGAGCTATAAAATAGTCAATGGTGAAGGAGTTTGAGCAGCTGATGCAACATGAATTTCAAATGAGTTCTATGGGTGAATTAACTTTCTTTTTAGGTCTTCAAGTTAAACAATCAAAGGAAGGAATTTTCATAAGTCGGAAAAGTATGTCTCGACATTCTTAAGTTCAACTTTGATACTATGAAGCCACCACTACACCTATAAAATCTATCAACTCATTGGGCAAGGATGAAGATGGTCAACTGTAGAAGTCAAGTCGCATGGATCTATGATTGGTTGTCTTATGTATTTAATCGCATCTAGGCCCGATATCATGTTTATCGTCTGCTTATGTGCAAGATATCAAGTCTAACCTAAGGTCTCCCATATGAATGCAGTGAAGAGAATTTTTAGTTATTTGAAACAACAACCTAAGTTAGGGTTGTGGTATCCAAAGGATTCACCTTTTCACTTGGAAGCTTTTTCAGATAGTGATTATGCAGGTGATAACTATGATAGAAGATCAACCATTGGAGGATGCCAATATCTTGGAAGAAGATTAGTTTCATGGCAATGCAAGAAACAAACAATTGCAGCAACCTCATCCAGTGAAGCAGAATATGTTGCTACTGCAAGCTGTTGTGGACAAGTATTGTGGATGCAGAATCAACTTTTGGATTATGGGTTCAACTTCAAGAATACTCCTATGAACATTGATAATGAGAGTACAATTTGCCTTGTGAAGAATCCAGTTTATCACTCCAAAACCAAGCGCATTCAGATTAGGCATCACTTTATCAGAGATTCTTATGAGCATAGGCTCATTAATGTTGTCAAGGTCCACACAGATGATAATGTAGCTGATCTACTAACAAAAGGCTTTGATGTTTCAAGATTCAATCACTTGATAGTGAGTATTGGTATGATCAATTATTAAGCTGCATTTAAGGGGAGGACTGATTAGTTAGTTAGAGTCCTATGCATTGCTTGAGGGGAGGTTAATACTACTTTTTGGAAGTTTTTGCCATTGTGAAGAAGAGAATGGAAAAGTACTGCGTTTTGGTTATCTAAAAGTACTGCTCTGAAAGTACTGCTTACGTGGAAAGCACTGCTTGTCTTATCAACGTACTATTCCAACGGTCAAAAGATGGGTTAAAATTCAAATAACGGTACCTTTGTTATTATGGGCTGTGATTTTTCAAATCATACCTATAAATAACTACCCTCCGATTTTCCCTCTCATCTTTATACTTATCAATCTTTTCCATATTTCTCTGTCTTTCACAATTACTATTCATCGAACCACTCTCTTTTGTAAACAATAATCAATGGCGAATCAAAATACAGTTACTAAACACAACATGGTGGCAAACTTAGATAAGACTGAAGAAAATGCCGCGTTTCATGACATAATAGATTTCCTTACTGGATCTACAATTAATTATACACTTTTCTTTGAACCAGATGTTATTGAGCCATGGATTCAACAGTTTTTGGCGACTGCTAGAACTCACATGGAAGATGATGAGTCATATATACAGGCTAAGGTTGCTGGGAAGGTCATTAGAGTTAGTGAAGCTTCAATTCGAGAAGATCTATTATTGGATGATGAAGAAGGAGCTATACGTTTTGACAAACAACTTCTTTGGGATACTTTGAGAGATATTGGGTATGAAGGGTCTTTAAGTGAAACAACATTCAAGAAAACCTTGTTTAGTCCACATTGGAAGTACTTGGTTCATGTCCTACTTCATTGTATCAGTTCTAAGAGTACTTCACGGGAGAAATTTGGATCTAATATAGCATCCGCTTTAGTGGGATTGGCTACAAATCGTCTCTTCGACTTTTCAAGACTAATTCTGGATGGTATGTATCTCACATTTCTAATGGATCACTCTGGCTAATGTATCCAAGATTTTTTCAAGTTTTTCTGAACAAACAACTTCATGATGTAACAAAGCCTTCTAGCTTAATACCTGTTGTGGTACAACCTGCTAAGATATTCACCTTCATGGCTAGGAAGAGTGATAAGTTCTCTGGAAGAGATACTCCCTTAACTACTTCTATGATGGAGATTCTTCAAGCAGTTAGAGATGAGGCTGCTGCAAGTGAAGAACGAGAAGGTACTGCATCACCCCAAGGTACTGCTTCTCAACATACTGCTTCTTCACAAGGTACTGCTACAGAAGAAGGTACTGCAGCTTTACCTTCACCATCTCACCAAGAAACTACTCATACTAATTCAGAACCAGAGGTAAACCCACCATCCTCTCCCAATGATTACACTTCCATAGATGGGCTTTAAACATCTGGAGGAGATGAGGGAGATGTGGCAACTGAGGGTCAAGTTCTGGACAACTATGCCTTGACTAGAGAGCTATTAAGATTGAAGAAAGACTTTGAAGCTCAGTTTTCACAACTAGTGAAGTTGAAGACCAAGTTTAGAAGATTAAAGTCTTTTGTCTGGCCTTTAGTTCAACATCACAGGTTGTGGGTCAAGTCATAGAAAAGGCAAGGGAAGCAGTTTAAGAAGTCTTCCAAGGGCAAAAAGGTTCAACAACAGTCTTCTTTCCAATTGGGGAGGAATATGGAGCAAGATAATTTGAAAGAAGATGCTAGGTTTTATGAAGAAAAAGAAGATGAACCTCAAGGTACTGAATCACAAGTAAATTTGGAAAGTACTGAGCCTGAAGAAACTGGATTTCAAAGTACTGGTGTAAAAAGTACTGTTGATCAAGGTGCTAGTGATCAAGGTACTGCTCTTCAAGAACACATAGACAAGAGCTAATTACACCAAGGACTTTAAATTTTGAAGAAGAAGCTGGTCCTTCAACCGTCCTACAAGAAGAGGAAGCTAATACACCCATGGTAGAGCACACAACAAGTGATGATGAGACAGTTTCTCAAATTTTGCAAAATCTATCAAGACCAAGAGGGGTTAGTATTCCAGGAGTTGTTGAAGAACAAACTCAAGCCTCTCAACAAGTTTTAGATCCAAAGGACAAAGGAAAAGGCAAGCTGGTTGAAACAAAGAAGAAGAAAAAGCTTATTTTGGCAGAAATAAAAGTAATTGAAGTAGCCAAGAATGAAGAGGCTGTTAAGAAGATTCAAGCAGAGTATGATGCTGAAGTTGCTATACAAGTAAAGAAACCTGTTATATCACAAAGACCAAGTATTGCTAAGGAGAGGAATGCCATGATGGCATATCTAAAAGGAACAGGATATACAGGTCTGCACAAACTAAAGTATAGAGAGATGAAAGACTTGTATGATGCTGTTAGAGAAGCATATCAGAAGGAAGTTGCTAGAATTATTCCTTATGATGATGACAAACAGAATGAGGATGCAAGTAAAAGAAGCTTAAAAAGAAAAAGAACAACTGAAGCTGAACAACCATCAAAGAAGATTGAGTTGAGATCTGATACAGTTGATGAGCTGAGAAATTACATAAGAGTTGTCGACTTTGATCATCCTAAATCCAAAGATGCTGCAGTAAAGAAGTCAAAGATAACTACATTTGAAGTAGTAGAGTCAAAAGATGGAGACTATCTGATGTTCCATAGGGAGGATGAAAGGTTTAGAGTGTTCAATTTGTTATGGGATATACTGTACATAATAGATAGAGCAGATCTGTTTCAACTATATCAATTAGTGCAAGAATACTTTGAGCATATTCCATCAACTGGAGTTGGCTTAGTCTTGTTGGGAGATCTGACAACTATCTGGGAAACAGAGGAAATAAGCACTGAAGAAATCTAGCTAAATCAAGAAGATTGGGAGATTACAAGCTGGAGATTCTTTGAAGAATCAGGAGTGCATGCTTTGGAATTAGAAGATGGGACTATAATCCATATGTTAGCTGAGAGAAGATATCCATTGACTAGAGATCTTATGAGAAGAATGCTAGATCATGGAATGGAAGTTGTAGGACCTTAAATATCTCAACCTTATCACACGAATACCACACTTACCACACGTATACATGAACCAAACACAAAGTATATGCGTAGAAAGAAGAAGAAAGATTAAGAGAAAGATGGTGACTTGATGTTGATATTATGCGTATATGTGTAGATAGAAATAAGAAAGGAAAACTTGTATTACTACAAAGAAAAACACACACACAAACACACTCAAGCACACCCGTCAAATGACACATTTGAGGGTATTTACTCTCATACTAAACTACCTAATGGGCTTCATGGGCCGTGGGATGGACTTGATTGGATTGGGTTCCTTGAACTTATACAAGGCTAGCTTAACATAACGAAAACCCATTTAGCCTAGCCCAATCCACGAGCCCGTTGACTATTCTATCATGATATCTAACACACGTTACAAAGTTCCTAAGCGTGAATGACCATCACTTCTATTAAATATTGTCAAGGCTAACAATCTCCCCCTAAGGGGTGGTCATTCAAAAGATGCTCCACTTGATAAGGTCTTTACTTTTCACGAGCTTGAACTTTGTGTATAGATATAATAGTCTTGATTCTTTGTTCCTTCATGCTTTGTGATCAGTTAAAGGTATTGTCTGCCTTTCGCCAGCTTCGTTGACTAGGTGTCTCCACGTCTTTCTCCACCATGCTCACACTTCCTTTTGACTTTGAAGTTCCAATGATGAAGTTCTCTAGTCTTTAAACTTTGTAGATTCTTTGACATTGACGAAGAATCATCTTTACTTTGAGTAGCCTTTGATTTTGATGAGAACTTTCAAGTGTTGTTGGTATGAGCATGGGAAGATGGTGCGGTCTCTCCTCCAAGGAACAATCATCAGTACCTGCATGAATATGTTAGTGAAATACCAATCGATCATTGTGGACTTTTCTTAAAGAATTGACCACTACGATTGTTATACTGATGAATGTCTTGATTCCATTCACCTTGGTCGGGCGAATCAGCCGTCCTTATCTCATAAGGGACAGTTGGCATTACATTGAATAAATTCACGTAACGACCCTCATCTTCAGGATTCGATTCGTGAGAGGAATCTCCTTAGCGGGATTTCCAGCACTTATAGGTTTGAATTTCGAGGGTGTTAACAACATAGTGTGAAAACACATCTCTAATTCTTACAAAGGCTGATCTTGAAATTGGAGGCCCTCAAGAAGGCTAACACGATATACCAAAGTATATCTACAATTCAGGTGAGTTGCTGAAGTACACCGAAGCATCACTTCATGACTTTAGACCGTTTGAGAAACACTAAGCGTAATCCATAAGAATTACCGACGTGACCTGCTATCAGGGCTGATTGATGTTGACCCTGGCATGAATTTCCATTCAATCACTAAGGATCACAGTGGTGAATCCCCTCATAAATGTTTTGGCAGATTGCTAAGATCTGCCTAGGACTCTAGAATGTATCACTTGTGTCCTTATTGATGAACAACAAGCGATGAAATGTCAAGTGTTCCTATGAGATCTTTTAATGAATCTCATGGCTCTAGACTCGATTAGTGCACTTTGGTTTTCCTGAGCGTAGACTAGGGAGAGGGTCTCCTTTTTCAATACCAACGATCTCTAAGAGAAAGTCGATAGATTATGTAGGGTTCTCAGTGAAAATGAAACAAATCCTTTTTAAGAGGAATTTGAGTGGCTAGAAGTTTAGGTGCAGTGCGTCACTGGGTCCATGACGTCTTTGTCTTCAATACCAGTGTCATCTTAGTGACAACCAGTAGCAGATGAATTGAACCCGGTTTCTGCCCTAAGGTTGATTATGGAGGGCTATTTCTTTTCACCTTTTTTTTTACCCCTTCTTTATCCTTTCTCACATTTCTCCTTTTTCAATCATACCTAAGGACTTCTAGTACTAACTATGGGTATTGTCCTAGGGTAGATCCCTTCGGCTCTGGCTGATCATAGGACCAATTTTCCTATCCTTAGTCACCTTATGACTCCATGACTATCCTACATTGCCATAAAACCATTTTTCTTGAAAATCTCTCAAAGTGTTTTTGATTATAAAACATGATTTGTTAACACCTTGAGAGTTTTATATTTTCAGAAACACTCCCCCTTCACATGTGCTTACATTGTTTTAACTTAAATCTACACATAGAGGTTAGAGTTCGCACTTTTTGAATTGATCGGCTCATGATAAACAATTCCCATGAGACACGGTTACGTAGCTTAGTTAAAGAGTTCCATTGTCAGTTTTTAGGTGACAACTAGCTCTAATAACTAACTTGAAGATGTAAACACTCATTGAAAAGCAGGTTAGACCCATGAAAGTGCATGTCTATCACAAGTTTCTCGAAATGGTACATTTACTGACTTTGATTTCTCGTCAATTCATAGGTTTCAACTGAGTCGAGCTCTTTTGAGATTCAAACAACGATCATTAAACCTTTTTAATCACATTTTAATTATGTTTCTCCCCCTCAAAACTAGCATATCAATGATGTTTTTGAAACAAAGTGATTAAAAGATATGTTCTTCGAAAAGCATTTGGAGAGAAACTGATTTAGCATGAATTTTGGAACAATTTAGTTTTAATACTCCCCCTTAAAGAAAGCATATTTTTCATACAGAAAATTTAGAATTAATTAAGAGTTTAGAAGGAGTTATCTTGGTACCAAATATGAGAGACTTTGAAAAATCTTTTTGAAAACTTTCGAATCAATGGTATTCAAGATGAAGATTTTAAAAAATCTTTTGAAGATATTGAAGAAGAATTATCTTCATTTGTTTTTAGGATAAGTGCTCGATATTTATGAAAATCGATTTTGCGCAACACTTTCCTTTCTTTAAAGATCGGTTACGATCAAATGCGCAAGCCATTATGTTTTTAGGAATAGTGCTTTAAAATATTTAACACCTTTGATTTGGTTAAGCACTTTCCTTTCTTTCAAGCTGGTCCTGAATCGATGTGTCCGAAGCCATTATGTTGAAGTCCGGTTTGCATCAAGTATACGAAAGCCATTTTTGAAGAAATTTTGAGAAACGACATGTTTTAGAAAACATTTTGATAGGTCACTAGTTTTACAACACAAGCAACATAGAAAGAGATAGAGGCGGTTGAACAATAAACAAACACACACACATGATAAACTTAGACGATTATGCGTAGAGATGTGAGTGAAAGAAATAAATTGAACAACCAACCCTCAAGTGAGGGTTATACAATAGTATTTATAGGAAGGAGAGCTAGGGCAACACTCCCACTCACTTTCTTTCCTTAATGGACATGGGCCTAAGCTCATGGGCCTTTTACATAAGTTTAAGGCTAATAACAAACATAAAGGCCATAAATAAGCTAACTATTACATATGAATCACTAACACTTGATTAAGGTTTAGGAGTGATTCCAACAATCTCCCCCTAAGTGTTAGTGATGAATGAATATAAATGGTGAAGGCGTTGATATAATAGTAGCATTGACGTCTTCTGATATTCTTCTTTTTTGTGAGAAGAATTTCCTCGATACGAACAATCTCCCCAGTGTAGAGAAATTGTCTTCTTTGAACAGTTATGCTTTGACGTCATAATTATCTTTGTTCTTTGTTCTTTTGTGATGAAAGTGATAGTATGTTGCAGTTTGCATCAAGTCTGCCTCAGGTCTGCTTCGCTGCTCCAGTGTCTCCACATCATTCTTCAACATGCTCATACGCTCTTTGACGTTGGATTTCAAGATCGATGAAGTTCTTTAAGTCTTTAACTTTGTAGATTCTTTGGTTTGACGAAGAATCATTTCGATATTGTGTTCCATTAAGATAGAACTCCATTAGTGATGATGTTGGCGTGAGCATGAGAAGAATCAGACGATCATTCCGCTCCGAGCTTCCATAAGAAGAAAACATTAAACGGTTAGTAATAAGCGATTCCGGCACTTACAAGTTTGAACTTGAGAGTGTTAACAAGATAGTATGAAAACACAACTCTAATTCTCACAAAGGCCGTTCTGAACTAGAGTCCCACAAGTGAGATAACGCGATGTATCAAGTATATCTGATTCGGATGAGTCGAGGTACATCAAGCATCACCTCACGATCAGTAGACCATTTGAGACATACTAAGCGTAATCCACGGGAGTTATCAAGTAACTCTTTGTCGTGGTTGTTTAATGTTAACCCGGCGGGAGTTTCCATTCAATCACCGAGGATCACAGATGTGAACCTCTCATAAATGTTCTCGATGTATTGCTAAGATCATGAAGGACTCGATAATGTACTACCGATGTTCTTATTGTTTAACATCAAATGATGAAATGTCAAGTGTACGAGAGATATTTTGATGAATCTCGTGGCTCTAGACTCAATAGTGCGTTTTGGTTTTCCGAGAGACTAGGAGAGGTCTCCTTCTTCAATATCAACAATCTCTAAGAGAAAGCCGATAGATTATGTAGGGTTCCCTGTGAGAATGAAACAAGCTTTTGTTGAGAGAACCTTGAGTGGCTAAGAAGGTTTAGTGCATGCGTCACTGGGTCCATGACGACTTTTAGTCTTCAATACCGGCGTCATCAAGTGACAACCAGTAGCATATGAATTAAACCCGGTGTCTGCCCTAAGTTGACTAATCTGGAGGGCTATTTCTTTTCACCCTTTTCTTTGCATTTCTTTTTTATTCTTCAACTTCTTCTTTCTCCGATTCTCATTTTCTCCTTTTTACAATCATACCTAAGGACTTCTAAATTGTAACTATTTGTGGTGTCCTTGGGTACATCCCTCCGGCTCTCGTGGATCATAGGATGGTTATTCATAACCCTAGTCACCTTATAACTCCATGACTAACCTATGTTGCCATAAAACCATTTTCTTGAAAAATCTCACACAGTGTTTGTGAATGAAAACATTTTGTACCACTGTTGAGATAAGATTTTGCATGAATACTCCCCCTCTACATGTGCTTAAGAGTTTTAACGGTTATTTGCACAGTGAGGAAAGAGAGCGCACTTTTTGAATTGATCAACTCAAGATAGACAATCCCCCACGAGACACGGTTACATTGCATAGTTAAAGAGTTACATTGTCAGCTTTTAGGTGACAACTAGCTCTAATAACTACCTTAAAGGTGTAGACAAACCTCGAAAGGTTGTCAAACCCGTCAGAGTTCATGTCTACCAAGAGTTTCTCGAATGGTACATTCTACTCGGACAAGTCCTTTGCGAGACACGTTTACATCACTAGCGAACTAGCTTGAAATTATTACCCGTCCCGGACAAGTCTTTTCGAGTTACTAACAGTTAAGTATCATCAATTCGTTGGTTAAGTCTGTAGTACAAAGATTCATTTGCATTTGCATTTAGACAACATATTTCTTATCACATAATTTTCTCCCCCTCAAAAATGGCATATAAAATGTTATTTTTGAAAAGTTTAGAATAAGTATGACCATTTCGAGTGTTGCGGGAAGAGTGACACAAAGAACATTTTGGTGAACAAATTTTTAAGTCAAATACTCCCCCTCAACAAGTGATATAAACGGTTGAGGTTTTGAAAATCATAAGGGGAAGTACTTGTTCTTTTGAGCAAAATCTTGAATAATGAAAGGTTTGATAGGTTTTACTCAAAAGTAAGAAGCTTTCGCTCCTTTTATAAGGATTGTGGCATCAAGCGCACTACGTGATCCTTTCTTGACAATTACGGGTTGTACATCGTTATATGTGCACAAGCCATTATGAAGAAGTTTCGAATCGACTTCCCCAAACCGATAAATCGCCTTTAGCAGATTTGAAACTTTGATGAAGTCTACATTTCCTCTAACTTTTGAAGGTTTTAGTATGCGCAGAATTTGTAGATGAGCAAGAAACCACACAAAGAAAATCGACTAATTGCGGAAGATCCGCTCGAGGGTAAAATGCCGTAAATCGACAAGATCTTCTCACGTATGTAGACGCATCAAACCAAACAAACCACGAAAGACGAAATGATATGACTTTCCCGAATGTTGTGGTCTTTGGAATACTAATCACCGTGAATATGCAAGAACTCGATGCCAAGACCGTGTGTGAGGCATCTTATCATCATATTTGGGTAACTTCACACAAGATCACCGTGAAATTGAGACGATAACACCAAAGTGAGACGTTTGAGCAGATATCGTCTTATTTCTTCCCTAATTGAAGAAATTCAAGAAGGCATTGGGTTTTCGCAAAGAAGCATGTAGAAGAACAAGGAAGCAATGGCCACCTACACTCTCTCCCCTCGATGTTTTCAATGATTCGTAATCATACACCACGTATGTTGATGATGAATTGAAGACAACAAACCATGTTAGTGCAAATATTACGATATTTAATCTATACGGTCTCGTTTGTTTTGATTGATGACAAACATGTAACTTGTAATACATAACGAAATGTACAAGTTACTTGTAATTACATTTGTCTCAACATACATTCAACACCTCTCGATGTCTCAAGTCCACGTATGTTACAACACAGTTCGTATATGTTTGTTATGTGGCATTATGATCAAACCCATTAACAAATCATATAGAATGTTTAAAATACGTTTAGAGTCACTAAGTATTTTAATAGGTTAAAATTTATTTAGAACCTCATTTTACATTTTGCATTCACAAGTATTTCAAAAGGTAACTAGACATTTTATTAACTAGTTACATAATACATTTTACAAGTTTACTTTGATAAACTTTTAATCTAAAATAGAAATACATATTGCATCATGGCATGCATCATCTTTGTAATCTCTAGAAGATTTCATAGAATATTTTGTTTAGATTTGGACTCTACATAGCTTATACAATCTTGGATGGATTTGGTTGACTTTAGTAAGATTTTGGTAATCTTGTTGCCGACTTCACGGTACCAAAATGTACACGGGCGGAACCCTTTTGAGGGTTCCGTGGTCCGTGGACGCTCCTGTCCATTTTGGCTATAAATAGCAAGCCAAACCAAGTTGTGTATAAATCCCTTCAACACACTTTCTCTCTACCCTTCTTGCATAATTTAGATCTGTAGATAACAATGTAGAAACATACATTAGTCTCCCTCACCATCACATGATCACGATGCTTCTAACATTCATCTTTGTTGTAAGCATACTCTACATCTTGATCATCCAAAGAAAGCTTGGAGATCTAGCCATCTCTATTCATCACAAGCTGAAGATCTATCACAACAAGTTTAGGGAACTTGTGATCTTCATCATGAAGGCTTCCCATCAATGGAAGTTCATTTAGAATTAGTCATTCATATCCATTAGACATTTGTGTCATGGATCATTAGTGTAAACATCATTGCATCATAACAACACTTTCACCAAACTAGATTAGATGGTTTATGTGTTTGTGCCCTAAAACACAAGGTTTGTTATGTTGGGCCATGAAACATATTGGGAGTGGTTGTACCCTTGTAAAAGAACTCGACATCTAGCTTAGTGTCGGAAATATTGTATAGGCGACGTTAGGTTGGTTCTACCTCGAACTAGAACCCGGTATTTAGCTTTGTACCGTAAAGAGTGTAGCGGCGATTGTAAGGTTTTCTCACGAGAAGGGAGCTTGTTGATTTAGTGAAGTAACTCTTGAGTTGGGTACTCGGGGAGTGGAGTAGGGCGGAAAGGAGATTCGTGACCGAACCACTATAAATCCTCGTGTTCGGTTTGCACTTTCCTTTCTTTATCTCTTTACTTTTATACTTGCACTATACTATTGTTTGTGATGTGGTTTGGTGTTCATGATTATGTGACAACTTAGTTTACTATGCTTTAAATTAGTCACAAACAATAATTGGTACTTATATATTATAACAAGCTTTATAAGCAATTTGATACTAAAGATCTAAAGTTTTTAAACAGTAACGTATTCACCCCGCTCTACGTTTCCACACAATGTATAAGGAGACAGCCAAACCATGTATGTCCAATTGATCGAACAAGTGTGAAGTCCCATAAATATATCGTGAGAATCAAGCGATAAAACATCTCTGCTCATTATGTTGATCATCACCGTGTCATTGTTGTTGGAAGCAGTTTGAGCTTCATTATAGAAGATTCATTGTTGTTGTAGATTCTGTGTATCCGAAATTAGAGTATTATCGGTTGTGCAGTGGAAACATTCGATACATCCAAGCACGACTTTTGGCGTAATCTTTAACCGAGGAGCAAGCAATGTTTCCAATTCATGACGATTAAGTACAATGGTGGAACAATTGATGGATCATGATATTTTTGACGGTGAGAAACGGGTCCTACTGTTGTTTTGCAAGAGGAGCCATAGTCGTTGTACCTGATAGGAAAATAGAAGGGGCAAGGAAGAGAAAACATGGATCCCCAAGTGTAACTGGGTTCCGGATGTTAGAAGCATAAAGAGGTAGTGTTAATTATCTTCTTACACCGAACATGCTATTTTGATGATTTCCTTTCGCCTCGTGGATGGATGTTGTGGTATCCCACTTGTTTTGGTGCAACTACTTAGTATCTTGCTCAGTAGGAATCCACCTAAGACTACAGCTTTGAAAATCCTACCGTTGGTATCCATCTAAGGTTAGATCTAGGGATGTTGAAACTTCTTTGGGAAGAGTCTCGTCCTATATTGATCCACCTATTAGGTTTCGACGGTTTACTTTTAGATCAACGGGTTTATTTCTAACAATTTGTTGAGTTAACTTAGGTTTTGGTTTGCTACTACGGTAGTGTTCAAGAATACACTCGAAGGTGACACACTAGGTCGTGAACCTAATATTCCATCCTTTGAAGAAGTGCCCTTTTCCTAGCCTTTTCTAGATCATAGTTCTTGTATGCGCCATTTTAATCATATGAATTTTAATTTTAATGCTCGGTTTAGACACGGTGTTCGAACTAATCCTAGATTTGCCAGAGCGACCACATGTTGGGGTTTAATGTAAACAGATATGAAACATGTTTAATGTAAACATGTTTAGCGTAAATGTAAGTATTATTCTTAGGCCGTGAATGTGAGAGACCGGTTTTATCAAATGATTATTCTCAACAACTTGGGAGGAAACCGTGGTTTTGAAGATTTTAAACGTTCGATTTAAATGCGGTTGGTTGTCTAACTACATATTGTTTTACGAAAGGTTGTAGAGACGATTTCCCAAGATTGTTGTTTTAGCAAAATTAGTATCCACACTCTTGTCGCTAATCTTCTCGGTTTGTTTTGCAAAGCAACATGTGCAAGCCCTTTGCTTGAATTTGAGCCTTTAAATGCTCATTTTCTTTTACTAATGTATCCACACGATTACTTTGTTCATTTGAATCTCGACCATTGTGTTTCAAGAAAAGATTTGTTATGAAGTTTAAGTTCAAGAGATGCAATGTGCCCTTAGTTTTGAAAAATCTTTATGAAACCGAGCGATGGTCTTTTGAGAAGAATGTTTTCGATTCAAGAGTTTGATTTGACGTTTCAGATTGAATTGTTAACAAGTAAGGGCTCGTACATGAGATAGTTGTCTAGACATTGTGCAACACATCGGTCAACCTCTCCTTCATTACTAAATTCAGTTCTCGAGTATGTTGTGTCGCATTTGCAATGTAATATGATCAACAATAGATTGTACCTCGACCATCCGTTATGTGTCAAGATCATAGGTGGGTAAGATATCTTCCTCAACCATTTGTTCTTCGTCACGTTGGGCTCGGTGTCGTAGTTAAGAATGATATCTTCTCCAGATCCGTCATTGTCATCCCGCTTTTCCAATGCAATAACCTCATTGTCCGCACACCGACGGATGCATTAATCACAACATTCTCAACGCTCATTTGAGCATTCCTTTCATGTACATCAACTCTTTCACCTTGCATGATGCGGGATATCGGAAATTTGATGATGTCTCGACGCTTCAATGCCGAGCGAGCCATGAATCCTTCTTCCAATGCCACAAATGGATCTTTATGATCGTAATCCATTTCACTCCCTGCAGAAGAATCAAAGAGAAGAAAAGGTGCAAAGTCGATATAGCACACGAAGGTCGATATAGTGAATTGCAATTTCCTCCAAAATAATTTTGAAAAATTTTGACTCTCAAAATTTGAAATTCACTATAAAATTCAATTCTAAGGTGTAAGAAAATTTGGGGTATGACAATTTGACGCCAAATTTTACCCGGAAAATTTGAATTTGGGCCCAAAAATTTGAATTTTTGACCAAAATTTTCACAGTTAAACCAAAATTTGAATCTCGCGTAAAAATTGAACGTTTAGTCTCCCCGAAAAATTAAATTTTACTCAAATTTGAACCTCGCGTAAAAATTTGATAACTTGTGTTGATGGATCTTTGTAGTCGAATGAACCTTTGTTGATGAAGTGCCCTTAGGCGTAGAAATCACAATAAACCAAGTAGCACTTATGCGTAAAAACACCGAAGTTACGCGTAACAGCAAGAGTTACGCGTAGGTTTAGCTTACGCGTAAGCAAGGAAAAAGCACTAAAGTTATGCGTAAAACAAGAAGTTAGGCGTAGAAAACTTAGGCGTAGGATTACCTAATGCGTAAGACTAAGCTTAGGCGTAAGTTAAATCTTATGCGTAGGATTTTCTACGCGTAAGCTTTATGCTTATGCGTAATTTTAGGGTTTTATCTCAAGTGATCTTTACACTATCACAAAGGCAAAAGATATCCAAAGTCGACGTATTTTCAGGCTTATCCAAGCAAGAAAACACGGAGTAAACCACGAAACTGAAGATCAAACCAAGGATAAAGTTACGCATAAAACTAGGGTTTTGATACGTGTAACTTTACTCATAAAAATGATTTTGCCCAAAGATGTTTCTAAACCGGATTTTGGTGATAAGATTGCTTCAATATCACCAAAATAACACAAAAGTGTGAAACTTGATGAACCAAAACTTCTAAAACGGTTACGCGTAGAACGAAACCCTCGTGACAAAAACTAGCTTAAAACGAGATCCACGCAGAAGTTTGAAACTTTTGCCAAAAGCAGTTATTTTAACACCTTAAAACGTTGAAAGGACAAGAATCTTGAATTAAAAAGTGTAAAAACGTGTTTTTAAGCGAACCAAAGTATCAATACCGAAGCGTATGTTCTACGCGTAGGACCAAAACCCACTTCAAGAAACAATACGTTCACCCAACTAGTAGGTGATTGATACCACTGATAGGTCACTAGTTTTACAACACAAGCAACATAGAAAGAGATAGAGGCGGTTGAACAATAAACAAACACACACACACGATAGACTTAGACGATTATGCGTAGAGATGTGAGTGAAAGAAATAAATTGAACAACCAACCCTCAAGTGAGGGTTATACAAGAGTATTTATAGGAAGGAGAGCTAGGGCAACACTCCCACTCCCTTCCTTTCCTTAATGGACATGGGCCTAAGCTCATGGGCCTTCTACATAAGCTTAAGGCTAATAACAAACATAAAGGCCATAAATAAGCTAACTATTACATATGAATCACTAACACTTGATTAAGGTTTAGGAGTGATTCCAACACATTTAAATAACTCTCGTTCAAGCATCTGTACATATCCGTATCATTGTTGAATGACATTTCTAGAAACGTACAGAATATCGATTATACGACAGACATGTCGTGAGAAGAATATTTTTGGATTTTTGATTTTATATTGTTTTTGTATTTTTGAAATATTTATATTTTTATATTTTGATTTTGTTGGTTTTTCAAATTTTGTATTTTGTTTTTCAAAAATATGTACAGCGAAGCTTTTTTTGTAAAATCATTTTCAAGAATATTCGAGAAAACATTCTAACTCCTCAAGGGTTAGGCTTCGCATTCCAATTCGTCGAACTAAATCGTTAAACCATTCTTTTGGAAGGGCTTTAGTGAATAGATCGGCGAGTTGGTAATCTTTCTTCACGAAAAATAATTCAACCGTACCCTCTTCTACGTGCTCTTTGTTGAAGTGGTAGCGGACAAGAATGTGCTTAGTCTTTGAGTGATGAACAAGATTGCACGATATGGCTATGGCACTTTTCGAGTCACAATACATAGGTATTTTATCGAAAGTAAAGCCATAATCTGTGATTTGTGTTCTCATCCATAGAACTTGAGCACAACACGCAGATAGAGACACATACTCGCCTTCACGGTTGAAAGTGCAAGGCAATCTTGTTTCTTTGAAGCCCACTTACTAACTTTTCACCTAAAATTGTGCTCCTCCGGATGTACTTTTGTCAGTAACTTGATCACTGCGTGGTCCGTGATCCGAAAAGGCTATTAGATCAAACCGGATTCCTTCGATACCAAAGTCCCATGTGAATGGATGTCTTCGTGCACCGAAGATTCGCTTAACCTCTTTGAGGTGCGATTCGGTAGGCTTTGCTCGAAACCATGCTAATAAGCAAACATCAAAATGAATATTGGGTCGACTAGCAGTGAGGTACATGACAGAACCAATCATGCTCCGATATTTCTTCGGATCGATGGGTTTCCCAAATAAATTAGCTCTAATTTTTGGTGAAGTTACCATTGGTGTACCGACCGAATCATAATTATCCATACCATGATTTTTCAAAATCTCAGTTGTATATTTAGCTTGATTAATAAAAATTCCACGTGGGGATTGATGTATTTGTAAACCAAGAAAAAAATTTAGTTCCCCCATCATGGACATTTCAAATTTGCTTTTCATGAGATTTTCAAAAAGTTTTGAAAGATTCGGATCGGTGGACCCAAAGATGATGTTGTCCACGAATCGAACAATCAAAATGTCGTTTTGCATTTTGTGTAAACAAGGTAGGATCGACCGTTCCTTTGGTAAAATCGTTTGAATCGGGAAAGAGGACGATTCGTCATACCATGCACGCGAGCTTGTTTCAAACCATATATTGCCTTTTAAGTTTGTAGACGTAGTCGGATGTTCCATGTCTATGAAACCTTCGATCGACTCACGAACACTTCTTCATTCGAGTTCCATTCAAGAACGCGTTCTTAATGTCCATCGATAAACCGTGATGTTTTTGTGAGTGCATAGGCTAAAAATATCCCGATCGCTTCAAGTCTAGCTACCGCGTGAATGACTCTTCAAAGTCTATCCTTCTTCCTGCCTATATCATTTGGCCACAAGACGATCTTTGTTGCGAATTACATTCATTTCTTCATCCTGTTTGTTCTTCCATAACCATTTGAGATCAATGACACGAATGTCAATTGGTCTTGGAACCATATCCCAAGAGTCATGTAGGCGGTATTGAGAAGTTCCTCTGCATCGCTTCTATCCATGCGGGTCCGCCATTGCCTCGCGAATGTTCTTTGGCTCTATATTGCTAATTGAGAAAAGGTAAATGCATAAGTCGAAATCGGTGGCAAGTTGGCGTCTCGTCTGAATTGGCCTTGAAGGTTCACCAATAACTTGTTCAATTGGATGGTATTTTGTCCACTTGAGTAGAAGGATACCGTTGGGTATGCGAGTTAGATGGTTCTCGTAAGCTTGAAGATGATTCAGCTGATTCCGTAGCAAACAGGTTTTCAAATAAGTCTTCATCTAACGTTGCATCATTCTGGTTTTTTGAAGGTTCTTTTTGAAATTATATGTTTTGGTGTTGCTCATCAACTGCTGGTAAAACTGTTTGAAGAATTGGAGTTGCTAGAGTAGATGTAGATGATGTTGATGGAGTTGGTGCATTGGTTTCGACCGTTGTAGATGCATCATCTGTTGGTGGTAGATGATGTTGAGCGGGTGCAGCAGAATGATGGTTTGATGCATTTGTCGAGGTTCCACCATAGTATTCATCGAACATTAACTCAAAGAAATTCTCCCATTCTTGTTCATGAGGTGTGTCAGCAAAAGTTGATGGAGCTCTTTGTTGTACGAGTCCTGAACTGATGTGTCCAGAAGTCTGCTGGTTTTGTGCGGGTCCTAATCTGTTTTGATTAGAAGCCATCGGATTAAGTGTGGGTTCTAGAGCGAGTCTCTTAGAAGCCATTTGTGAAATTTCGTCAAAAGTCACATTCATCGTCTCCATTATCCTCCTAGTTCTCCTGTTATAAACCCTGAATGCCCTCGAGTTATCTGAATATCCAATGAATATTCCAATATCACCTTTAGCTTTCAGTTTTCCTAGATCTTCTCTGTCGTTTGTCGGATAGCACAAAGCGCCAAACACGTGAAAGTAAGAGATATCAGGTTTTCTGTTGTTCACTAGTTCATATGGGGTTTTATTGAATCTTGGATGGATTAGGGATCGGTTACGAGTGAAACAAGCGGTGGCAACATCATCACCCATAGAAATAACGGTGCACTAGAATAGATTAGCATTGTACTAGCGGCTTCCACAAGAGTACGATTTCTTCTTTCAACTACCCCATTCTCACTGTGGAGTTCTAACAACCGATGTCGATGAGTTATTCCAACATCTTCAAAATAAGCTCTTAACTCCCGATTTGTGAATTTCGTGTCGTTTTCTATTCTTACAACCCCATCGGAGTTTGAAGAAGTACTTGAATACGCTTCATAAAGGTGATGATGATGCCTGGTGCTTCGTCTTTTGTTCTCAGAAACCTAACCCATGTATATCTTGAATAATCATCGACGATAACAAGAATATACTTTTTCCCGTTAATGCTTTCAACTCTCATTGGGCCACATAAGTCCATGTGCAACATATGCAACTTAGCTTCTGAATTAGGTACGTATTTGGGTTTATATGATGCTCTTTTGCTTTTTCCTTGTTCGCATGATGGACATAAGTGATCCTTGGTGTATTTGAACTTTGGAAGTCCGTTGACGATGTTGTCTTTGGCAAGCTTGTTGATCGTGTCAAAATTGAGATGGGATAATATTCTATGCCACAACCAGGACTTTGTTTCAGATGCTCTTGTCATAAGACATATAGGAGATGAAGAGGCCATTTGGTTTATGTCGATAGCGTACAAGTTTGTATCACGATTCCCAGTTAAGAGATCAGTGCCATCCAAGTTTCTAACGAAGCAAGCGTTTTCCTAAAAGCAACCTCTAAATCGCATCACAGTAATCGCCTGATCGAAAACAAATTGTGTCCCAACCCTTCAACATAGTAAACCCGAGTGATCAAATAATTTCCAAAGGTAGATCTCCATAACCCATGATAGCTGCTACATGATCATTTCCAAAGCGTCACGGTTCCATGAATTTCGGAAGAAATTGATCGGCAGCTTGATTCTCGGTCATGTGCTTGGAGCAACCCGAGTCGACGATCCAAAGACATATTTCGATAACCTGCCAATAACAGAAGAAGAAGATTTTGGAAACCGTTTTGATTTTGGTTCCTTTGGGTTAGAGGTAAAATCCTGATCACACTCAAAGAAGTTTTCTACTGGGTATTCTGGTTTGTCACTCATTGTACCATTCTGGAGTGTGAAAGTTCTACCTGTGGGTTTCCAAATGTCATCCCTAAAGTAAACAATATGCTTCCTATCAGTAGTGTAAAGCCTAAGTCTTGCAACTAGTCTTCCAATTCGTTTAGCATAAGTTCTTTTTAGAACGTTCTTCTTAACAGGCTTATCATTCACATTCTTAGAAACACAATCATCTTGAACATTAATTAAAGATTTCTTGCAAGTTAAACAAAGATATTCACATTCATTAGACTTAGCAAGTTTCATAGGTTCATTACATTCAAATGAAATGTCTTTCTTATTATATAGCTTTAAATTCCTAAGGTGTTCTTCTACTTTCTTCTCTTTATTCAAGCTACTTCTCTTAGAGGCAGGCGAGACTCTATTGTTCCTTTTATTGCTCTTATGATTTAGTCTGCTGCTCCTAGAGGTGCTTTCTAGTCCTGTAGAAGGTAAGGCACACGTATTAGGATTCACTTTTTTATCAAGAGAAGTGGTTTCGGCTTTCCTAGTCTCTTTAGAGTGCTTGTTTAAACTTATGTCATTTGTTTCAAATGTTTTAGATGTGGAGGCAGCCGCATTAGTGGTACTCATCCTAAAAAGACCAGGTGCTAAAACTTTTGGTTTCTCAATAACCACTTTTCCTTTTTCAACATTTTGTTTAGGCAAGGCAGGTGGAGTGACTGGTTTTGATAAATCATTTGTCTCATTGACTCTTGGAGGAGGCAGAGAAACAGACATTTTTGGCTTGAAAACCGGTTTGGGAACATTTGCTTTCACCTCAGTCAATGGTTTTGTAATCACATTATCCACTGCCTTTCCTTTTTGACATTCCAGCTGAGCCCTCAAAAGATCATTCTTCGCTTTCATGTCATTGTAGGCATGCTCATACGACAGTTTTTCATACTTGCATTCCTCAGTTTTTCGATCAAGTTGTTTAAAATATGATACATTTTCTTTTCAAGTTTTTCAAGAGCTTTTCATATTTTGAAACAATTTGGAGGTCTCGATCGAGTCTTTCATGATCTTCAATAGAATATGTTTGTAAAACAATGGACATAATATCAGTAGTCAGAACATCTTCGACGAGAGAATCGTTTAAATTTTCCAAAACTTTGATGTGTTCAACACTTTCATTAGCTTTCTTTACCATGGATTTATGGTCCATGACAAAGTCAACTGTTTCTTTCAAAAAGGCTTGTTCAAAATGAATTACCCTTGCACTGATGTTATTCAGCTGAGGGGCAATTTGAGTTTCAAAAAACTGTTTCATTTCATCATCAAAACTAGAAAACCAAATATTAGTTGTAATATTGGTTTTAGATTTAACAGTCTCTTGAAGTTCCCCAAATCTAGTTTTAACGTCATCTAAAATGCTTCTAGCATCACTTGTGTTAAAAGGATTGTTTGAAGACTTTTGTTCGATTTTTGAAAGAGATTGTGAGACAACAACAGGTTTTGAAACTGGTTTTGAAACTGGTGTTGACACACTTTTTGAAACACTGGGCGTTATTGAAAACTTTGACTTTTCTTTTTGAGGAACAAAGTTAATTCCAGAAATTTTGTTAAGTTTGTTATAGTCAATTGGTTTGATTTCTGGGTTCTTTTGTTTCATTTTTTATCTACTATCGTCAATGAGTTCTAACGTTTCATGAGAATCACGAACTTCTATGGGTTCATGTTTATCTAACAAAGCTTTTCCATTATACAACACATTCTGTTCTTTCTAAGCTTTCTTGAGTGCACAAGGAGGTTTTGTTCCAAGAGCCATTTTTTGAGTAGTATGAAAATACTGGTTTGTATGATTTGATAAAATGTTGACAGTTTGAGCTGAATGACCCGTTGTGACAAGCAAAGTTTCCAACGTGTTTATTTTTTTCATTTTTCTCAAGAATTTCTTCAAGAAGAGAATCTTCTCGTTTTGAAAAATCAGTAATCAACTTTTTCTTTTCTTTTTCAAGATCGGAATAAGTTGCTTGTTGTTTAGAAAGTTGGTTTTTGAGATTAGAAATTTCTTTGTTTAAAAATTTTATTTTCAAGTTTAAATTCACATCAAGTGTGTTATACTTGATTTGCAAGTGTTGTTCTTTTAAAACGGAATTTCGATAACCAATTTCTAATTCTGACTCTTTGTTTTTTTGAAATTCAAAAGCTTTTGCGTTCTCCTTGTAACTCTCAAGCTCAGCGGTCAATTTAGCATTCGCGGCCTTAACTTCGCGATTGACCGTTTTAACTTTCTTGATTTCAATGCCACAGTTATTGATTAATGTTTCAAAATAAGCACGTGTTTCCTCATCGGTCTCAGTATTTTGTGCCACACAACCTCCATTAGGATCCACATCCGGAGTTTGAGTTAGTATTGCTACAACTCGGATTGTCCGGTATGTATCATAAGTTGGTGTTGGTGTCACGAATGATGTTCGTCATGAGTAAACACATCAAATATGACATTGTTATAGCATGGATCAATGATTGGTACCTCGACATCTTGCATTGGCGTCATAGGCGGAAGGTGCGTCGAATCGGTGTCCTACTTAGTCTCCTAAAGATTTGCCATGAAGATGCGGTTTGCATTGATTTCCTCGAGGTCTTCCAAATCATCCATAATAGGAAAAATCATTTTCCTCAACACTCAATCGCATCCCTCGCTTCGACTTACGTGCTATGACATAGCTTTCAAGATACTCAAGATTATTCTTTTCGACTTAGTAGGGACGGTTCCTTGCCATGTGACCCACTCCTTGACAGTTGTAACACTTAACCTGATTACCCTGATTCAAATTTCCATAATTCCCAATGACTGGAGCTACAACATTCCCATTCTGATTACCCACTGCTCTATTCCCAAGATTCTGACCCATCTGATTCCCAACATTCTGACCCAACTGATTACCCTGATACGGAACCGCCTGATTACCTATGTTAAATCCAGTAGCATATCCTTCTTGATTCCCAATAACTCCAACCATTTCTCCTTGATTACCCATATTCAAACCCGGTTGTGCAATTTGCCTGTTGCGAGTGTTTGATGAAATCCTTTGGTTGTTGTTAGTTGGTGTGGAATAGCGACTTCTGAATGCTTTACCCAAAAATGAAAATGCATGTGACAAAGCCTCTTCTTGTTCAGTTTCAGGATCAGTGATTCCTTGTTCCTGGTAGTGTGGATATTGTTGTTGTTGAATGACTTGTTGTTCGGTGGATAGAATTGTTGTTGAGGATAACGACTTGTGGTTGTGGATTGTATTCTTGTAAGTTGTTGTTAGTGGAAGATGATGAAGCTTGTTGTTGTGTATTCACCGTAGTTTGAGTCTTTGCAATTAGTGCCAATGGATCATGATTCTTTGCCAATCTTTCTTTCCGGACTTCATTCACTTGGTTTGGTTTTGTTTCGAGAAAATCGTTGAGTTGATCAAAGTTCACCGATGTAAGTCTTTTGTTTGGTTGACAATAGTGACATATCGTCCCCATTCTTACGGAAGAATGTTCAGAATTTGATGTTACTTACGATATTTACGGGTTCCAACTTGTTTCGATAAGCTCATTCATTAAAGTGCAAAACCTTCCATAGTTGGATTCAACCGATTCTCCGGAGTAGATGTAAACTTCTCCCATGCGTTAGCGACTTGTTCTCCGTATCTTGTTGACCAATTTCATTCCATGACAAAGCCATCTAACACGTTCCCACATATCGAAAGCAGTTTCACAAATGTCTACAGCAGCAAAGATGACTCTTGGTAAACCCAGTTGGAAAATATGAATTGCCATGTCATCTGCTTTGACTTGCTTCTTATCCTCTTCAGTGTATTCTGATTCATATTAAGTACGAAAGGATGGGGGGACGGGAGGTGTTGCATCAGCATTTCCAGGGTCTTGGACTTGTCGAGGATTGAAGGGTCCATTCGTAATGGATTGAATCATTAGTTTTCCATTAGGTTTGGCCTTGATGTAGCGGAGCATACGACTTGTCAATTGAACATAACCACCTTTTTCCAACATAGGAGGACGGTTTTCGGCACCGGCTGCATGAATGTCTTTTTGAGTTTGCATTGATGAAGGTATTTGATGATAAAGTTGATGTAGGATCAATTCAACGATAAAGGAGTTGTGTTTGATGAACATTAAGCTCGGTTGTTGTAGTGAAAATTTGCTCTAAAAACTTAAAAACCTCAATAACTTTTGTTCGGAGCGTTTTTAGGACTTGAAGGTTGACTCATTTATTCGGCGTGTCATTCTCCTCGTTCTCACGGTCGTTTTGATGGAAGAACGCTGAAAATGGAGTTACGGTTCAAAAGTTATGGCCGTTTGAAGTTTTGCTTAAGATTTTACTCGTAAACTTGTTCTTAGGCGTAGGATTGAGTGCTTATGCGTAGAAATTTGCTTAGGCGTAGACGCTTATGCGTAACTATCCTTAGGCGAAGATGATGCTTATCGTAGACCCGGACTTACGCGTAAACTTAAGGTTAAACGTAAGCTTATGCGTAAGCGTTATACTTAGAAGTAGAGTACCCACGCGTAAGATTTAACTTATCGTAGAGTGCTTACTCGTAAGCTTTCGCTTAGGCGTAAGATTAGGTTTAAAACAAAATCCTTCACACTCGTCCAAGCGTGAAAGATATCCACAAGTCAAAGTGTTTTCAAGCTTATCCAAGCAAGGAAAACACTGAGTAACCGTTGTTGCACGAAGACGGTTCACCAAAAGCTTATGCGTAAAACTCAATTCTTACGCGTAGACCTTATGCGTAGAAAACTAGAGTTTTGACTTTTTCTTACGCGTAAAAAGATGGTTTTGACTTTCTTTCCTTACGCGTAAAAAATGCCCAGTTTTGCAAAAACACTACTTTTTCACCCAAAAACACGTTTCCACACGATTTCTTTTGCACAAACTTCTTCCAAAACACTTAATGATCAATAAAACTACAATTTTAAGCTTAAAACCACGTAAAAATCAAAACTTTATGCAAAAAGCCCACGTTTTATAGCAAAAAACACAACTTTTCTTGTAAAGCTTTAACAAAAAACGAACACACACACTCCTAAACCATTGTTAGGTGATTGATACCAATTGTAGGACCATAAATATCTCAACCTTATCACACGAATACCACACTTACCACACGTATACATGAACCAAACACAAAGTATATGCGTAGAAAGAAGAAGAAAGATCAAGAGAAAGATGGTGACTTGATGTTGATATTATGCGTATATGTGTAGATAGAAATAAGAAAGGAAAACTTGTATTACTACAAAGAAAAACACACACACAAACACACTCAAGCACACCCCTCAAATGACATATTTGAGGGGTATTTATACTCTCATACTAAACTACCCTAATGGGCTTGGCATGGGCCGTGGGATGGACTTGGATTGGATTGGGTTCCTTGAACTTATACAAGGCTAGCTTAACATAACGAAAACCCATTTAGCCTAGCCCAATCCACGAGCCCGTTGACTATTCTATCACGATATCTAACACAAGTTACAAAGTTCCTAAGCGTGAATGACCATCACTTCTATTAAATATTGTCAAGGCTAACAGAAGTCGAAGAAGAGAATGAAACAGCTCTAATGGCGATTGAATTATATATCAAACGGACAACGGCTGAGATGAAGCATAAGTACTGGTATGATGTTCAATTGTATAAATTTTTTGAAAAATAAGTATTTTATTCAAAGTACTGCTGGAAAAATAGTACTTTAACCAAAGTATTGTTTGCAGCACAAAACCAGTAAATGATTTTTAAAAGAAAATATGCAAACTTTTGTTAAGTGAAAAATATTTTGAAACAAAAGTTAAAAGCAACAAATGGTTTTTGAGATGGTTACAACAAAAGGTTACCAGTCCACCATGTTTAATAAAAGGACCGGCTAATACATGAGCAAACGGCTCTGGTAAAGATATCTCAAATCCGTTATATAGTTGACAACTTGCTAATAAGTTGTATGGTAATTAACTCACCTTATTAGCAAATGTAAAGAGTTGGCTAGCACACAAGAAAATAGCAAACCATTTATATGGTAATTAGTTCACCATGGTTGAAAGAACTAACTAGTCCAAAAGGGTACGGCTTTTGGTAAAGACAAAACAAATCCGTTGATAGCTGATGCTTTGCTAAAAATCATATGGTTATCAATGTACCATGGTCTTACACACCTAAACATTGGCTACTCCAGAGTTAATGGCTTTGGTAATGGCTTTGGTAAAGAGACATCAAAATCCATTAAAATTTCAATGATTCACCTCTCATAGGGGTTTACACACATGGAAGTGATGAGAATAGACTGAAACTTTATGAAATGATGTACAAATTGTCATATGCTGCTGAGTAGCTGAAAAGATGGAGATTGCTGATTGTTGGTGAAAAGGATTGCTGATAAACACTACTTTGATGATGATGATACAAGAACAGAGAGTACAAAGACAAAATCTGAAGAAAAAGACACAATCTTTCCTTGAAGACAAAGATGTTAAAGATACAAATACAGATACGAAGGAACTTGAAATCAAGCAAGAAGAATTCAAGTTAGGGGAGGATTGTTGGGATATAGAAAGTCAAAGTGCTGAAGAGTCAAAGTACTGAAGAGTCAAAGTAATGCCAAAGAAGAAAGTCAAAGTACTGCTCAACATCAAAGTACTGCAAAGCTAAAAGAACTGTTACATCGTTTATGGAAAGCTTTGTTATTCTAGAATATTCTTAGTTTAGATTACTTGTCATACAAGAATTAGAGTTGTAAACATACTAGGGTAATCCTTATGCCTATAAAAGGACCCCTAGATTGGCATTAGATATATATGTTTTTAGAGTTTAAGAGTACGAATTCATACGCAGTATTAGAGTTGTTAGGGTTGTTAGAGAATCTGTATAAAAAGCAGGTTCTAAGTATTAATAAAATCGTTGAAGTTAAAGTTAATTCTTATTAGCTTTATTAAAGTAGATTCCGCATACTTAATAGAGTAAATTCAGTGTTTCATTATTAGTGACATAGGATTTATCCGAGGTTGCTAAGCCCTTACAAGCTACATAAGTTAGTTTGGTTAGAGTATATCGATCCAACACTATTGTTGCCATAAAAACTTTTTCTTGAAAATCTCTCAAAGTATTTATGATTATAAAAACATTTTTTTAACGCATTGATAGTTTTGATTTTCAGAAACACTCCCCCTTCATATGTGCTTATATTGTTTTGTCTGAAATCTGCACAGTGAGAGTAGAGTTCGCACTTTTTGAATTGATCGGCTCATGATAGACAATTCTCCACGAGACACGATTACGTTGCTTAGTTAAAGAGTTCCATTGTCATTTTTAGGTGACAACTAGCTCTAGTAACTAACTTGAAGTTGTAAACTCTTCTCGAAAAGAAGGTTAGACCCATGAAAGTGCATGTCTATCCCAAGTTTCTTGAGATGGTACATATACAGACTTTGATTTCTCGTCAATTCATTGGTTTCGTATGAGTCGAGCTCTTTTGAGATTCAAACAACGATCATTAAAATTTTTGATCACTTTTTAATCACATCTTCCCCCCCCCCCTCAAAAATATCATATTCGTGATATTTTTTATATCAACGGATTAAACATCATTTTTAGAAACTTTTGGGGAGACAAACGGATTTGATTTAAGCATGAATTTGGAACATTTTGGTTTTATACTCCCCCTTTAATAAAGCATAATCAATTAAAGGGTTTTGGAGGGAGTTATCTTGAGCACAAAATATTGTGAAAGATTTTGAAAATCTTTTTGAACAATCTTGAAAAAAGGTGCTCAAGATGATGATGATTTCTCACCAGTTTTAAATGTAGTGCACTGAAGCGTACACTAGATTTTCTTTTGAAAATGAGTTTTGATTTGAAATAATCAAAATTCATCATGAGGGATCTGGGAAATTGTGAAGTTTGTGTTTCATTGTTTCATCTAATAAAATACCTTTCCTTCTCCACCCTCTCACTACTTTCTCTCACTAGAAACATGTATCATATCATCATGTTTGATCAACCAAGACCTCCCAAACCACATAAATACATGTTTTTATGATCCTACAATTGGCATCAGAGCCTCGTTGTTTGGTTTTATTGATCTATGTTGGTTCGTATCATCATACTGAACCTGTTTTACCCCACTTTTTGTTAATCTGGAATTTTTTTTTGCTTATCAATGAGTAACAGTTTTCAGTCCTTTATGTATCCTAATGGTTAAAAAGTCTGGTCTTTACAACGTATATTTCTGTCTTGTTTCATTAAGTGATACAAACAACACTTTTTATAACTTTTTTAACCATTCGTGAATCTGGTCATATATATTTGTGGTCAATATGGATAAAAAGTATACCTTTTTATGCCTTTTTCTAGTCTCATGACTTCTTGGTTGCGTTTTGACGCAAATCATGCGATTTGTCAATAATCGTTGAAGCGGTTTGTCACAAATCTATGCGGCTTGTCTGAAAGTTCTCATGCGTTTTGTCAAAATTGAATGAAAGCAATTTGTTAAAAATCTTTTAGCTTTTTGACCTTAAAGAAAACCTTGATGCGTTTTGTCAACCTTATGCGATTTGTCCTTCAAGAAGAAAAGATGAAGCGATTTGTCTAAAACTTAACAGCATTTCATGCGATTTGAGAAAGAAAACGATTAAGCGATTTGTTGACTGCTAATAACCAAATACCAAATCACTCATGACTTCAGGTTTCTAATCCCATCACTAGTCCATGTTATAGAAAAAGAAAAAGAAACTAAACGAATCTTCAAATCCGAAAACCAAACCTATATCATACAACACCATCACTTTCTCAAATTCATCTCCTACTTCATCTAATCATATGACTCGAAGCTTAAATGAAAACAATGAATCTCAGAAAGTCAACTTTCCTTATAATCTTTTTCAAGATTTTTTTTTAGTTGAACTATACTCCTCACATATTCTTTAGAAGCTCTCAATATAAAAATTTAAAAGAACGGATTATAACATGTGCTTTATACCCACTTCTTTCATTCGTGTTAAACATGAATCGAGAATCAACATCAAACTGAAAAAAATACATAACATCCACACCTACCTGAGACTTTCTTGAAAGATATTGAAGACGAAACCTTGTTGCTCTTAACTCGTGGGCGTGTGATAAATGAGATGGTGATATTCAGTTTGTCAAGAAGGAAATACATATTAATGATTCGTGGGTTCTTTAGAAAATGATGCGTGGGATTTGAGATCCAGTAAAAGTTGTGTGATCTGAGTTTGAAAATAGATTAGGTGATAGGAGCTTTTTGGAGAGAGCAGAGGGAGGCGCATATTTTTTGTTAAGTGTTGTTAGGGTTTGCAAAGGACGAGAATAATTAGGGTATCAAGTCATTTTATAACCGGTTATGTATTGATAATGGATCGGATTTTATTGTTTCTGGATCGGGTTACTTAATTGCAATGAGTAAAAGTTATTGGACTTGGGCTTTGAGATTGAATTAGCTTAGGCTGTACATGGACTAAACCTTATGGATCGTGGATGTTTGGCCTGGGTTACACGAATTCATGGATAGAACTATGATGGGCTACATGAACATTTGGACAAACAGACCTTGTTATCCGAAGTTTTAACAAAATCTAGGATACAATTTTTTTTTCTAAAAGTGTGGTATTTTGGTATAGTAAATTTTCACGGGAGGATACATATATTCACAGCTTGAACGATACACCCGTGAAACGTCACTTCAATTTTGCATCAATAATACCATACAAAATCTAGGATACAATTTTTTTTTCTAAAAGTGTGGTATTTTGGTATAGTAAATTTTCACGGGAAGATACATATATTCACAGCTTGAACGAATAGTTGACAAAAATGATCATGGGGTTTTTGTATGGTATTATTGATGCAAAATTGAAGTGACGTTTCACGGGTGTACTTCCTTATCTTTGAGACGTTGGTTGGTTGGTTTCATGTCTCAAGATAACTTGTTGGGGCACATTATGAAATTTGAGAATCTGGTTATAACTGATGTAAGGAGTTACGTTGTAGTGCTCACAGTGTATAATTATTAGTTTAAGGAGTTACGTTGTTGTACTCAGTGTCACACACAATTGTGGATTGGTCAAGAATATAGAACAAGCAGTAAGTCACAAAGTTGAGATGTTTACTTCCTTTTCAAGTTAGTCGTATCGGGTTTTCTCCATATGTGGTCATTTCTATTAGCCGGTGAATTCTATGGAGCTTCGATTTCAGGTTGATTTGAGAGAAGTAGTATTGAGAGTATTTTTGCGACATATTCTCACAGAAATTATGATCAATCTAAGGATTTAATATTGCATCAAGAAAAAGGTAATACGGCATGTACGCAACATTATGATGATTCCGATAGCTCACAACCATCAGGAGGGAGAAGTTGGTATTTCATCTTCCGTGATTGGATTACGAAGGGAATTGTGCTTAAGACTGAAGAAGAAGAAGTAGTGTGTGTACATCGGGGCTTTTTACCAACTTGGATGCAATACAAAGTGAGTTATGTTGTGATGATGTTCCCAGAATGACAACCATTGTGCGATCAAGAGTATACTTTCTCCGCTGCGTGTTGGAAGAGTGTTATCAGTTCGGGAGGAGCAAAAAGAAAAAGACTCACTAGTTAGGAGGAGTAATAACCTAACTAGACCGTTACAGTTGAAGTTCAGAGCTACAAGGATTTGTGCCGCCAGCGCCAAAGATCAAATGCCGAGATCGTTGGAAGGGAGAACTTCAATTTTGCCTCAGTATCTAGACTACAGAGACTCTGCGCTTCAACAAAGTCAACATTGTTCATTACTCTTGTAATTTACTTTGTTTTGTATTTATAGGTCTCATTGTAAAGTGTGACAATATCTTGGAGGGAGATTGTTAGCCTCGCTATTTTATAAAGATAATGTCACACTTGTGAATTGGACTAGATTCGTAGTATACTTTGCTCACAGGGTCTAGTATCGTTTAAGTGGCAAAGTTGTAATGTGTAGAGCCTATAAATACCCCTCATGGAGATCATGAGGGGTATTTATAGGCTCTACACATTACAACTTTGCCACTTAAACGATACTAGACCCTGCGAGCAAAGTATACTACGAATCTAGTCCAATTCACAAGTGTGACGTTATCTTTATAAAATAGCGAGGCTAACATGAGGTTCTTTCTAGAAAGATCATTTATGGATCCAAAGTTCAAGTGATTGAGATGACGATGCCATAGCCATGACTTTGTTTTCGAAGCCTTTGACATCAGGCATATTGGAGAAGTTCATCATGTCTTCGATAGAGATGGTGTATAGATTAGTTCCACGTGTTCCTTTCAAAAGTTCAATACCATCTAGTTCTCTAACGAAGCACATATGTTTTCTAACAGCCACTTCTAAATCAGAGTCACGGAATTGACCAGCAGAGAACAAATTATGACCAAGACCTTCAACATAACAAACCCTGGAAATTACACTGTCGCCAACAACTCCGTAACCCATAATTGCCCCAAAGTGGTCGTTCCCGAATCTAACCGTCTCGATGAATTTAATCACGAAGTTCATGAGCTGCGAGCGATCTCCAGTCATATGCTTGGAACAACCTGAGTCCAAATACCACAGAACGATTTGTACGACCTGCAGTTGAACACAGACAAGTATGGGTGACTGGATAATTTGGATCCCCATGCGAAAATGGGTTCCACTGGGTTAGTAAACAAGATTGGAACACCCACATCAAAAGCATAATCAATGATATCATAAGAGGTAGATGAAGGAAAAGTAGTGACAATAGATCTATTCAAAGTGTGTTCACTTGTTAAAGGTATAACTCTACCAGTGGGCATCCATTTCCTAATGGGCATTGATCTACATAATTTAGGGCACAATTCATTTAGCTTGAATTTACGACCAGTAAGAATCCGTTGATAAACTACATTACTAAATTTTCTTCCTGTTGGTTTCCAATGATTACTAACCCTTTCCACACTGGTTTTCTGACATCCTTAACCTGTTTAGCAATTCTTATAGTTTTGACTGGAGATTTAGCAACATAATTCAACTCATTCACAGCACATTCATGATCAATGCCAGAAACCAAAAATTTATTACATGTTTTGCAAATAGTAGCAGAATTCAAATTAATTACAGTATGGTTATAGCTAATACTAGAATCAACACGATTCGTCTTATTCAACACAAACTTATTGTTCCTAGGGTGGTCTTCTACATTCTTCCTTTGATCACTCTTAGCTTGCGAGGTCCTATCTTGCTTTGTATTTCCTGGAGGCTTTGACTCGCTTGCCTTAGTGACACTGATTACTCCTGTAGAGGGAATGATGGGAACATTAGTTGGCTCACTACTTTCTGCATTCCTGATCTTAAAGTGTTGGGATCTGAAGTACTAGTAGGCACATCAAAGGTCACATGCTTAACTTTTGACATAGAACAAGGCATATCAAGGGTCGCATGTTTGACTTTAGGCATAGAGCATAGCATAACGACTTTATCTTTCCTACTAAAATATTTAGGACATATTACTCTTAAGCATTCTAAAAGTTCTTGAGATCGTTTGGTGTGTAAGCATGAATACCTAACATCACTATCAAGTGGTTTATTTAGGCTATCCTCTTCAACAATCTCACGGAGACATTCTAGACTATCCTTAAGGTACGAAAAATAGTCTTGACATGCAAGTTCATTATTTCTAAGATGAGGGGGAATATATTTTACAGTCACAACATATTTAGAACTAGCAGATAACTTTGGTGCAAAAATCTCATTACAAGCGATTGGCATTTTCCCTTTTACATGACTCTTCAGATTCTTAATTTCTTTTTGCAAAGAGGTTATTTTTTCATTGTTCTTGTCACGAGTGACCTTAATTGAATCATATAACTCTTTGAAATGTTGTTTAACTTTTTCATTTTCCGCTTGAAAACACTCATTTTCTTGTTGTAAAGCATTAATGATGTTTTGAAGATGAAAGTTTTAAGAATTATGAGAATCTAAAGGAGGAGGAATTTGGGAGCCAGTCACATCATTCCTTTCACCCTTTAATTGTGAGATTTGGGTTTTCAATCTTTTAATCGTGTTACAATGAGCTCGAATCTGTTCATCACATTTGCTAAGTTCAAAAACTGCATCAAACTCAGGAGCATCCGAGGATGTCTTGGCATTTGAGGTTTTAACATTTTCTTTGAGATGTTGATATTTTAATTGCGAAGCAAGATGTTCAACTTCCAATTTAGAAAAATGTTTGAACAGGTTATCATGATCATCCCGTTCTATTTTCTCATGTAATTTTGAATTTGTGGTCTCAAGCTCAATGACACGATCATGGGAAACTTTCAAAGCAACAGATAATTCATGAAATTGAGAAGCAGTAATAGAATAATTTGTGACAGTGTAGAATACACATCTTGAGCAACACATCTAGAAATCAAGTTATCATTTAAGATGTGCAGATTCTTCCTATCAATCTCATTACTTTTAAGCTCACGTTCATAATATTTTACCTCAATTTCCATTTCATTAAACATTCTTTCATGCCTTTGACCTCATTATCTATGGCCTTTTGGAGAGACTCAAATTGTTCTTTTAGTTTTTTAAAGAAAGGCATGACCTCAGTTAAATAACACTCTTTTGTTTTCTCAAAACCCCTTTCCCCTTCAGTAATCCCTGTTGGAGTGATTCTCTTGTTACATGTTTTATCAAAGTCAACAAATAGTTGGTAAACTACATATAAACTGACATAGGTTTTACTTTGAGTGGGAAGATTTCTAGGCACTAAATGCATTGGTGTATTTTGAGGATACATAGTGGCTGGAGGTAATTTCCTACAAGGGAGATTCTTTTCAATAAGATCATCAGCTTTTTGCTTATCCATATCCTTTTTCCATAACACTTGCTCAGAGGTCAGCTGGTGTAACATATTGGATTTCACATACACTTTAAACCATAACCACAATAGGCGTACACAAGAGGTTTTAGAGAGAGAAAGTTAGAGGTTTGGGAACTTTAGTGAGAGAAAGAAAAATCTTATTATGAGCTCCAACTCTCTACCTTGGGAGGTAGAGATTATTTATAGTCATTACATAAAACGCCACCTATCGGGCTGTGGATCAGGCATACAGTGGGTAAAGACCCATCCGTCCTCCACGGTGTTACTTAAACTAAATACTACTTAACTTATAATAATCTACGACTACGAGCTTTCTAAGGATTACATATACTTGAGGTGACTGACTCTTTAATACATGGATTTACTAAATCCTAACAATCTCCCCCTAAGGGAGGTCACCTCAAGATCACCTCAAACATACATTGAATACAAACAGATTTTACATAAAGATTGTTCTTGCATTCTTGTTACTGTTCTTTGCTTTGAAGCCCGTAGTCATTGATTCTTCATTGATGCATGTTTGGATAACCTAATTGGAGGTCTTATACTGATCCACGTGATAATAATTTTGAGCCAGTTTTGAGATCATCAGCTGACAAGAAATCTCAGAGACATCCATTGTGGTGTTGGTATTATGTGATGTTGTGACTTTCGGACCGACATGCTCACATTCTGGATCATGAAATATTCTCATCAGAGTAGCGGAAGCTTTCGTTGATTCATGATATTAGCGCACAGAAAGCGAAGCATGGAGTGAAAATATCGAGTCATTGATGCACTAAACATGATTTCTTTTGAGATGAATGTGTTGAGTGAGCATGCGGCTATGGATTGATCGCTTCATTCGATCACCGCAAACGTGGGGCGTACTCGCATAAAACATTTAGCAATAAAGCACACGAAAGTGTCTTTGATCACTTTTGTTTGAATTGAGGTACACGCCCACGGTTCCCGTTGATCGATACAAGTCTCGCTGTGATCGGTAAAATTCAAGAATTTTCTTGATGAGGTTTCGCAATGCTCTAGTTGTTCTCAAACCGAACGTCTCAAAGAAGACAACACGGAGTGAGTGAACTAGCGAATTGAGATTCACCGATTGATGAAAAGAGATTTGAAAACAATTGTGTCTCGCTCAATAGAAATTGTTTTGCGATTACCACGAAGGTTTTAATGAAAATCAATTATCAATCATAAACACCTTTATTTTGAAATATAGTACACAATCGATATGCTAAAGAAAAGAGTTTCTAAGCACAACGACCGGTTTTCAAAGGTATCCGTCAATCCATAACTCGAACTCGGATTGATTCAAAAATTGAATCGCCCATTGTTTACATTCGGTTGTCACATGATTGATCTATAGAATAGATCTCACATGCCACCTACCGTGAGCTTGTTTGATGTTGGCTCCGAAGGCTTTCCATCTTCATTGTGAATATGTTTACATATCACTCGGATGTTCTCGCAATACCACAAGGATAATGCGTAGGACTCAAGATATAATCTCTTTTTCCACATTGTGTGAAACAGAGAGTCTTTATTTGAAAGTGTCCTAATGAGATTTATTGATGATCTCGTGGCTCTAGACTCAATTTGTGCATATTTGGATCCTATATCGGAGACTAGTGAGAGGGTCTCCTCCTTCAATATCAACAATCTCTAAGAGAAAGTCGATAGATAATGTCGGTTCCCTGTGAGAATGAAACAAGTCCTTTTAAGAGGAACTTGAGTGGTTTGGGAAGTTGAAGTGCGGTGCGTCCTTTGGGTCCATGACGTCTTGTCTTCAATACCGATGTTACCTTGGTAACCACCGGTAGTATATGAATTGAACCCGTATCGCCCTAAGGTTGAATAATTGGAGGGCTATTTGTTTTCACCCTTTTCTCATTCAATTCTTTTCATTCTTCAACCCCTCGATGCTTACCGAGACTTCACAGCTAGAACCTTGTTGGATTTATTCCGAGACTAGCTCATCTCGATCCGCACTCTTCCCATATCTCACTTTTCTCCTTTTTCCATCATACCTAAGGACTCTACACTATCTAGTGGATAGTCCCTAGGTAGATCCCTCCGGTTCTGGCGGATCATGGGAACAAATACCTAACCTTATCATCCTTATATCACCATACATAAAGTAAAGTTGGTCGGTCTATTTGGTATTGTTCATCTGCCATTGGAACCAATTGAAAACCTTTTTAAAATCAATCCAAATACTTGTGATATATTATCAAAGCATTTTGTACCTGAATTGTTTTTGATATGTTTAGAAGAAGAGCTCCCTCTCAACATGTGCATCAAGTGTTTGAAATCGTTTTGCACACGGAGGCAAGAGAAAGAATTAACTTCTTTGATTACCATTTTCTAAAAGATATCAACATCACTTCCCTGATCAAAACAAGTAGATAAAGCATATAAGGGAAGGTTGAGGTTTTCATAAACATGCTCCCCCTCAATATGTGCCTTGAGGTATTGAAAGAGTTTTACACATACAAGAGGGAACCTGCACATTGAGATAAATGATCACGTTTCAAATCATTGTGGTTTAAGATAGATGCTCCCCCTCAACATGTGCATGGAAAATTTGAAATCGTTTGGCACATGTGGGAAGGAGAGCTTGTACATCCTTATAAAACCATTTACCGAATTATCAGTTTAAATCCAATTTAAATCACAAATTATTTGAGATTTGTGATCTCTTGTAGATTTAAATTGATTTTGAAAGCTTTTAAGGAGAATTGTGACTTGATTATGAAAACGTTTTAACTGATAAGGATCGGATTTTGAGACTTTAAACTCTATTGGTTAAACATGCATGATTATCTTTTGAAAACAATTGAATGACAATTAACTTTATGATTTAATTGAAATCATTCTCCCCCTCAACCAATGACATAAGTTGTTAATTGAGAGATATATATTATGACAAACTTTTAAGTCCAGATGATTATCAAAAATAGAGTCCGAGTTATTTTTCAAATCAACTAGTTTTCATTAGATAGTAAGGATTATTTATAGAATCGAGCATGAGATTTGACAACCAAGATAAAGCATGGCTCTGTTCTTTCTTTGAAAAGCGGTTCTTGCACGAAATGACAATACACCATTTTTTCTCTTTCTCCCAAAAATATTTTTGATTTTTGATTTTTTTTTTTAATAAAATTCGAACAATATCTAAAGTCCGTGTCATTCTTTGAATGACAAAGACAAAGACCGTAGATATTATCGAACCGAGAAAAACATGACAAATAGAATTTTTTTTTTTTATTTTTTTTTTTTGAAGATTTTTCGAATTTTTCAATTTTTTATGGATTTTGAAAGTTTTATATATTTGTATTTTGATTTTCGAATAACTATATACAAGAGATAGATGGAGGAAACCTTTTACTCCTCTTCTTCCTCTTGAAGACGTTTGAGTGTTTCTGGTTGAAGGCTTTTATGACCAAGTCGTGGAAGAATAATCTCAAAACGTTCTCTAGGAAGAGCTTTGGTGAAGATGTCTGCTAACTGGTATTCAGTCCTCATAAAGTATAGTTCCACTACACCGTTTTCAACTTGCTCCCAGATGAAATGATGTCGAATGTCGATGTGCTTTGCTCTTGAGTGTTGAAAATTATGTTGAATACAAGGCCATAGTCAGATAATTGGGATCTCATCCATAGGATTTGAGCACAACAAGATGACATGGCTATGTATTCCGCCTCTGTAGAGGAAATAGAAGTACTCATTTGCTTCTTTGAAGACCACTCACAAGCTTATCACCCAAAACCGAGCACCTCAGCACGTGCTTGACGAGTATCTTGACATCTGCATGATCGGCATCTCGCATAGGTCGTTAGTGACATACCGGTGTCCTTGGTACCAAAGTCCCATATTGATGGTTCCACGGAGATACCGAAGACCCCTTTAACCGCTTCAAGGTGCTTTTTAATAGGCTTAGCACGGTATCTAGCACACATGCAAGCAATGAACAAGATGTCGGTCTACTAGGCAGTGAGGTACATCGGGGATCCAATCATACTACGATATTTCGTTTGGTCTACCATGATCCCCGAGTGGTCCTCATCTAGTTTAATACGTTCAATCATGGGAGTGTCAACGAGGTCACTTGAATCAAATCCAAATTTCTTTAAAATCTCATTTGCATATTTAGATTGATTTATGAAAATGCCTTCGGATTTTGTGAAATTTGTAGTCCTAAGAAAAATGACATTTGTCCCATCATTGATATTTGAAATTTAGAACCCATTTCATTTGAAAATGGTCACACTCATTGGGGTCGATCGAGGCAAAGATGATATCATCAACATAAATTTGAGCGTGAATTAAATGTTTGCACGACTTCACGGTGAACAATGTTGGATCAATGCTCCTTTCTTTGAATCGGTAGATAGAAGAAACTTTGATAGTGTATCATACCATGCCCTTGGAGCTTGCTTTAAACCGTAAAGAGCCTTACGCAAGCGATAAGCGTGAGTAGGATGCTCTGGATTCACAAAGCCTTGGGTTGGTCGGCGTGAGCGACTTCTTTAAGATCTCCGTTCAAAATGCCGTCTTTACATCCATCGATAGACTACCATGTTCTTACTAAGCATTAGCCAAGAAGATTCCGATTGCCTCGATTCGAGCAACAGGAGCAAAAGATTCTTCAAAGTCAATACCCTCCTCTTGACGGTATCCTTTAGCAACCAATCGAGCCTTGTTCTTTAACACATCACCATGCTCATCAAGTTTCACTTTGAAGATCCATTTTAGAGCAATGATCATAGCACAATCTGGAGCAAGTACTAATTCCCATACATCAAGTCAATCAAACTCATGAATTTCTTCTTGCATGGCATTGAACCAGCTGTATTCATTCATGGTGGTTTTAACATCTTTTGGTTCGATCTTAGAGAGTACGGAGTTGAAGAAGCACCACAAGGCATCGGTTGCAAGTTGTTTCCGTGTGGATACTGGACGAGAGGGATTTCCAATGATGTTTGATCGGTGCAAAACCGTCAAGTTATCTCACGCAAGCTAGTCACTTGTGAATGACCAACTGTAAGAAACTCAAAACAGTTCACACACCAATGCAATTTAAGATCAGAGGAATATAGGGGATTCACTGGGTCGTTAAGTCCCACGGAGGATGAATTGGTGTATAAACACTTGATCAGATGATAGAATGATCACTAAGGATAATGATCAGTAGGTATTTTGAGGGATAATTACTTAAAGAAAAGATTAACAAATTAAAGCGACTTAAATGCAAATTAAAAGAAATTAAAAAGTTAAAATCTATTAAATAAACGCTATCACTATTTTTACAATGATGTTTTTGTGATTTTATAAAACAAAATATCTTAAATAAACTATTTTAACTAAAACGTAATCCTAAATTATCTAGAAACGTGGTTTAAAATGAAAACGAGCGTTATTTGCAAAAATTACGCTGGAGCGCAAGACAAAACGTAAAATTTATGAAATAAAAGGCCTACGAATGTAAAACTAATTTTATTACGTACTATATAACAAAAGAAAATTTTAGAAAAAGATTTATATTTTTTGACTTTTATATTTTTATTATGATTTAATTACTATAAAACACTAATTAAATGTTTAAAAATACTAAAACTAATTAGAAAAATCTGAAACTTTTTGTAAAAATACTTTATACTAATACAATTTTATAAAAAATGCAAAAACTGAAAAAGGTATTATAAATAAGCTACAAATAAGCAAAAAGCTACGTATAAGCTAAAGGAGACAAAGAGTGGTTAAGTATTTGTTTTTGCAAACCATTACAAGAAAGACCCAAGGGCGCTATTGGTTACAGGTACACTTACTATCATCCCCATAAGGTGGGAGGTCTCAGGTTCGAGCCTGCCTCCCCACCTTTTTGCCAAACACTTTTTTTTTTTCAATTTTTCTTTTACAAACTCATTAAGCACATGAAGATAAGCACTTTTTATAATTGTGATTTTTAACAAATACCACCGATAAGTTAATTGGATAAGCCCAAAATCACAACAGTTGGCCTTTTGAAAATGGAAATAAGAACTAGTTAAGCTAAAATGATTATTAAGCTAGAAATAAGCAAAAGCTACAATGAACTAAGCTAAGTAATTATTAACAAGCTAGTTTTACAACTGAAAAAAGCTCAAAAACTAGAGATAAGCACTGATTAAGCTTACAATAAGCACAAATGCAAACTGATTACACATGGTACTGTTGGTTTTATAGCTACTTTCTAGATTGAATTTAAGCACTTGAATAAGCTATAAAATGGAAATGAACACTTCAATTATCAAGTTGACCAATTAAGCTATTCAAAAACCCAATTTGCAAGGATTGGCTTTCACAAATAAGCTTTTGAGAAGCTTTTAGAAAACTGATGAACACTGACCAACTGATACACTTAGTAAAAATGGACAGATCTAATAAGCACAAGCAGGCTTATTGAATAAGCTGCAAATTGAAAAACAAGCTTTGGAATATTGAGACAGCTAGGTAAGCTACTTAAACAGCTAATTTACACAGGCTAATGATCACTAATAAGCTCTCTAAGAGCTTATGAACTTGGCTACCAATTCTGTGCAGAGGGGAAAATTTTGACTTTTTAATGACACATACAGTTTGACTTTTATGAGATTGTAACTAATTCCATGAAATTTGAATAAGTTGTTTTAAGCTATAATAAGATGACTTAAGCTAGATTACTAAGTTGCAAGCTACTTTGATGAGATTTGAACTTTAAAATCATAATGATTATAGATTTAAGATGATTTAGAGTAAGTTTGACTTTTATGGTTTGCAGGCACATTATTTTGACAGATATGAGCATACTTTAGCTAAACAAACATAAAGCAATAGATTTCCACTCTTGAACAACCCTTAAACACAATCATAAGTCCAAAGCCAAACACACCTTTATCAACTGTTGTGTGAATTTAAATTGAGTAAACTACTTAACTAGTATATATTATCACTAATACTGATTATACTTATCCTACTTACTACTAGTTAACAGGTTTAAAAGGTTTTAAAGATCACAAATTCAAACACAAACATTAACTGCATGAAAAATGAAAAATGACAGTAAAAGCTCACAAAGGTCCAGCTGGTTTTGTAGCTCAAACCAAACCATAGATCACCATTTTAATCCATTCCCAACCCAAACCAACTCTCTGCAACACCCATTCCATTTCCAATCAGCTTGAACCCAATTTGCTCTTTAAGTTGACTTTTGTTGACTTTGGTTGAAAACTGCTTGTATCTGCCTGATAAGCTCACCTAAAGCTATAATAAGCTTCAATGAGCTTATTTAAACTTGAAAATAAGCTTGTTGAAGCTTGGATGTGACAGTTGAAGATTGCAAATTTAAACAGTAAACTTGAAACTTGAATTATTAATGAACCATTGAATTAAACTTTGAAACTGAGTTACAATGATCAAATCACTTGGTTTTAGTACAATAAAGCTCAAAGATACAAAATCATAAACTAATTAAGATAGTTTTATAAAAAACGACATACACTTAAAGAAATAAACTAAGTACTGGTCTTCTACTCTGTCTTTCTCCTCTTTTATGCTCCCAAAGGTCTTACACGTGTCCTCTGAGCAGAACCCACCTCTCAATTTGGCCAATGGTTGAACTTTGAGTGAGTTAGCCATTTTAATCATTTTGGCGGGAAGGGCCTATTTTGACTTCTGGCCTGTGATAGCTAGTAGGGGGGGTGGCATTAATTGTGGGGGGTAAGTGATGATGAGGGGGTGGTGGAAAGGGAAAAAGGTGAGGTGGTGGAGGCTGGGGTTTGCAGGCAGACAAGTGGGGAAGAGGGGATGAGGTGAAAGATGCACAGTGAAGGGCGGGTATTATCTGCTTTTGACTTTGGGTTTGACCTGGCAGGGTTCAAAGTAGGCTAATGACTGGGAGTCCAAAAAGGTTAAGTGGCAGGGGCCAAAACATTTTGACAAGGCTTTGTAAGTTAATAATAAAAGGACTAAACTTGTAATTCTGAAAACTTGAAGGACCAAGCCTGCCATTTTTCCAAAGTTACCATAAGGACTGAATTTGACAAACTTTAATAGTGCAAGGACTATTTTTGACATTTTCAAATTCTCAAAGGACTAAACTTGCCAAATTTCAAAGTTCAGGGACCTAAGTTGTAAATTTGTAATTTTAAGCCTCAAGGATCAATTTTGACAACTTAGGAATCCCTAGGGACTCAAAATGATATTTTTCTTTATTTGGTTTTACCAGGGACTGTTTTTGACAACTTTCTAAACTTGGGGGACTAAAACTGCCAATTATGCAAACTTGATCGTTTTCACAGTTTTGATATTTTGCATTTAAAACACATAAAACACTTCTTTGTGATATTTTTATCATTCTGATGCATTTCTGAGTGTTTTCAGATGTTTTTGCAGTCTAAATTGTACAAAAATGATGAGTATTTACACACTCATCAATGTTGTCTAATGGATGATCATGAGTCCATTTTCTGAGGTGTTCATGTGGTATTTGTTGAGGGACTGAAGTAGCAGAGTCGATGTCTCCTGAAGAAGATGGTTCTGATGATGATTCAGGAACAAATATGTTTTCAAATGGAGCATCTTGAGGAGTAGCAAAGGATTAACTTCATCATTGATGCGAAGCAGTTCCATGATGTACATTTGAAGATTGATGATTTGTTGATGAGACAGAGTGATCGAAGCAGCGCTTCTTGACTTAATTACATTGAGGCGAAGGATTGACTTCATTCATAGGGATATGGCGGCTTATTGTAGGAATTGGCAGTTCATTAGCACTTGGCTCATAATGTTCATCAAACATAGGATCAAACAATTTCTTTAAATCATCTTCGGATGGAGGTACATATGGAGTTCTTTGGAGAAGAATTTGGTACAAGGAATGAACCAATGGGATTGTTTTGAAGTGCGGGTCTGAAGCTGGATTGTCCAGAGCCATTTGACTGTCGACTCATCAAACGTAACGTGAATTGTTTCCATGATATCTCGGGTTCTCTTATTGTAGATTCGGTAACCTTTTCTGTTTGGTGCATATCCTACAAATACTTCAATATCTGCTTTGGCTCTCAGTTTTCCTAAATCTTGACCATCATTAGTTGGATAACATAAAGCACCAAACACACGAAGGTATGATAGATCAGGTTTTCGATTGTGGACAAGTTCGTATGGAGTCTTTCCATGAGATGTGTGAATTAGAGATCTATTTTGAGTGTAACAAGCAGTGGCAATAGCTTCAGCCCATAGAAACATTGGAACATTTGAGTAAATCAGCATTGTCCTTGCAGCTTCTACAAGAGTTCGATTTCGTCTTTCAACTACACCGTTCTGTTAAGGAGTTCGAGGAACACTTCTTTGAGAACTGATTCCAACATTTTCATAGAATTCATTGAGTACTTTATTAACAAACTCAGTTCCATTGTCAGTTCGGATGATTCGAACTGTTTTGTTGAGTCTGATCTAAAGTTGTTTAATGAGTTTAATGATGACATCTGGAGTTTCGTCCTTTGTCCTCAAAAACTTAACCCAAGTGAATCGGGAGAAGTCATCAACCACTACTAACACATATCTCTTCCCATTAATAGTTTGCACTCTCATTGGACCGCACAGATCAATATGAAGGGTATGAAAAACTTCCATTACAGAGTTTGTGGGGCTTGTGGGCATATTTCGTACTTTTTCCCAATTGACAAGCTGAGCAAAGATGATCTTTTTCATATTTTAATCTGGGTAAGTCTCTGACAAGATCCTTTCTAGAAAGGTTGTTTATGGTACAAAGTTCAAGTGATTGAGACGACGATGCCATAACCAAGACTTTGTTTTAGAAGCCTTTGACAGCAAGCAGATTGGAGAGGACTTCATCATATCGTCGATAGAAATGGTGTATAGGTTTGAACCTCGAGTACCTCTTAATAATTCTACACCGTCAAGTTCTCTAACGAATCAAGTATGTTTTCTAAAAGCCACTTCAAGATCGGAATCACAGAATTGACCAACAGAGAACAAATTATGACCAAGACCTTCCACATAATATACCCTGGAAATTACACTTTTACCAACCACATAATCTCTATAACCCATAATAGCTCCAAAATGGTCGTTCTCTAATCTAACTGTTCTGATGAATTTACTTACAAAGTTCATGAGCCGCGACCGGTCTCCAGTCATATGCTTGGAGCGACTGAGTCCAGTACCACAAAGCGATTTGAGCGATCTGCGGTTGAACACGAGATAAGAATGGATAAGCGGATAATTAGGATCCCATGCAAGAATGGGTTCCATTTGGTTAATAATGATGATTGGAACACCCACATCGAAATAGAAACATTCATATCGAAATTGAGGCAATGGAATCATTATGAATAGATGCGATACTAGTGTCGTGTTGCCCTATTCAAAGTGTGCTCACTTCTTAAGGGAATAGTTCTACCAGTAGGCATCCATTTTCTAGTGGGCATTGAATCATTAACCTTATAGCCAAAAGGTATCCATTGATAACCTATCTTACTAAATGTTCTTCCTGTGGGTTTCCACTGTTTTCTAACTCTCTTTCGCCTCTTCCTTTTAGCCTTTTTAATATGATTTTTTTCATTGGCAATATTAACTGGGGATATGACAGCATTAGACAAAACATTCACACCACATTCATGATTAGAAACAAAATTTAAGCAGACATCATTACAAGGTTTGCAAATAGTATCAGAATTCGAATTAATTATAGTACGCCTATGGCTAATACTAGAATCAACACGATTCGTTTTATTCGACTCAAGCTTAAAGTTCCTAGGTTGGTCTTATACTCTCTTCCAATGCACATTCTTAGCTTGCGAGGTCCTATCATTCCTTGTATTGTCTTGAGACTTTGACCTGCTCGCTTTAATGTCACCGATTACTCTGTAGAGGAATGGGAACATTAGTTGGTTTTGCTACTCTTTGCATCTCTGTTTAGATGTTACGGGATCTGAATTACATGCGGTCACACTAAGGTTCACTTTCTTAACACTAGAAGTGCTGGAATTTGTACTCCTAGAAGGCACACTAGAGTTCGCTTTCTTAGCTTTAACAGATCTGGAATCTGAACTACTTGAAGGTATACTACAGTTCATATTCAAAACACCGGGCATTGAATGGATATCATACTTGGCACTAAGCATAGAACACGGAATCAAAGGATTAACTCTCTCACCTAAGGACTTAGGGCATATTGTGATTAAGCATTCTAGAATTTTTTGAGATCGTTTGGCATATAAGCATGCATGCCCAATTGCATTGTCAAATGGTTTCTAACTTATCCTCTTCAACAATCTCACGGAGACGTTCTAGACAATCCTTAAGGGATGAGAAATATGTTTGAATAGCAAGTTTGTTATTCCTGAGATGAGGGGGGACATATTTCATAGACAAAGCATATTTATTACAAGAGTGAACCTTTGATACACCATTCTCCCCATTGGTCATTGGCATTTTCCCTTTTACCTGACTCTTCAGATTCTCAATTTCCTTTTGCAATGAAGCTATTTGTTCGTTGTTTTGTTACCGAGTGACCTTTATTGATTCAAATAACTCATTGAAATGGCGTTTAACCTTTTCATTTTCTTCTAGAAAACTTTCGTTTTCCTTTTGTAATGCATTTACTAAGTTTTGAAGATGAAACGTTTGAGAATACTGAGAATCTAAAGGAGGAGGCATTTGGGAGCCAGTCACATTGTTCTTTTCACCCTTTAATTGAGTGATTTGGGCTTTCAACTTTTCGATCGTGTTACAATGAGCTTGAATCATTCATCACGTTTGTTTATTTGAAAAGCGCATCAAACTCGGAGCATCGAGGATGTCTTGATATTTGAAGTTTTGATATTTTCTTTAAGATGTTGATATTTTAGTTGTAAATTAAAATGCTCAACTTCTAGTTTAGAAAAATGTTTAACCAAATTGTCGTGATCATCCGGTTCAATTTTCTCATATAGTGTAGAATTAGTCTTTTCAAGCTCAATGACACGATCGTGGGAGACTTTCGAGGCAACAGATAATTCATGAAATTGAGAAGCATTAATGGAACAATTTGTAGCGATGAAAACACATCTTGAGCAACACATTCGAAATCGATTCTCATTCGGTGTATGCAAGTTCTTCCTCTCAATCTCATTATATTTTAATTCTCGCTCATAGTCACTAACCTCAGCGATCATTGCATCAAATTCCTTCTCCATTTCTTTATTATGCGAATTCATTCCCTTTTAAGACTTTCAAATTGATCTTTAGTTGTTTAAAGAAGGGCATGACTTGATTAAATAACATTCTTCGTTTGCTTAAAACCCTTTCCCTTGATTATACCGGTGGGTGTGATCCTTTTCTTACAAGTTTTCTCAAAATCAACAAATAGTTGAAAAATAACATATTGGTGATTAAGGTCTTGCTTTTAGTGGCAATAGTCCTAGGGACTAAGTGCATTGGTGTATTGGGTGGATACACGATCGTGAAGGCATTTTCCTAAAGGGGGGTTTGTTACAACAAGATTCCACCTTTTAGCTTATCTAAATCCTTTTTCGAACACTTGTTCGGGCGTTAACAATGTCTGAGGCTTAAACTTGTTCAAGGCAATCCAATTCTCCTTCTTGTAATCATGGGGTGTGATGTTTATTTTCTTTTCTTTACATTTAGGATCATCTAGTTTCTTGTTCATTTTTTCCCTAGTGGCTTCATCTGATTTCTTATCTTCCTCAGTGCACTCAACGCAACTAGGTTTCTGTCTAGGCTTAAGGATTTCATTGCCATCATAAATTACTTTATGAGCATTTCTAGCCTTTTTAATGACCTCTGGATTTGGTTCCTCAACAAGGGGAATGTTATGCTTCTCGCTTAAGACTCTATGCTTTGTGATCATGTGAGCAGTCTGAATGGTGTTCCCTTGTATGTACAACTTGTTTTCAAGCTTGTTTTTTAAAGTTTTCAGATTAGAAAAATCTTTCAATAGTTTTGATTCCTTAGCATTAAATTCTTGCTTAAGCATTTTCACATTTTCTTGAAGTTCTTGTTTTTGCTTAGCAGTTTTAGAAAGCTTTTCTTGCAAGGAATTTAACTCTTGTTTTAATACTTCTTCTCTAAAATTACCATTTCTAATGATTGTACGCACTTGGTCATCCATTTCCTGCTCACGGGTGGTCAACTCAAATTTAGCACGTTGTTCATATATAGCAACACGTTCTTTATAGGCATTCGATTCGAGACAATAGAATCATCGGGGCACATGCGGTGAATTCATCAAAGACATAGTCATCATTGATGCGAAGATGCATTACTTGGTACAATCTCACTTTCACTTTGCTTCACATATTGATCATATGGGACAATATTGCTATTTCCTCATTATCAATATCCGTTCATAAGTCTCAAGAGTTTGTACTTCAATATGCATCTTTCGCTCATCAACATCATCATATAGTTTTAATACCTCGAAATGATTTTGTCTTTGGATGAGGCGACTTGTGGTGTAGGAGGGATCTTTGGAGAGACCATAGAGAGATGCTAGCCATAAAGATTGTTTGAGCGATGGGTTCATCATCTACATCGAATCAAATGCATCACAATCGGCTACTTGAAAGGAATTCGATGATTATGACCTATCTCACAGATCTTTTGTTGATTAGTGTGTAAATACTCATCATTTTGTTCCTTCTACACTCGCAAAAGCAGTCAAAAACACTTTGAAAAGTCTCAAAAGACAGAAAAAATATTTAGGCGTATTTTATGCAATAATTGTCAAATCTAGTCCACGGTTATTCAAAAAGTTAATTTTTCATAAAAGGCCCTCGTGGATTTTCAAGTTGTCAAAATTGGCCTTATAAAATTCAATTTTGCAAAATGGCAACTTTAGTCCCTGAAATTTCAAAGATTGACAAAAATTACCCCAGGACATTTTTAATTTGAAAATTATTATTTTTGGTCCTTGGGAAAATTAAACTTGTCATAATTGGTCCCTATGATGAATATTGGATAATTACAGTTTCGGTCCCTTGGTTTATGTGGAATTGCAGTTTTGGTCCTTGTTATTAATACCAATACACATTGGCCCCAAAAACAATCCAATTTCCCAAACACAACCCGGTCAAAATACTTAACCCAACCAACCCGACCCATTCTCCTTTTTCCCTCCAACCCGTTCCCCTTTCTCTGAAACTTAGAACCAGCCACACCCCTTTTACCCAAATTCCCACCATCCCAAAACACTCCACCTCCAACCTTCTCTATTACCCAGCTTCACCAAAACCTAACTCACCCTTAACCTCCTTTACCCAGTATATCCCAACTCCCAAACCTACTCACTCATCCATTACCCCTCTTCCCCAAATTCCACCTCAGCAATCCTTGTTAAAAAGACTCAATGGATGGCTCAGATATGCTCTCATGGGTACCTAACTGATCAAGGGCTAGGATTGAAGTGAAGAAAGCACAAACGATTTCCTTTGGCTGTTTTACCTCACACAGGAAGCACAACACATGAAGACCTTGAAGACTCCATAGACTTAGTATAAATAGCTTATGTATGCCAAGTTATAAGGCACCCTTTTTCTTATCTTAGTTTTAAAAATTAGTTTTTATTATTTTCCTATTGTATTGAAATTTTCAGTTAATGAAAAACATCTTTCTCATATTTGTTACTGTTTTAAGAATTCTTCTTTAACATAGTTAAGTCAATTTTAGCTCCCAAGTTTCTGATATTAAACTTGTTTTAAGAAAAATCACACCATTAACGTGTGTTTGGGTCAAGAAGAAAAGGGGTCAAACCAACATGTTCTACCCGTTTGACTTCTTAAGTCAAACTCCTTATTGATTTTTGAATTAGTTTTATAAGTTAGAAAGTGGTGATATCAGTTCTACAAAAGTTTGGGTATCAAATAAAAACTGGTTTTTGTCTCTCTGTAACTGCACAAGTCAGCACTCACCCCTGCTGATCTTGTGAGCTTTTCGTGGTTCATTTGATATCTAGTTCTTGTAAAAGTTGCTTTTATCTAATCCTTATGTGCCCTACTTAATTTGTGTCCAGTTTGTTTTGCAAATTAATGTATTTCAGAAAGGTTTAGATGAAAATTAAAATCTGCAATTTCATTTTGTCAAATCTGATATCAGCATACCAAAGACTCCCAATGCCAGCTGATCTTGGCTTATTTTTAAGCTGTAAACAGCTTTTTCTTGGGTCCTAACTGTTATCTTTAACATCTCTGCTAGTCTAACTTTGTTTGTGTAGCTTTTGCTTGCTGTGGAAGTCCTTATCTCAGTTTAAAAATAAGCTCCAAATCAGCACCCTTTAGGCTGTTTTGCAGCCTGCACTAAGCAACACAGGTCACGTTTTTTTTTTTTTTTTTTTGTACTCTTTAGCTTCTAAGTAGTTAAGTTCAGCCTATTTAGATTATATTAATTGCTTTTAGTGATCTCGGATTAGTTTAGTTAAATTACTGCTTATTAGATGCTATTCTTATTAGTTTAGTGCTCATTTTCCATATCCCTTTTAGCCTTAGGAAGTCACTAGTTAGATGTTAAAGCCAACTGATTTCCCCATCATTTCGTTGATTTCAGCTTATTTTAGATAGAATATAGCATGTGTTAGCTTATTTTTGAATCCCCTTAACTTATCAAGTGTTATTCATAGATTAGTTAGGCCTAAGAAAGTAGTTAAAGGGTGTTTGGGGTAGTTACCTGTTGTGATTTCAAAAGGATGGTGTTTAAGCTTAAAAACTGTTTTGCTAATAAGCTGTGAAACCAGCTTGTTTGAGCTTGTCTAACAAAAAAAAGTTTTCATAAAAAGTCTTTGGTTTGATGAAGTTCAACAGTTTCAAAAAGAAAAACAAAAAAAAAATCATTTGCAAAAAGTGGGAGCCAAGGGATTCGAACCCTGGTCTCGTCACTCAGAAGGCAAAGCTCCAACATACACCCTCCAAACCAACGCGCCCTTGGGACTTGTCTCGTTGGTATTTACACAAACAAACCATTTAACCCATAAATCAGTCTTACCTATAAGCTCTTTTGAGCTTATTCACAGCTTATTTTCCCAAACAAGCACCGGTTTTCTTATTTTTCATAGGTCCAAAATTAATGAAAGTAGTTTCTGTGAATTTTTCAGATTTTTCAAAATTAGTTTAATATTTTTAATCAATTAATTGGTGTTTAATGGTTTTTAATTTGTAGTAATTATTTTGAAAGTCAAAAAAATACCCGGTCTTTTTCTAAAATTATTTTTAGTCAATTAGGACGTAGGAAAATTAAATTCACACCCGTAGCCCTTAAATTGCAAAATTTTTACGTTTATGGCTCGGGTTGTTTCCCGGTTCTTACGTTTTTACGTTTTAGCACCCTAGGACTTAGTTTAGCCTCGTTTTATCATTTTTTAGGCTTAGTAGTAGTTAGTTTGTAGTTTATTAGGGTTCCCTTGCCTTAATTACTTTCCCGTTAATTAATTCGTAGAAAAGGTAATTCAACTCAAACAAATCATTAAAACCAATTCAAGTTCAAATCACGAAACTCAACGAATCCTTCCATTCACACCTCGTTGGGACACGACCCGGGAAATCACTTTTCCGGTATCACTCTTATCACACCCGTGAGATTTGATACGTTAACCTTTTTCCTAAAGGGTTAATTTGTCGAATTTTACGGTTATTTTGATATACGTTGATATTGTGTTTTTCACCACTCACTTTACACGAGTCAAATTTTGGCGCATTGCCGGGAGGTGTGTTGCGACAATATCGTGATTTTGCGATTAGTGACTTGAAGAACCTTTCTCGTGAAGTTATTGTTTTTGAAAATAAAAAATACAAAATATTTTTCTTTTCTTTGTATATATGTAAAAGATTAAAAATACAAAAGATTTTTGATTGTTGTTTTAAATAATATAGAAGACACAATCAATATAACATTCTCAACGAGGTGTTATCATTATAAGTTCCCGAACAAAAGATTTAAAACTTGCCTTTGTGTCGCTCGTGATTTGGTTTACTTTTATCGGTTTAACAAAGCGTGTGAGGGTATAAGGACGGCGACATTAAATTGCGGTGAAAAGAGCGGGTTTTAATAAGCTTGTGACCTAATAAGTCTCTCCGCTCCTTTGTGCGTTTACTTATAAGTGATCATTTCACGTGGGATTATTGGTTTAAGTTCCTTTGTCGTTTTGCCTCGATATTGTTTTAATTGGATTTGTTATTATCTTTTACTTTTCAAAAACAATAAAACCCAAAAGATTCTTCTTTCCCCATTTTCATAATTCTCTTGTTTCCTCGAGTTCGTCTAGTGCATGCGCTCGTTCTTCTAGATCATTGAGCCCTTTTCGTGATCTAGCGAAATTCCTAGAAGGCGTTCTCATAGGCGTCTTTGCCGAATAGTCGAACCGAGATTCGTACTATTCCAAACAACAATATGGCGAGACGAGCGAACTATGGAGGAAATGCTCCGGGCACCCACCGAGGGTTATGGAGATGCCATCGTTTACCACCAATCAATTCGATCAATTTGAATTGAAGGCGCATTTGATCAACTTGTGTCTCGAATCAATTCCACGGGTTTGATCGAGAAGACCGTATGCACACATCCGTTGGTTTAACAAGTTGACCTCAACTATCAATTACAAGGATGTGCCACAAAAGTGATCAAGCGATGCTATTTCCGTTCTCACTTGAGGGGCGGCCGGTTGGGTGGAAAAGAACCCCTCGAACCATCGAAACTTGGGAGGATCTTGTTCAAAAGTTTGTCAATTATTTCTTTCCTCCATCAAAGGCGACTAATCTTAAAATGAAATTTCGGATTTCGTCAAAATTTCGATGAAAACTTTGGAGAGGCATGGGAGAGATTCAAAGATCTCTCTCGAAATGCCCCATCATGAATTCACGGAGCTTGACAAGTTAATATCTTTTATAATGGGTTGAGCAGTAGCGATCAAGATTCTTTGAACGCAGCCGCGGTGGCAATATCTTGAATCGTAAGCCTAAAGATGTGATTGAGATTAGCGAGAAAAATCAAAAGTTCCTATTTCTGCAACAAAGTCAATATTCGAACACTCCTTCTTCTTCATCCGGTAACTCTTCCGAGTTAGCCGCTCAGTTAACCGCTCTAACGGACGTCATCCGTTGTATGATGAAAGAGGTAAAGGAAATCAAAAGCGAAATTCATAAGCGGAACCAATCAAAGCCGTGAACAAGGTGTGTGAAACTTGTAGTGGTCCACACGCGTATTATGATTGTCAAGCAACCGATGCTTCTTTTACCAAGCTCCGTAGCCACGTAAACCACAATCAATACCGACCACAGGTGATCCTCACTACCGTGCACCTAGCGAGATGACGCCACTGGTTTTCCTCCTGTGCAAAACCATGGCAATCAAAATCGCTTTGTTCGAATCAAGGACAAAACTTCAATAACTCTCAAAATTTCAATCGAACCGGAACAATTTCAACCAACCATATCAAGCTCCAAATCGGCAAAGTTGTCAACAACCTTCTCAAGCTCCCTACCAAATGACTTCATGAAAATTCTTGAGTCAAGCATCGTTCAATGCAAACTCGGATCAATAACATGAGTTGAGCTAAAAAGGAAATTGATTCCACAATGTCTCGGCGAGACAAATGAGTTGAAGAATATGATGAGCGGTTTCATGAACATGAATATAAACAAAGCTTCGTCATCTTACGGAGGACTCCCAGCAATCTGATTCCAAATCCAAATTCGAGTTGAAAGCCGTCACCACTCGTAGTGGTAAGGCGCACAATGGACCTTCGACTCCAATGCCTCCTCCACGGGAGCAATGAGTCAAGTTACCAAGGATACAACGGACAATGTGCATTTCTCAAGCCGAAGTACGCGACACGTCCCACCCGGTAGTCAAGCTTTAAGTCCGAACCCGAAGTTCCAAAGACAAATTCGAGCGAAATGACTTCCGTCCGGCTCAAAAGTCTAGTCGACTTCCTTACCCATCAAGATTGCATGATGAGAAGCTCAAAGACAAAACCAAAGAGCAAATGGAAAAATTTTCCAAATTTTCAATGAAGCGCACTTTGATATAAGCTTCGTTGATGCTCTCGTTCTAATGCCCAAATTTGCATCCACGCTTAAAGGCTTCTTGAGCAACAAAGATAAGTTATACGAGATGGCTAAAACCCTCTCAATGAGCAATGCTCGGTGGTCCTTCTCAAGAAGCTTCCCAAAAGCTTGAAGACCCAGCGAGTTTTAATCCGTGTGATTTCTTGGGGATGGTTCAATACTCCGCCTTGGCGATCTTGGCGCAAGCATCAACCTCATGCCACTCTCGGTATGGAAGAAGCTGTCTCTTCCTAAACTTACATCCACTTGTATGACACTCGAGCTAGCGGACCGTGCAAAACTCGTCCACTTGGGATAGCCGAGGATGTCGTGGTGAAAGTAGGAAAGTTTCACTTTCCTCTTGACTTTGTTGTAGTAGACTTTGATGCGGATCCTAGAGTTCCCTCATCTTGGGAGATATTTCTTGAGAACAGCCGTGCTCTAATTGATGTATTCTTTGAAGAGTTGACCATACGGGTTGACAACGAAGAACTCACGTTTAATATCAACCGAACTCCAAACCTCTATACAAACATAGTGTTGCCACAATTGATCAAAAATCTGAAAGAATCAATGCAACACTCTCAAATTTCACGGTTAAGAGGAGTAACCAAAAACGTGTTGAGCTAAAAGCTTTGAAAATCAACCCTGGTTCAAACAAATGGTTTGAAAGTTTTACCAAGGAAGTCAAGAGTGTTCTTGATGATGATGATCTAGAATCGGAGACTTTATCGGAAGTGGTGGAAATTGCTAGCTCTAAGAGCACACCACTTGTCCCACCTCCGGAATCAGTTTATCGTATTGAGTTTGTTAACTCTGCGAATGAAACCAAACTCTCTTCAGTTTCATCTGGATTGGATGATGATGTTTGGGATCCAATGGGAGACATTCTTCCCATTGAAGAATTGCTCAAAAATGATCCATCATCCCCTAGTCTTATTATTTCCGACTCTTCCCTCCCTTCTCTCACTCCGGATGAGGAAAATGACAACTTTTGGAATGAAGTCGATGCCTTTCTTAGTGATGAGTCGATTCCAACAGGAATTGATAATACTTACTTTGATTCGGAGGAGGACATCCTTTTTATGGAAAATCTATTGATTGAAGAACCGTTTCCAACCCTCCCTACCGGAAGTGCATTGACAATCACCACACAAACTTCAAGTCTAAGCTTAAAATGTCAAAATGGTGATTTACTTTTATCGATAAGGAATGGACTTGCATTCTCATGCACATCTTTATTCAACTCTTCACGGATGGTGTGGTTGCTCTTTCCCTTTTCTCTTTCGGGAATGAGGACACCATCTTTGACCCCGTATCATCCTTTATAGTTTCTACTATTAACAATACCGCGGTTGTATCTCGTCGGTGTGGAACTTTCGATGCTCATATTTTTATTAACACCGTGAGCGAAAGTCCGATCGAGATTGGTTTTCCACGTTGCTTTCCCATGAACAAATGAATACGGGTCGAGTCAAGCTAGCGACTCGGGAATCAAAAAGCAGTAGCACACTATATGGGTTTTCACCGTATTTCGACTTCTTTCTACTTTCTACCACCCTAGTGTGGGGAGTTTTCCCATTGTTGTATATAAAAAAAAAAAAAAAAAAAAAAAAATTCAAATAATGGCGTAGTATTTCCTTTTCGTTCTATGTTTCGGCATAACCGCGGTACTTTGAATATTGAGGGCAATATTCATTTCTAGTGTGGAAATTCTCACGAATTTTATCATGTAATTATGCCATCTTATTCCCCATTTTGGCCAAATTTTTTTGGAGTAAGTGTTTTGCACTTACTCGATTCTGATTATCGATCCGCCATGTCTAATAAACAAAAGGATTGGCTAATCCAGAGCAAAGCGGCTCTTGGTAAAGATATCTCAAATCCGTTGATGGCTTGCAATTTGCCCAAAATTGTATGGTGTTCACTCACCATATCTTTAATTAGTGAAGAGTTGGCTAGCCCGCAAGTTTATGGCTTGTGGTAAAGGCGGTTGGAAAACCATAATTGGTAATCGACTCACCAAAGATATTTTATCTAAGAGTTGGCTAGTCCGAAGCAAGCGGCACGGTAAAGACAAATCAAATCCGTTGAAAGGCGGTGATTTGCTCAAAATCATTTGGTTATCATTGTACCAAGGTTCTTACTTGAGCTGAAACAATTGGCTACTCCGAAGTAATGGCTTTTGGTAAAGAGATTCAAATCCATTAAGTTTTCTCAAAAGATTGCTAGGGACTAGCAATGTTTTAGTGTGGGGATTGATGAGTGTGTAAATACTCATCATTTTTGTTCCTTCTACACTTTGCAAAAGCAATCAAAAACACTTTGAAAAGTCTCAAAAGGCAGAAAAAATATTTAGGCGTATTTTATGCAATAATTGTCAAATCTAGTCCTGGTTATTCAAAACAAGTTAATTTTTCATAAAAGGCCCTCGGGATTTTCAAGTTGTCAAAATTAGCCTTATAAAATTCAATTTTTCAAAATGGCAACTTTAGTCCACGAAATTTCAAAGATTGTGAAATTACCCAGGACATTTTAATTTGAAAATTATTATTTTTGGTCCTTGGGAAAATTAAACTTGTCATAATTGGTCCCTATGATGAATATTGGATAATTACAGTTTCGGTCCCTTGGTTTGTGTGGAATTGCAGTTTTGGTCCTTGTTATTAATACCAATACACATTGGCCTCAATAACAATCCAATTTCCCAAACCCAACCCGGTCAAAATACTTAACCCAACCAACCCGACCCATTCTCCTTTTTCCCTCCAACCCGTTCCCCTTTCTCTGAAACCTAGAACCAGCCACACCCCTTTTACCCAAATTCCCACCATCCCAAAACACTCCACCTCCAACCTTCTCTATTACCCAGCTTCACCAAAACCTAACTCACCCTTAACCTCCTTTACCCAGTATATCCCAACTCCCAAACCTACTCACTCATCCATTACCCCTCTTCCCCAAATTCCACCTCAGCAATCCTTGTTAAAAAGACTCAATGGATGGCTCAGATATGCTCTCATGGGTACCTAACTGATCAAGGGCTAGGATTGAAGTGAAGAAAGCACAAGCAATTTCCTTTGGCTGTTTTACCTCACACAGGAAGCACAACACATGAAGACCTTGAAGACTCCATAGACTTAGTATAAATAGCTTATGTATGCCAAGTTATAAGGCACCCTTTTTCTTATCTTAGTTTTAAAAATTAGTTTTTATTATTTTCCTACTGTATTGAAATTTTCAGTTAATGAAAAACATCTTTCTCATATTTGTTACTGTTTTAAGAATTCTTCTTTAACATAGTTAAGTCAATTTTAGCTCCCAAGTTTCTGATATTAAACTTGATTTAAGAAAAATCACACCATTAACGTGTGTTTGGGTCAAGAAGAAAAGGGGTCAAACCAACATGTTCTACCCGTTTGACTTCTTAAGTCAAACTCCTTGTTGATTTTTGAATTAGTTTTATAAGTTAGAAAGTGGTGAAATCAGTTCTACAAAAGTTTGGGTATAAAATAAAAACTGGTTTTTGTCTCTCTGTAACTGCACAAGTCAGCACTCACCCCTGCTGATCTTGTGAGCTTTTCGTGGTTCATTTGATATCTAGTTCTTGTAAAAGTTGCTTTTATCTAATCCTTATGTGCCCTACTTAATTTGTGTCCAGTTTGTTTTGAAAATTAATGTATTTGAGAAAGGTTTAGATGAAAATTAAAATTTGCAATTTCATTTTGTCAAATCTGATATCAGCATACCAAAGACTCCCAATGCCAGCTGATCTTGGCTTATTTTTAAGCTGTAAACAACTTTTTCTTGGGTCCTAACTGTTATCTTTAACATCTCTGCTAGACTAACTTTGTTTGTGTAGCTTTTGCTTGTTGTGGAAGTCCTTATCTCAGCTTAAAAATAAGCTCCAAATCAGCACCCTTTAGGCTGTTTTGCAGCCTGCACTAAACAACACAGGTCACGTTTTTTTTTTTTTTTTTGTACTCTTTAGCTTCTAAGTAGTTAAGTTCAGCCTATTTAGATTATATTAATTGCTTTTAGTGATCTCGGATTAGTTTAGTTAAATTACTGCTTATTAGATGCTATTCTTATTAGTTTAGTGCTCATTTTCCATATCCCTTTTAGCCTTAGGAAGTCACTAGTTAGATGTTAAAGCCAAGCTGATTTCCCCATCATTTCGTTGATTTTGACTTATTTTAGATAGAATATAGCATGTGTTAGCTTATTTTGAATCCCTTAACTTATCAAGTGTTATTCATAGATTAGTTAGGCCTAAGAAAGTAGTTAAAGGGTGTTTGGGGTAGTTACTGTTGTGATTTCAAAAGGATGGTGTTTAAGCTTAAAAGCTGTTTTGCTAATAAGTCGTGAAACCGACTTGTTTGAGCTTGTCTAACAAAAAAGTTTTCATAAAAGTCTTTGGTTTGATGAAGTTCAACAGTTTCAAAAGAAAAACTAAAAAATCATTTGCAAAAAGTGGGAGCCAAGGGATTCGAACCCTGGTCTCGTCACTCAGAAGGCAAAGCTCCAACACACACCCTCCAAACCAACGCGCCCTTGGGACTTGTCTAGTTGGTATTTACACAAACAAATCATTTAACCCATAAATCAGTCTTACCTATAAGCTCTTTTGACCTTATTCACAGCTTATTTTCCCAAACAAGCACCAGTTTTCTTATTTTTCATAGGTCCAAAATTAATGAAAGTAGTTTCTGTGAATTTTTCAGATTTTTCAAAATTAGTTTAATATTTTTAATCATTTAATTAGTGTTTAATGGTTTTTAATTCGTAGTAATTATTTTGAAAGTCAAAAAAATACCCGGTCTTTTTCTAAAATTATTTTTAGTCAATTAGGACGTAGGAAAATTAATTTCACACCCGTAGCCCTTAAATAGCAAAAATTTTACGTTTATGACTCGGGTTGTTTCCCGGTTTTTACGTTTTTACATTTTAGCACCCTAGGACTTAGTTTAGCCTCGTTTTATCATTTCTTAGGCTTAGTAGTAGTTAGTTTGTAGTTTATTAGGGTTCCCTTTCCTTAATTACTTTCCCGTTAATTAATTCGTAGAAAACGTAATTCAACTCAAACAAATCATTAAAACCAATTCAAGTTCAAATCATGAAACTCAACGAATCCTTCCATTCACACCTCGTTGGGACACGACCCGGGAAATCACTTTTCCGATATCACTTTTATCACACCCGTGAGATTTGATACATTAACCTTTTTCCTAAAGGGTTAATTTGTCGAATTTTACGGTTATTTTGATATACGTTGATATTGTGTTTTTCACCACTCACTTTACACGAGTCATCTGTTTATCAACATCAGCATCATAAGTCTTGGCATTCCCTTCAGCAAGAAACATTAACTCATCTTCATCCAAAGCTGCTCCATTGTCCTGAGCTTGCACTAGCAGCATCTTATCCTTGAAGTACTCAACATTCTGTGGACGTTTTGGAGAAGTGCAGTTGCTTGCAATGTGTCCCTCACCACCACAGTTATAGCATTTGATCGGCTTAGCTTGACCTTGATTTCCATTCCTTCCCGATTCGATTTGCAACATAACCTCTACCATCTCCACCTCTTCCCTGTTCATCTTGTCTTTCTTGAACTGGTTGCACCACACCCTCCCATCTCGGCGGTGGCTTGATTGTGTGGGTTAAATCTTGTTACGAGGTTGTTGTTGGTTTGTGGGAGAGAATTCATGTTTTGACTTATCATGAGTGCCGTTGATTAATGAAGTGTCCCATGCCCGCATCAACATCGGCTTGTTTGAACATTGGATCTGGAATGAGTTTATGATTACCATTACCCATGGGTACAACTTGAGAAGCTTTGGTGGTAATCCCAACATTTGTGTAAAAGGCAGTTGAATCATTTGTTGAGCTTGTTTCTCCCTGAGCTTTGAACTGATCAAGAATCCTTTTTTCAAACATGGCATGTCTCTTATTTTGAAGAAGGAAGGCATAGAGTTGCTCATAGTTTATATTCTTCAATCCTTTGGTAAGCTTCACAGAAGTGACGAACTTGTGCCATTCTAGATTCATATTGTTCACAAACTTTGAGTTCAGCTGAATGTTCGGCATTGTCATCTTAATATTCCTCATGTCATTCACAAGCTTTTGAAACCTCACATAGTACTCATAGACACTCTCATCTGGTTTCATCTTGAAGTGCTCAAATTCATCATACAACTGTGATTCTCGGTCTTCAACAGTTAGCTCAGAACCAGAGAGAAGCATCTTGACATTATCCCATCTGACCTTTGCTTGGTGTTGTGATTGATAAGCTTGTAGATGTCTTTTGGAAGACCTTGCGATTATAATGTTAGAAGCCGGATATCGCATCGAATCTCTTCTTCTCCTTATCATCGAGCTCATCATACATCTTTGGTGCATCCATTCAGTAAATCAATGTTCCATCTTGATTTGTATCAATTATGTCTCTAGTAGTCTCAACCCGATAAGGTCCTTCATCAATGGATTTGAGAATGTTAACCCATTTTCCTTTCCAAGGCAGTACAATCGATTTGTTGAGCCCAAGAGTCGTAGTCGGTTACATCAAGCATGGGTGGGCAGTATCCGAACCATTGCTTGAACATCTTCGGCAACAGTGGAGATGATTGTAGGAACGTTGGTAGACATGTTAACAGATTAAACGGGATTTTAAAACTCTATGACTAAACCGGGAAATAGGTTCTTTCACGGAATTTTACTAAATCAAGAGAAAACCGTATTACAGACAGAGTCAACCAAGTCGCTAAGAAAATCTGAACCAAGTCGCTATACTACCAAGTTGCTAAGACACAGTCAAGTCGCTAAATAACAACTTGCTAAGCATCAACTCGCTAGCAAAATTTTGACAGCAAGTCACTAAGCACCAAGTCGCTAAGTTGTCAAGTCGCTAAAGAGCAACTCGCTAAACACCAAATCGCTAACACCAAGTCGCTAACTAACTTAAGTACAAGTCGCTAACTTTAACCAAGTCGCTACCCGTAGTGGAGAATCCACTAAGTGTACTGTTTGTCGGCTTGTCTCAATAGACAAGTCGCTAGCACAACTCGCTAAGTCCTTCAACTACAACTCGCTACCAAATTACAAAGCAAGTCGCTAGCAAGAAAACTTATCCGTGGTTCAAGTCGCTAGCTAGAAAATCAACCCAACCACGATGATTCAAGCTTACCAACTCAAAACCCAAGCACATGCAATGATTCTAAACACAAAACAACACTCAAGATTTAAACTTTAACACTAGAAATGATCCAAATGATGCAAAAACCACTAAACCTTTTCAACCTCTAAAACCACCTAAAAGTCACTAGAAATCCAAAGATATGTAAGAGATGATCAAACCATGGCTCTTGATACCATTTGTAACATATTGGATTTCACATACACTTTAAACCATAACCACAATAGGCGTACACAAGAGGTTTTAGAGAGAGAAAGTTAGAGGTTTGGGAACTTTAGTGAGAGAAAGAAAAATCTTATTATGAGCTCCAACTCTCTACCTTGGGAGGTAGAGAGTATTTATAGTCATTACATAAAAGCGCCACCTATCGGGTGTGGATCGGGCATACGGTGGGTAAAGACCGTCCGTCCTCCATGGTGTTACTTAAACTAAATACTACTTAACTTATAATAATCTACGACTACGAGCTTTCTAATGATTACATATACTTGAGGTGACCGACTCTTTAATACATGGATTTACTAAATCCTAACAGCTGGGTCTGAGGTCTAAACTTATTAAAGGCAATCCAGTTTACTTTAGCATAATTTGGTGCTTTAAATGTGATATTATACTTTATGCACCAAGGATCTTTAAGTTTATTAACTATTTTCTCTCTAGTGGCATCTTCTAATTATCTATCCTCCTCAGTGCACTCAACACATGTAGGCTTTTGTCTAGGCTTAAGAATCTCATTGCCATCATAGATTACCTTTTGAGCTGCTTTTGCTTTCTTACTAACCTCAGGATTGGGTTCCTCTACAATGTCAGTACTGTGCTCATCGCTTAACACTCTATGTTTATTGATCAAGTGAGCAGTTTGAATGGTGTTCCCTTGTATGTACAACTTATTTTCAAGTTTGTTTTTCAAAGTTTTTAGGTTGGAAAAATAATTTAAAAGTTTTGATTCCTTAGCATTAAATTCCTGTTTGAGCACTCTTACATTTTCTTGAAGCTCTTGCTTTTGCTTAACAGTTTTGTTGAGCTTTTCTTGTAAGGAATTTAACTATTGTTTTAATATATCTTCCCTAAAATTACCTTTTCTGATAAGTGTACGTATTTGGTTATCCATCTCCTGCTCACGGGTAGTCAATTCAAACTTAGCACGTTGTTCATATATGGCAACTTGTTCCTTATAGGCATTTAGTTCAGAGGTTATGGAATCATAAGGAGCACATGCAGTGTATTCATCAAAAATATATTCATCATTGACTGCAGAAGATGTATCACTTGGTACAATTTCACTTTCATCGTGCTTCACATATTGATCATATAGGATAACATTGCTATTACCTACATTTTCAATATCTGATTCAATAATTTCAGTTGATTGTACTTTGTCGTGTATCTTTTGCACATCAACCTCATCGTATACTTTTAATACCTCTGATATGATCGATTCCTTGGAGGGATTATCCTGTTGTGGTGAAGGAACCTTTGGACAGACCATTGGTGAGATACTAGCCATGAAGCGAGTGATTGTAACACCTTAGACAAATCCCAAATCGACCGAAGCCTGGAGAGATGCTGGTATATAAGAATAACATCCGCCTTATCAGACACAACGCGTTTTGTGGTCCACTGCGAGTAGGGTTCACAAGGAACTATGCAGTTAAGCGTGCTCGTGTGAGAGTAGCACTAGTATGGGTTACCTACTAGGCAGTCTCGCACGATGGCCACAAAAGCAAAGTCGTGATCCACAAGGGCAAAGCGGGCAATATTGTGTAACAGTAGGCGGGATGTTACAAGTGGTATCAGAGCCACTCCATAGCCGTTCAGGATGGTGGGGAAAACCTCATTGAGGACGATGAGTCACTAAGAGGGGGTGATTGTAAGACCCTAAGCAAAAAGGGTGATTGTAACACCTTAGGCAAATCTCACATCGACATAGGCCTGGAGAGATGCTGGTATATAAGAATAACATTTGCCTTAATAGACACAACGCGTTTTGTGGTCTACTACGAGTAAAGTTCTCAAGGAACTACGTAGTTAAGCGGGCTCGTGTAAGAATAACACTGGTATGGGTGACCTACCGGGAAGTCTCACACGAGGGCCACAAAAGCAAAGCCGTGAGCCATCTAGGCAAAGCGGACAATATTGTGTATCAGTAGGCGGGATGTTACGAGTGGTATCAGAGCCACTCTAGAGCCGTTCAGGATGGTAAAGCAAACCTTATCGAGGGCGATGAGTCCCTAAGGAGGGGTGATTGTAACACCCTAGGCAAATCCCACATCGACAGAGGCCTGGAGAGATGCTGGTATATAAGAATAACATCCGCCTTATCAGACACAACACGTTTTGTGGTCCACTGCGAGTAGGGTTCCCAAGGAACTACGCGGTTAAATGTGCTCATATGAGAGTAGCACTGGTATCGTTAACCTACCGGAAAGTCTCACACGAGGGCCACAAAAGCAAAGCCGTGAGCCATAAGGGCTAAGCGGAAAATATTGTGTAACTGTAGGCGGGATGTTAAAAGATAAATGTGAGGAATTAGCTTTAGTAACTCTGTCTTATTGACTTGCCCTCGGTTTCAGGAACTTTTATATAAGAGGCTTTGATTTTTTTGTTTTGTAACAAAAAACGAATTTAGAAGATGAACCTTTTGAGATTTTCGTGTTTTCTGAAAAGGGTTGTGAAGAAACACTTGAAAAAACACCATTTGTTATGAGAGAAGCCATGGATTTGGTTGATGAACCAAGAAAAACCTAAAAGAGTCGATAGTATGGCCTGAATATATATACGTATGGGTGAGAAAAAATAAAAAGGGTATACATGGCCTCATTTATTTTATTTATTTATTTATTTTTTCATCCTAAAAATCAGTTACCTTAGTTTCTACCTTTTTCCAAATCGAAAACAAAATACTTTCTTACTAACCTCAGGATTGGGTTCTACAATGTCAGTGCTCATCGCTTAACACTCTATGTTTATTGATCAAGTCAGCATTTTGATTGGTGTTCCCTTGTACGTACAACTTATTTTCAAGTTTGTTTTTCAAAGTTTTTAGGTTGGAAAAATAATTTAAAAGTTTTGATTCCTTAGCATCAAATTCCTTTTTGAACACTCTTACATTTTCTTGAAGCTCTTGCTTTTGCTTAACTGTTTTGTTGAGCTTTTTGTAAGGAATTTAACTCTTGTTTTAATATTTCTTCCCAAAAATTACCTTTTCTGATAAGTGTACGTATTTGGTTATCCATCTCCTGCTCACGGGTAGTCAATTCAAACTTAGCACGCTATTCATATATGGCAACTTGTTCCTTATAGGCATTTAGTTCAGAGGTTATGGAATCATGAGGATCACATGCAGTGTATTCATGAAAAATATAGTCATCATTGACTGCAGAAGATGAATCACTTGGTACAATTTTACTTTCATCTTGCTTCACATATTGATCATATGGGACAACATTGCTATTACCCATATTTTCAATATCTGATTCAATAATTTCAGTTGATTGTACGTTGTCGTGTATCTTTTGCACATCCACCTCATCGTATACTTTTAATACCTCTGATATGATCGATTCCTTTGAGGGACTATCCTGTTGTTGTGAAGGAACCTTTGGACAAACCATTGGTGAGATACTAGCCATGAAGAGAGTGATTGTAACACCTTAGGAAAATCCCAAATAGACGGAGGCCTGGAGAGATGCTGGCATATAAGAAGGACATCCGCCTTATCAGACACAACGCGTTTTGTGGTCAACTGCGAGTAGGATTCACAAGGAACTACGCAGTTAAGAATCCTCGTGTGAGAGTAGCACTAGTATGGGTGACCTTCCGGGCAGTCTCGCACGAGGCCACAAAAGCAAAGCCGTGATCCACAAGGGCAAAGCAGGAAATATTGTGTAACAATAGGCGGGATGTTACAAGTGGTATCAGAGCCACTCTAGAGCCGTTCAGGATAGTGGGGCAAACCTCATCGAGGACGATGAGTCCCTGAAAGGGGGTAATTGTAATACCGTAGGCAAAAAGGGTGATTGTAACACCTTAGGCAAATCCCACATCGCATTAGGTCTGGAGAGATGCTGGTATATAAAAATAACATTCTCCTTAATAGACACAACGCATTTTGTTGTCCACTATGAGTAGAGTTCTCAAGGAACTACGTAGTTAAGCGGGCTCGTGTGAGAGTATCACTTGTATGGGTGACCTACCGGGAAGTCTCACACGAGGGCCACAAAAGCAAAGCCGTGAGCCATCAAGCCAAAGCGGACAATATTGTGTATTAGTAGGCGGGACGTTACAAGTGGTATCAGAGCCACTCTAGAGCCGTTCAGGATGGTGGGACAAACCTCATCGAGGACGATGAGTCCCTAAGGGGGGGTGATTGTAACACCCTAGGCAAATCCCACATCGACAAAGGCCTGGAGAGATGCTGGTATATAAGAATAACATCCGCCTTATCAGACACTACGCGTTTTGTGGTCCACTGCGAGTAGGGTTCCCAAGGAACTACGCAGTTAAGTGTGCTCGTCTGAGAGTAGCACTGGTATGGTTAACCTACCGGAAAGTCTCACACGAGGGCCACAAAAGAAAAGTCGTGAGCCAAAAGGGCAAAGCATAAAATATTGTGTAACTGTAGACGGGATGTTAAAAGATAAATATGAGGAATTAGCTTTAGTAACTCTGTCTTATTGACTTGCCCTCAGTTTCAGGAACTTATATATATGAGGCTTTGATTTTGTTGTTTTGTAAGAAAAAACAGATTTTGAAGATGAACCTTCTGAGATTTTCGTGTTTTCTGAAAAGGATTGTTAAGAAATACTTGAAAAAACACCATTTGTAATGAGAGAAGCCATGGATTTGGTTGAAGACCCAAGAAAAACCTAAAAGAGTCGATAGTATAGCCTGAATATATATACGTATGGGTGAGATAAAATAAAAAGGGTATACATGGCCTCATTTATTTTATTTTATTTTATTTATTTATTTATTTTTTCATCCTAAAAATCAGTTACCTTAGTTTCTACCTTTTTCCAAATCGAAAACAAAATACTTTCTTACTAACCTCGAGTTGGGTTCCTCTACAATGTCGATCTTGTGCTCATCGCTAACACTCTATGTTTATTGATCAAGTGAGCGGTTTGAATGGTGTTCCCTTGTACGTACAACTTGTTTTGAAGTTTGTTTTTCAAAGTTTTTAGGTTGGAAAAATAATTTAAAAGTTTTGATTCCTAACCATTAAATACATGTTTGAGCACTCTTACATTTTCTTGAAGCTCTTGCTTTTGCTTAACAATTTTGTTGAGCTTTTCTTGTAAGGAATTTAACTCTTGTTTTAATATTTCTTCCCTAAAATTACCTTTTCTGATAAGTGTACGTATTTGGTTATCCATCTCCTGCTCACGGGTAGTCAATTCAAACTTAGCACGCTGTTCATATATGGCAACTTGTTCCTGATAGGCATTTAGTTCAGAGGTTATGGAATCATCAGGAGCACATGCAGTGTTTTCATCAAAAATATAGTCATCATTGACTGCAGAAGATGCATCACTTGGTACAATTTCACTTTCAACTTGCCTCACATATTGATCATATGGGACAACATTGCTATTACCCATATTTTCAATATCTGATTCAATAATTTCAGTTGATTGTACTTTGTCGTGTATCTTTTGCACATCAACCTCATCGTATACTTTTAATACCTCTGATATGATCGATTCCTTGGAGGGGCTAGCCTGTTGTGGTGAAGGAACCTTTGGACAGACCATTGGTGAGATACTAGCCATGAAGAGAGTGATTGTAACACCTTAGGCAAATCCCAAATCGACGAGGGCCGGAGAGATCTTTGGTATATAAGAATAACATCCGCCTTATCAGACACAACGCGTTTTGTGGTCCACTGCGAGTAGGGTTCACAAGGAACCACGCAGTTAAGCGTGCTCGTGTGAGAGTAGCACTAGTATGGGTGACCTACCACGCAGTCTCGCACGAGGGCCACAAAAGCAAAGCCGTGATCCACAAGGGCAAAGCGGGAAATATTATGTAACAGTAGGCGGGATGTTACAAGTGGTATCAGAGCCACTCCAGAGCCGTTCAGGATGGTAGGGCAAACCTCATCGAGGACGATGAGTCCCTAAGAGGGGGGATTGTAACACCCTAGGCAAAAAGGGTGATTGTAACACCTTAGGAAAATCCCACATCGACATAGGCCTAGAGAGATGCTGGTATATAAGAATAACATTCGCCTTAATAGACACAACGCATTTTGTGGTCCACCACGAGTAGAGTTCTGGTAGGAAGTAGAAATTCCGTTGTGAAGAGTCGGTCACCCCAAATATAATCTAGCATAAGTTAGCTGGTAGACGTTACGTTATTTACTAGTTATTTAGTTACTTATTTAGTTTAGTGCAACACCGTGGAGGACGGATGGGTCTTTACCCACTGTATGCATGATCCACAGTCTGAAGGAGGACGTTTAGTTTATAACTTTAAATACCCTCTACCCCCAAGGTAGAGGGTTGGACCTTTCAATCTAACCTTCTTTCTTTTGTTACTTTCTATCTTTAGAAAGGCTCCCACTCTACTTTCTCTCTCTAAACTCTCTTGCATAATTCGATCCATATATTGAATGTATTATGTATTTATGAAAACCAATATCTTACAATTGGTATCAAGAGCCATGGTTTGATCACTCATCTTTCATGTTCTTGGATTTCTAGTGGTTTTCATAAGGTTTTTGGGTTTGAATGAGTTTAGAGTATTTTGCCTCATTTGGATCATCTCTAGTGTTAAAGTTTTGATTTTTATTGTACTTTTGTGTTTAGAATCATCATAAGTGTTTAGGTTTTGATTTGGAAGGTTGAATCATCGTGGTTAGGTTGTTTTGGATTGAAAAGTGGTGGTTTTTTTAATATTGGTACAAAGCGAGTTGAGTCTCGTAGTGATTTTCTTGGAGGCGAGTTGCTTTGGAAGAGAGTTGTTGGTTAAGCGAGTTGGCGATTAAGAGAGTTGCCCACATAGCGAGTTGTGCGCTTGCTTATTGAAGCGAGTTGTCTTATGCGAGTTGCCCACATAAGCGAGTTGTCTGCTTATTTATTGAAGCGAGTTGTCCTATGCGAGTTGCTCACATAAGCGAGTTGTCTGCTTGCTTATTGAAGCGAGTTGTCCTATGCGAGTTGCCCACATAAGCGAGTTGTCTGCTTGCTTATTGAAGCGAGTTGTCTTATGCGAGTTATCTGTTAAGCAACTTGTCAATGACTGTGATTTGTCAATTTTTGTGATATGTCTCTAAACCTAACATACAAAACCCTTGTTTTCAAACCCTAATTTTCCGAATATCACAAACTCAACCAAAGAATTAGGGAATATCGCAAACTCAACCAAAGTACCAACATATTTTCACTTCCTTATCATCTTCTAGTTCCTTTACTACATTCTACTTCTCACTATCTTACGGTTTGGTCTTGATTTTAGTAAAATCCCGCGAAAGATTCTATTTCTCGGTTTAAATCACAGACTTGTAAAATCCCGTGTACACATCAACATCATGTGTTACACTCCGATTCTGTAATTTGAAGTACTCAAACCGTATGATGAAGTTGACAACCATGAGAACATTAGCTACACCGAGCAGTTCGAGATGATGGAATCAATCAATGAGGATGTGAGATCTCCGTGTTCAGAATCTAATGAGAGAGAATTGCACCAGTCTAGGCTACAGAATACCATGCATAAAGAAAGTAGCATTGAACCTTATCAACAACTTCACTCTCATCTCATGTTACTTCTACCCATAATAATGGAACGAACATCTATTGCCCTCTTCCATCAGGACTTATCCACATTAACAGGAACTTTGCTGTTAAACCTAGAGCAATTGGAGCTACAACTTGACAAAGAGAAGGTTCAAAAGGATAGTTCCAGTACTGTACTTCAAGTGATCTACAAACATCTTCAGTCATTCATTAGAAGGGAATTCACATCAGATTATGATCAAGACACGACTTAAATGTCTTTCAAGAGACACACTGGAATGGAAATTAGCGTGTTCACAGAGACACTTATCCATCTCATGGATAATGTGGAGAAGTATATTGAGGAAGTTACTCAGAAAGATGAAAAAGTGGATGAGAGTCTGGTGCAGCTGAAAGATATTTGTGATGATTCGGGTAATGTATCAGTTGAAAAGTGGGGTGTTGCTGAATGCAGAATATCATAAACAACAAATAATGACGTAACCAGCTGCTCAATAACTCCTGTCACACAACAAGTGGATGCTACGATTAGAAAGGCGAATGAATCTCAGGTACAATCAATAAATTGTAGTGTTGAGGCCGGTATGGCATCGGATGATGGATCAGTTGACACTGAATATAGAGGCTCAGAGACAAATAAGCTTGAAACAACCAGTAGTTCAGTGACTCTTGTTACACATGATGTGGATGCAAATATCAGACCTACAAATGAACTGGTTTCATGTGATGAGGTACCCTTAACTGATCAACATAGTGCATTTGCTTATGTACCTAAACAAATTGAACTTAATACTAAACATGATTCTGATAAATGTTCCTTGGTTGAGGCTGAGTCTAATAATTTCAAAACAAATGATATGGTTGATAAAAGTGCTTTTGATGAACTTACAAACAAATTTTCAAAAATTGAAAAACATTGCATTTCACTTGAAATTGCAATACAAAGAAAGAAGGAAAGTTTTCAAACTAAGAAATCATGAAAAATCCGGAATTTCCTGAATTTCGTGAAGTTTTTGAAATTAACAATTTAGAAGCTCAGCTTCAAGCCAAAAACTCGACTATCAACAATTTGAAGAAACATATTTCTGATAACCATGTGAAAAGTAATTTGGTTACAAGTAATTCTGATGTTAATGCTATTAATGATATTCAAATGAGAAATGATGAATTAGCGGTTTGTGTGGCCAAATTACTAAAGGAAAATGAGTCTTTGAGAAAGAATCACATAGAACTAAGTGACTCTATCAAAGAAGCTAGAACTAAGTCAATGGAACAAACAAACTCTTTGATAGCAAAAATTGATGATCTTAAAGCTCAACTTCAGGAAAAGAGTTTCGCTATTGTTGCCTTAAAAAATGAGCTTAGAAAAACCTTAGGGAAAAGTGTGAACACTAAGTTTACAAAACCATCAACCTTGGGGAAGCCAGTTTCTCATCCCACTAGAGACCGGCCAGTTGTTAGACAACCGACTGCATTTAAGTCTGAACGAACAAATTTTTCAAAAACACGGTTTGCCTCCCAAGTTGATGTGAAACAAGTTTTGTCAAAACCAGTCACTTCACCTGAGTTACCTAAGAATAACGCTTCTAGCTCCGTTAAACCTCAACAAGTAGCTACTTCTACTCCCAGCACCTGTACGAATAGTTCAAAAACAGTGTCAAAACCAAGCATTAAAACCCAGAATTCATATAATATGAATGACTTGTGGAAGAACTATTATCTAGAAGAAGCTAAGAAAAAGGCATAGATTCGAAAAGACGGAATTTTAGGTGCAAGACCTAGGGTGATGCACTCCACGAGATTTCAAGGCACTGCTAATAGTTGTAAACCATTACCTAGGAACCATCAACTAAACACTAGGGATTGGCTTGGATCTAAGAGTAGTTGCGTTTTGAATAAAGTTATTCCCATTGCAGATTACTCTAAGAACTCTAGATCATTTTTTGAATCCAAACAAGTTGTTTTCTCAAATTGTCTGAAATGCATCTTTAAAGCACATCATGATAATTGTTTTTCAAAATCCCTTAAGAAAGTAAATGCTCATACAAAGGTTCTACCTGTCAAGTCTAGGAGTTTACTAAGTCATCTATTGTGTATATGAAGCAAAACAAACTGAAAACTTTGTCCAGATGTATACCAACTACTAAATCTTTGGAAACTAGGAATAAGGATTAAGTCTTCCACTATGCATAAGAAGCCTAATAATCCTAGACCTAGCTATAATTGGATACCATCTGGTAGAATGTTTAAGGATGCTAACCTTAGGTGGATACCTACCGGAAAGCTGTTTACCGATGACAAAATCAAGGTTGACTGTGAAACCCCAAATGGTTTGGATACTAATGTCACTAACCAAAATATATGCAATCAAGTTTGTAATATTAGTGCGGTAGTCCTTACTCGATTGCGAGATACTTGATCCTTCACTACATGGGTGGCTTAAAGTATGGATTACAAATGGATTGATATCTCATAACTTACGGGTTCAAGTAACTCAATCTTGATATTCATTCGGCTATGACGATACATTCACATCGGTTCATGCCTCGTTCTTCAACACTATGGCGTCTGCAGATAACACTTGAGGCCCGTTCCTCAAAGAAAAGAAAAGTGTGCGCCTCGCGCTTTATCTTCAGAAGAAGAGAAATCTTCATTTTTATGACCATTCTCATCGACATTCTTCATCAACAAGCTTCATGTTTTTTCCATGCTCATTCAATCCTCAAGTTGATCTTCGTTCATTGGTATACATTCTTATTCACTTGATCAATCAAAAATGGCAAACTTCATTTGCAATTTTTTAGGGGGAGAAGAGGGAATATACTACATGTTGATGGATTCTTGAGTTATGGTCATACGACTCTCCAACGCCTAATGTCTTCACTCACTAAGGATAATTGGGATATACTATTTGGGATTCATTGTTTTTCATGATATGTTTGATGAGTACTTCCAACCTCCAACGAATGTTGATCATCCAGTTTCTGAAGCTCATGCTCCGGTTCCTACTGACTCAACTTGTTCACCATCTAAGAAGTACTTCTCGGAATTCTCAAGAAACCTTATCTCCAGTTACTTCACAAGGCGTTGATAATGGCTATCATGATATTGTAGTTGCACTATTGAATAATGATCCGCTCTTTTGTATTATTTTGCCAAATCTTCACGGATTATTGTTCATGAATAATGATCCGCTCTCTGGTATTCCTATACCAAATCTTCACGGATTATTGTTCCTCTCATTGTGCAAGCTATAAATCAACCACATGAACATTTAGGAAAATGACCACCTCATCCGCTCGAAGACATTATTGGTGAAACTTCCATATCATTCTCTACATGTATACCTTTTGGAAGAATGCATTGATGTTGAGGAATCATTTATTCCGGTTCATTTAGTGGAACAATGTACATCTGACTGTATGTTTATTCACGTGTTGGACATTTGACACAAGTTGATTACTTCGGCGATAATCATTTATCACTTATTTGAGATTGAAGTTGACTTTCAATGGCGTGTTCTTAATTGATAACTTGCTCGAGATTAAGAATTTGAGTTGAAGACTTGGTTTATCTAGTTACCATCAGTCGAGGTGGATGGTTAAAGACCGACGATGTGGATAATCTCAAGAAGGTGTTAATGTCTCATACTTTGTTTGAGTAGTGAGTACTTAGAGATTTGCTTGAAGCATAGATTCACGACACCGTTCTTCCATCATTAAGTGCAAGCTTAAGATACAAATGTGGGGAATTCGACTTCAGTTTCAAGTTTGGTATATTGGGTTTTTTTCTTTAGTTGTTACTTCAAATCGTCTACAAATGGGTTGATAAAGATAGTCAGAGAGAGTTTCTGTAGCAGTTGATTCTCACAGGATTCAATTGAGCTAATTTGTTGTTCTTCTCTATTTCTAGATTATTTGGTATGTATAATGAGTTGCTGATTCTGAGGTATCAATACCAGCAAGGGAGAAGGAGACATATATCTAAACACACAACGAGTTCACGTGATGAACTTAATACTTCTTCTCTATTGAAGTAATCCCGAAAAGACAAATGTCATAACCGCAGAGAAACTCAGTGTTTAACTCGTAGCCTTTTGTGTGTTATTCCAACTATCTGGGGGAAGCATTTATTATTCCAACTATTTGGAGGAAGGATTTATTATTCCAACTATTTGGGGGAAGGATATATTATTATAACCATTTGGGGGGAAGTGGTCTCTGGATACTTTTGGTATGTGTTATCTCAGCCTTCAGTAGGAAGAAATATGAGAAGAATATTTGAATCGTGAGATGATATTGCTTATCGACATCTTCTATATGATTTATGATAAAGTGCTTCCGGTTAGTGCTTGATGTCCACAATGTAATGATCATTCCGATGAGATCGCAACCATCAGGGGTGAGATATGTGTATATCAGGGTCGCACAACATATTCACATGATCGAGCTTAATCAGTTATTTAGGAGTTGTCATCCGCAGAGAAGATCAGTGATGCAACCAGTTATTGTGATGTCGTTGTTTCCACTCTGATTGGGTACTTCTGTACTTTATGGGCTGATTGGTTATATGGAAGATAACTGGAATGCACTTGGTAAAATGAATATGTTGATATATTGTTCCCCATAATTGACAATTGCACAAACTCAAAGAGTAATGTGTACATCGGGGACGCACAACAGGATCATGTGATCGGGCTTAATCATTTATTTCGGTTTTGATAAACGCAAAGATGATCTGTGCTATCTTGTTACTTCGGTGTTCTCGTCTTCTTCGGGGTGTTGAGCTTCATTCAATGAGACTGTTTGCTTCACTTCTTCTTTTTGAGGGAAATGGTCTTTTTTCGAGGATTGTTGGTTTCGGGGGAAGCTGCCAAAGATTCACTTTTTGAAGGCTCAAGTTCTTGCGACGATTCAAGAGCCTCGAATGCTTTGGTGGTGAAAGTTTAAGAGATGATGACTTCTATCTTCTACAAAGTGCTGAACGACTTCCTTATCTCGGTACTCGTATCATCATCTTCTTAAACTATTTGTCTATCCTTGTAAATATTTATCAAAAACCAAATACAAAAATTATAAAACCAACAAAAAGAAAATAGAAAAATATAAAAAATTAAAAAAAAAATGTTTTGCTAAGACATGTCTCCTGGTATCGGTAACATCTACGGTCTTAGAAATGTCATTCAATAATGGCACGGGACTTTAGATGAAGTTCTAGCATGAGGTGTAAATATTTCTTTCTAATCATGTCTCAAACTATGGCTTACAGTTATTTCAGATTGTAACCCGTGATTAAACTATGGCTTGCTATTATTTTTAGATAGCAACCCGCTCTTCAAGAAAGGAAAGTGCTGCGCTAAACCAAAATTTTCAAATATTTTGTGCACTTATCCTAAAACAAATATGAGGAGAGCATGTCGCCAAAAAGACTGCTGTTCCAACTCAAATATTTTTCCTTCTAAAATTCTTCAGAAAAATATTTGTTTTAGCATAATGGTGGTAAATGAGTTGCTTGTAAATCAATCAGATTCAGAGTTTTCGTAAAAAATTGAAAAATCAATCAATGACTTCAGCCCTTTTAAACTTTTCATAACAATAAGTCATTGATTGAGGGGGAGAATGTTTTCAAATCTATATCATCTAACGGGCTTTCTTAATTCTCCTAAATGCTTAACTGAAAAATGATGTTAACCTACGTTGAAGGACTAGGTGTCTAGGATATGATTGTTAGGTTCAGATGATTAGAGTTTGATGAACACATAATCCCATGCTTTATATGATCTGATTGATATGTTGAATTGACTGTTATTAGTCGATTACTGCTTGGGTGATGTCGACCACCATATATTTGCTTGTGTCCACTAACGTATGAAGGTATATTGGTATATAATAATGTTCCCGATCCGGATCCCACAATTGATGATTGGATGCCGAAAGGAAAGGGCAACTATATCTTGGGTCGACAAATAAAGAAACGGAGCTTAATTTGACTTCTATGGAGAGTTGGCATGAAATGCAACGTAAGAGGTCTCACTGCATCAGCAAATGGTTTTCTTCATCATCAAATGAAGAAACGGAGCTTAATTGGACCTCTATGAAGAGTTGGCATGACAAATGCAACGTCAGAGGTCTCATCGCATCGCAGACGGTTTTCTTCGACCCTACGGCAACAACGAAGCTTTCGAACTACCTAACGATCTTTGTGCGGGATAAATAGTGAATAATACCATTTTTCAAAATATTTGATAAAATTGTTTTGAAAATGAAAAATATTGTTTTGAAAATAAATTGGACTAAATTTTGAAAATCACCGGACTTCATTTTATCAAAACTTAAGTCACTCAATCAATGACTACGGTCATCGATTGAGGGGAAGAGTGATTTAAAAGAAAATTTTTTCAAACGATATTTCTTCATAAAAGTCCGGTTTGTACAAAAACAAAGTGGTGATCTAAAGATTTAATGTTATTTCATGATATGATTTTCTTTAAAACTTAAAGATCTTACAAAATGAAATTTTTTTCTGTTCTTGTTTGATTGTGAAATTGTTTTATTTTACTTAAAGATCTCTTAAAAACTATCATACCTGACACTAACAATCTTTAATGTCTTAAATTGATCCTTATCAGTCATTTTTCAAAATTAAATGTTGACACGTCTTTCCCTAAAATTTTCTAAATGATTTAAATCAATTGGGATCCAAAATCTCAATTGGTTTGAAATTTTTGATCGGGGGAGAGATCGTGATTTAAATCTCAAATCAGTTTTAAAGGGTGATTCTTTCAAAGCACTCCTTCCTTCATGTGTCAAATGATTTTGAAATACATAATGCACATGATTGTGGAGGAGAATTTAACCAAAAACCAGAAGAGTATTTAAACAAGGCCACATTTTCTCCCATGTTTTCTAAACCTTATTAAATCACTTGGGATCAAAAATCTCAAAGGGTTTGATATTTTTGATCGGGGGAGAATTTATGATTTAATAATGAAATTTGATAAAAGGTGATCGTTTTGATTCAAATGTGCATGTTGCTCTCCCATATATGCTAAACGCTTTCGAATCTCGAAGCACATATTGAGGGGGAGCATTTCAAAAGAAAACAAACTTTCAAGGTACAAAGATTTCTATGTTTCAACATAAGTACCTTTATTGATTTTATAAATGGTTTCTTAATGGCTATTGTGATTGTGGATGCACTTTTAAAGAACTCTTTCCTCTATGTGATAAAATGATTTCAAATATCCTATGCATATTTTGTGGGGAAGAATTTACCAAAGAAAATCAAATGGCTTTTTCCATGGAAATTGTGATCAAGAATGTATTTCAAAAGAACTCTTGCCTCCATGTGCTAAACAATTTCAAAATCATTTGCACATGTTGAGGGGGAGCATTTATAAATGATCAAAAACAATTAAGGTACGAAATGCTTTGATATTATATCGCAAGTACCTAGATTGATTTTCCAAATGATTTTTCAATTGGTTTCAAGAAGGAAAAAACAATACCAAAAGACCGACAAAATTTACTTTATGCATGGAGTTATAAGGATGGTTAGGTTAGGTATTCGTTTCCACGATCCCGCCAGATCCGGAGGGATCTACCCAAGGACAATCCAGTAGACAGTGTAGAGTCCTTAGGTATGATGAAAAAAAGGAGAAAAGTGAGATATGGAAAGAGTGCGGACTGAGATAGAGCTAGAAGTGGAATAAACCCAACAAGGTTCTAGTTATGAAGTCTCGTAAGCATCAAGGGTTGAAGAATGAAAAGAAATGAATATGAAAAGGGTGAAAAGAAATAGCCTCCAATAATTCAACCTTAGGGCGTAAACGGGTTCAATACATATGCTACTGGTGGTTACTAAGGTAACATTGGTATTGAAGACAAGACGTCATGGACCCAGTGACGCATTGCACTGAACTTCCCAAGCTACTCAAGTTCCTCTTAAAAGGGCTTGTTTCATTCTCACGGGGAACCTACATAATCTATCGACTTTCTCTTAGAGATTGTTGATATTGAAAAAGGAGACCCTCTCCCTAGTCTCCGACATAGGAACCAAATGTGCACAATTGAGTCTAGAGCCAAGAGATCATCCACAATATCTCATTAGGACACTAAATTAATGAAGACTTGTTGTTTCACACAATGTGTAAAGTAAGAATATATTAAGAGTCTTACGCATTATCCTTGCGGTATTGCCAGAACATCCGAGTGATATGTAAAAGTATTCACGATGAAGATGGAAATCCTTCTAGAGCCAACATCAAACAAGCTCTTGGTGGGTGACATGTGAGATCTTTTCTAAAGATCAAGCTTGTGACAACTGGACAGAAACGATGGGGCGATTCACTCTTGAATCAACCTTGGTCCAGGATTGGAATTGACGAATACTTTTGGAAAAAACCGTTCGGTGTGTAAATCTCTTCTTTTCTCTAGCACATCGAATGTGTATTCTTTTTCAAATACAAAAAAGTACCTTTGATTAAAAATTGATCTTTCTCATAAAACCTTCGTCGTATTGCAAAACTCTTTCTTCAAGCAATACGCGATTGTTTTCAAATCAATTTTCCATAAATCAGTGAATCTCAATTCAATGGTTCACTCACTCCGTGTTGTCTTCTTTGAGACGTTCCAGTTTGAGAACAGCTAGAACAGCTGCGAAACCCTGTCAAGGAGATTCTTTGGAATTATACCGATCATGTGCAATACTTATAATCGATCAACGGGAACCGTGGGCCGTGTACCTCAATTCAACGAAAGTAATCAAAGACACTTTCGTATGTTTTATTGCTAACTGTTGTTTGCAGGTACATTTGGACGGTTGCAGCTGATCAGAATTGAGGAGTCAATCCATTGCCGCATGCTCACACATCACATTCACATCTAAGTAAATCATGATAAAATCATCAACAACTCTGATCCACAAAAGCAAAGCCGTGATCCACAAGGGCAAATCGAGCAATATTGTGTAACAGTAGGCGGGATGTTACAAGTGGTATCATAGCCACTCCAGAGCCGTTCAGGATGGTGGGGCAAACCTCATCGAGGACGATGAGTCCTTAAGAGGGGGTGATTGTAACACCCTAAGCAAAAAGGGTGATTGTAACACCTTAGGCAAATCACACACCGACATAGGCCTGGAAAGATGTTGGTATATAAGAATAACATTCGCCTTAATAGACACAATGCATTTTGTGGTCCACTACGACTAGAGTTCTCAAGGAAATATGTAGTTAAGCGGGCTCGTGTGAGAGTAGCACAGGTATGGTTAACCTATCGGAAAGTCTCACATGAGGGCCACAAAAGCAAAGCCGTGAGCCACAATGGCAAAGCGGACAATATTACGTAACTGTAGGCGGGATGTTAAAAGATAAATGTAAGGAATTAGCTTCAGTAACTCTGTCTTATTGACTTGCCCTCAGTTTCAGGAACTTATATATATGATGCTTTGTTTTTGTTGTTTTGTAACAAAAAACAGATTTTGAAGATGAACCTTTTGAGATTTTCTTGTTTTCTGAAATGGGTTGTGAGGAAATACTTGAAAAAACACCATTATTTATGAGAGAAGCCATGGATTTGGTTGATGACCCAAGAAAAACCTAAAAGAGTCGATAGTATAGCTTGAATATGTATACGTATGGGTGAGACAAAATAAAAAGGGTATACATGGCCTCATTTATTTTATTTTATTTTATTTATTTATTTATTTTTTCATCCTAAAAATAAGTTACCTTAGTTTCTACCTTTTTCCATATCGAAAACAAAATACTTTCTTACTAACCTCAGGATTGGGTTCCTCTACAATGTCAGTATTGTGCTCATCGCTTAACACTCTATTTTTATTGATCAAGTGAGCAGTTTGATTGGTGTTCCCTTGTACGTACAACTTGTTTTCAAGTTTGTTTTTCAAAGTTTTTAGGTTGGAAAAATAATTTAAAAGTTTTGATTCCTTAGCATTAAATTCCTGTTTGAGCACTCTTACATTTTCTTGAAGCTCTTGCTTTTGCTTAACAGTTTTGGTGAGCTTTTCTTGTAAGGAATTTAACTCTTGTTTTAATATTTCTTCCCTAAAATTACCGTTTTTGATAAGTGTACGTATTTGGTTATCCATCTCCTATTCATGGGTAGTCAATTCAAACTTAGCACGTTGTTCATATATGACAACTTGTTCCATATAGGCATTTAGTTCAGAGATTATGGAATCATCAGGAGCACATGCAGTGTATTCATCAAAAATATAGTCATCATTGACTGCAGAAGATGCATCGCTTGGTACAATTTCACTTTCATCTTGCTTCACATATTGATCATATGGGACAACATTGCTATTACCCATATTTTCAATATCTGGTTCAATAATTTCAGTTGATTGTACTTTACCGTGTATCTTTTGCACATCAACCTCATCGTATACTTTTAATACCTCTGATATGATCGATTCCTTGGAGGGACTAGCCTGTTGTGGTGAAGGAACCTTTGGACAGACCATTGGTGAAATACTAGCCATGAAGAGAGTGATTGTAACAACTTAGGAAAATCCCCAACAGAGGCCTGGAGAGATGCTGGTATATAAGAATAACATCCGCCTTATCAGACACAACGCGTTTTGTGGTCCACTGCGAGTAGGGTTCATAAGAAACTATGCAGTTAAGCGTGCTCGTGTGAGAGTAGCACTAGTATGGGTGACCTACCGGACAGTCTCGCACGACGGCCACGAAAGCAAAGCCGTGATCCACAAGGGCAAAGCGGGCAATATTATGTAACATTAGGCGGGATGTTATAAGTGGTATCAGAGCCACTCCAGAGCCGTTCACGATGATGGGGCAAACCTCATCGAGGACGATGAGTCCCTAAGAGGGGGTGATTGTAACACCCTTGGCAAAAAGTGTTACTGTAACACCTTAGGCAAATCACAAATCGACATAGGCCTGAAGAGTTGCTGGTATATAAAAATAACATTCGCCTTAATAGACACAACGCGTTTTGTTGTCCACTACGAGTAGAGTTTTCAAGGAACTACGTAGTTAAGCGGGCTCGTGTGAGAGTAGCACTGTTATTGGTGACCTCTCGAGAAGTCTCACACGAGGGCCACAAAAGCAAAGCCGTGAGCCATCAAGGCAAAGCGGACAATATTGTGTATCAGTAGGCGGGATGTTACAAGTGGTATCAGAGCCACTCTAGAGCCATTCAGGATGGTGGGGCAAACCTCATTGAGGACGATGAGTCCCTAAGGGGGGGTGATTGTAACACCCTGGGAAAATCCCACATCGACAGAGGCCTGGAGAGATGCTGGTATATAAGAATAACATCTGCCTTATCAGACACAACGTGTTTTGTGGTTCACTGCGAGTAGGGTTCCCAAGGAACTACGCAGTTAAGTGTACTCGTGTGAGAGTAGCAATGGTATGGCTAACCTAACAGAAAGTCTCACACGAGGGCCACAAAAGCAAAGCTGTGAGCCACAAGGGCAAAGCGGACAATATTATGTAACTGTAGGCGGGATGTTAAAAGATAAATGTGAGGAATTAGCTTCAGTAACTCTGTCTTATTGACTTGCCCTCAGTTTCAGGAACTTATATATATGTGGCTTTGATTTTGTTGTTTTGTAACAAAAAACAGATTTTGAAGATAAACCTTTTGAGATTTTCGTGTTTTCTGAAAAGGGTTGTGAAGAAATACTTGAAAAAACACCATATGTTATAAGAGAAGCCATGAATTTGATTGATGACCCAAGAAAAATCTAAAAGAGTCAATAGTATGGCCTGAATATATATACGTATAGGTGAGATAAAATAAAAATTGTATACATGGCCTCATTTATTTTATTTTATTTTATTTTATTTATTTATTTATTCATCCTTAAAATCAGTTACCCTAGTTTCTATATTTTTCCAAATCGAAAACAAAATACTTTCTTACTAACCTCAGGACTGGGTTCCTCTACAAATTCAGTATTGTGCTCATCGCTTAACACTCTATGTTTATTGATCAAGTGAGCAGTTTGAATGGTGTTCCCTTATACGTACAACTTGTTTTCAAGTTTGTTTTTCAAAGTTTTTAGGTTGGAAAAATAATTTAAAAGTTTTGATTCCTTAGCATTAAATTCTTGTTTGAGCACTTTTACATTTTCTTGAAGCTCTTGGTTTTGCTTAACAGTTTTGTTGAGCTTTTCTTGTGAGGAATTTAACTCTTGTTTTAATATTTCTTCCCTAAAATTACCTTTTCTGATAAGTGTACGTATTTGGTTGTCCATCTCCTGCTCACGGGTAGTCAATTCAAACTTAGCACGCTATACATATATGGCAACTTGTTCTATATAGGCATTTACTTCAGAGGTTATGGAATCATCAGGAGCACATGCAGTGTATTCATCAAAAATATAGTCATCATTGACTGCAGAAGATGCATCACTTGGTACAATTTCACTTTCATCTTGCTTCACATATTGATCATATGGGACAACATTGTTATTACCCATATTTTCAATATCTGATTCAATATTTTTAGTTGATTGTACTTTGTCGTGTATCTTTTGCACATCAACCTCATCGTATACTTTTAATATCTTTGATATGATCGATTCATTGGAGGGACTAGCCTGTTGTGGTGAAGGAACCTTTGGACAGACCATTGGTGAGATACTAGCCATGGAGAGAGTGATTGTAACACCTTAGGCAAATCCCAGATCAACAAACGCCTGGAGGGATGCTGGTATATAAGAATAACATCCGCCTTATCAGACATAATGTGTTTTGTGGTCCACTGCGAGTAGGGTTCACAAGGAACTACGTGATTAAGCGTGCTCGTGTGAGAGTAGCACTAGTATGGGTGACCCACAAGGCCTCGCACGAGGGCCACAAAAGCAAAGCCGTGATCCACAAGGGCAAAGAGGCAATATTGTGTAACAAAGAGGCGGGATGTTACAAGTGGTATCGAGCCACTCGCAGCCGCTCAGATGGTGGGCAAACCTCATCGAGGACGATGAGTCCCAAGAGGGGTGATTGTAACACCACAGGCAAAAGGGTGATTGTAACACCTTAGGCAAATCACACATCGACATAGGCCTGGAAAGATGCTGGTATATAAGAATAACATTCTCCTTAATAGACACAATGCGTTTTGTGATCCACTACGACTAGAGTTCTCTAGGAAATACGTAGTTAAGCGAGCTCGTGTGAGAGTAGCATTGGTATGGTTAACCTATCGGAAAGTCTCACATGAGGGCCACAAAAGCAAAGCCGTGAGCCACAAGGGCAAAGCGGACAATATTATGTAACTGTAGGCGGGATGTTAAAAGATAAATGTAAGGAATTAGCTTCAGTAACTCTGTCTTATTGACTTGCCCTCAGTTTCAGGAACTTATATATATGAGGTTTTGATTTTGTTATTTTGTAACAAAAAACAGATTTTAAAGATGAACCTTTTGAGATTTTCGTGTTTTCTGAAAAGGGTTGTGAAGAAATACTTGAAAAGACACCATTTGTTATGAGAGAAGCCATGGATTTGGTTGATGACCCAAGAAAAACCTAAAAGAGTCGGTAGTATGGCCTGAATATATATACGTATGGTCGAGATAAAATAAAAAAGGTATACATGGCCTTATTTATTTTATTTTATTTATTTATTTATTTATTTTTTCATCCTAAAAATCAGTTACCTTAGTTTCTACCTTTTTCCAAATCGAAAACAAGATACTTTCTTACTAACCTCAGGATTGGGTTCCTCTACAATGTCAGTATTATGCTCATCGCTTAACATTATATGTTTATTGATCAAGTGAGCAATTTAAATGGTTTTCCCTTGTACGTACAACTTGTTTTCAAGTTTGTTTTTCAAAGTTTTTAGGTTGGAAAAATAATTTAAAAGTTTTGATTCCTTAGCATTAAATTTCTGTTTGAGCACTCTTACATTTTCTTGAAGCTCTTGCTTTTGCTTAACAGTTTTGTTGAGCTATTCTTGTAAGGAATTTAACTCTTGTTTTAATATTTCTTCCCTAAAATTACCTTTTCTGATAAGTGTACGTATTTGGTTATCCATCTCCTGCTCACGGGTAGTCAATTCAGACTTAGCACGCTATTCATATATGGCAACTTGTTCCTTATAGGCATTTAGTTCAGAGGTTATGCAATCATCAGGAGCACATGCAGTGTATTCATCAAAAATATAGTCATCATTAACTGCAGAAGATGCATCACTTGCTACAATTTCACTTTCATCTTGCTTCACATATTGATCATATGGGACAACATTGCAATTACACATATTTTCAATATCTGATTCAATAATTTCAGTTGATTGTACTTTATCGTGTATCTTTTGCACATCAACCTCATCGTATACTTTTAATACCTCAGATATGATCGATTCCTTGGAGGGACTAGCCTGTTGTGGTGAAGGATCCTTTGGACATACCATTGGTGAGATACTAGCCATGAAGAGAGTGATTGTAACACCTTAGGCGAATCCCAAATCGACAGGGGCCTGGAGAGATGTTGGTATATAAGAATAACATCCGCCTTATCAGACACAACGCGTTTTGTGGTCCACTGCGAGTAGGGTTCACAAGGAACTACGTAGTTAAGCGTGCTCGTGTGAGAGTAGCACTAGTATGGGTGACCTACCGGGCAGTCTCGCACGAGGGCCACAAAAGCGAAGCCGTGATGTTGGGAATTATGTGAAGTAGGATTTCACCGACATTTACCGCCAAGGATTCGATGAAGTAGAAGCGTAATCTGCTGAAGAAGTGATTCTATCAAGAGTACAAGCGCTGCCGTGTTCTTCTTTGAAGGGTGAAAGTCGACTAGGATCAAGATGCGCTCTATGAATTAAATGCTAACTCATTATTATCTTTGAACGGCCCGAGGTTAGCATGGGTTTTATTGTACTGCTCAATATAGTTTAGTGTATTAGTCATTAAATGCGTGCTTGCATGTTTAGTCGATTGGGTAGTAATAGATTAGGGTTCCTTGTTTATAAAAGGAACCTTATAGTATGTAATAGCAAAGACATCTGAAACATAGAGTTTCAGTGAATAAAAAGATCCATAGAGGATCTAAGTATTCTTAGTTATAACAACTTGTATTTACTTTCCGCTATAGAATACGAGTTTTAGAGACTGTCTATTAGTTTGCTTATGATTACATAGGCAACACTAACGATCCACGAGTGCTAAAGATCCATCAAGGTGCGAGTGTTTTCAACAAGTGGTATCGAGCCTCGGGAGAGTCTCTACGACATCGAGAACCTTATTTACCTCACCCCATACAACCAAAACATATTCACCATGCCCGAACTCGATGATGAATCAAGTCTCCAACAACACCAAAAACAACACCACCGTATGCAACAACTTAGTCTCTCCAACAAGAATGGTAAGTTTCCTTACCTAAAAAGGAAGAGTATGATCATGGACCATGAAGATGCGTAATCTGGATCTCCAATATTGATTGGAATCGTGGGAGATTGTGAAGAATGGTAGCAGTCTAAAGAAGACCATCCTGCATCTTGATGGTAAGTTTACCATTGCTCCTCCCAAAATTGTCAAGAGATTCTTGCAAGACAAAGATAGCACAAAGTAAGAACCATCCTTCTTCAATCTATTCACGAAGATCACTTGGGTGATTTTCACCACATGGTTGATGCAAAGGACATCCGGATGGCTCGAAAGCAAGGTTTGGTGGGAATGAAGAGTCCAGAGAATGAGGAAGTCCATCCGAGACAACACTTCCAAGAGTTCAACATCTCGAAGAAGAAGGTATCCACAATGGATACGACGGGTTTCACAAGATTCTCGAGTCACCGAATGCAAAGCCCGACAATGATGATTGCAATTCTAAGTTCCTTCGATCTTTGCCTCCATCATGGTTACATGTCAAGATAGCACTTAAAGCTTAAGGTGGTGCCGACATGCTCACCTTTGATGAGCTATACAACAAACTCGTGTCTCTTGAACCCGATGTCGATCTCCATACCGTGCATCCTCTTACGGTCATACATCCTTTGTTGGGACATCTCACCCAATATGATGATGCATACTAAGTCCATCTTACTTACCATCATCATCTTATCGTCCCACTCCATCACATCCTCAAGCCAATCTTGGCAAGATTTTGGAGGATGTTCTTCACTCATTTGTTGCCGATTATGATACTCAATGAGATCCGGTATATGAAGATTTTGACCAAGTGGACCCACTTGAGATGGAGGAGATGAAGTCGAAATGGCGGTGGCCATGCTTTCGGTGGATATCAAGAGATTTGAAGAGAAGGTGGAAGGAAGTTTGGGTTCAAGGAAAGGATCCATTTCGCTTTGACAGGAGAAAGGTCAAATGTTTCTCTTGCCACCGATGGGTCATTTCACAAGGAATGCAAAGACAGGAAGAGTGGAGAGGAGCTAGCTACAATTCCTATCGTGAGAATCGAAAAGAGTTAGCACTTCAAGACTCTAGTCACCATGGATGAACATGTCAACTGGCCTGCACATGAACCCGTGAATGAGGAAGTGCGTCTGTAGAAGCTTGGATTGTCGGCTAGATGTACTTGGAAGATAGGCAAGATCGGTTTGCCTTCATGGGACTTTCTCGTGTACACAATCAGATATTTGGTTGTAGTGAAAGATACAATGAACTAAAAGAATCTTATGATACTATGAAACCTAAATACAATGAATGCTATGTTGATAATGAAGCTTTTAAACTCTCGTTAAAAACATTAGAAAGACAAAAGGTTTGGTTTCAGAAGAATCAGATAGCTTATGAAGAAAAGATTAAGGTGCTACAATTTGATCTAGGTATTGCTAATATTAACTTAAAACGCACCAAAAAAGAAAAAGATGATGCTAGTGCTGAGAACCTAGAGCTTAAAGAGAAACTAGCCGAAGAAATAGCTAGACAAAAACAATGGTTAATATCAGGTGACAATCTAGCTAGAGCACTTTATAGTAGTCAATCAGTGAACTCCGGAATAGGTTTAGGCTTTCAGAAGTATGTAGGATTGGAAGCTAGGCAAGATGGGCGTAAATCTACACCTGCGGGCTTAGAACACTTTAGAAAGGAAGGTGATTTACATGTCGTCCTCGGACCTATTAGAGGTGAATTCATGCCCACCGACCGTCCATTAATGTTGACTTTGATGGATCACACCATCCGTATGGCAAAAGTCAAAAGACTTGCCGACAATGATGCTTCATCGTATGACTTTGTCTCTTTCTCGACAAAGGACAATTCATCGGATCAAGGATCTACTTACAATTGTGATTCAAGTGATAAGTCGACCTTCCCAAGCCTCACCCGAGCCTACACCCAAGCCTACACCCAAGACTATCTACAAGCCTTCTAGGATAGTCACGAGGAATCTACTTCCAAGCCTGTTTCCCTCAAGACTTGTCTTTTAAATCTTTGCATAATATGTCCTGTTAAAACAATTCCTTTAATGTTTCTGGTTTAAGTACTTCTACATGTAATCGAACATCTTCTTTGTTGAATACATCTTCCAAAAGGAAGACTTGTTTTGTTTGTGGAAGTAAACTTCATTTAATTAAGGATTGTGATTTTTATGAGCAAAGATTGGGTGCATGTGCTCTTCAGCAGAAACCAAGACCTGTGTGGACCAATGTTAAGAATATTCCACCTTATGTCCCATAAGCCACTGACTCTCTGTGACAACTCGTATTTTCAGGTCATATTTCAAAACATTATTCATGCTTCATCATTTATCGTTTATTGTAAACTGGGTTTACGAGTATCAAATTCACGTAACCGCAAAGGTTTAGCAGTGAATTTATGATCATATCATCGAGGACATTTCATATAGACTAAGTTTAGTCTACATTTCATTAACATCATTGTCATCATTTCATATCAATATTATTCATGGTTTTGCATTTTATCTTAAACGCGTAATTTTCATATTAAATAAACGCTATCGCGTAATTAATTATTTTGAACAATTGATCCATTACTTCCAAAAAGTATCCCGATATATTTTTATATTCATATTAAGTTTATGAAAATAATATTATGAGTTTACCCAGTGTTTTAAATTTATTTTGTATATAAATTGTTAAATTTATATAATTACGACGATTTCCTTAAATTCAACCCGATAAATATTTATTCACTCAAATCTTTCAAGAAACGTATTTTTATAATTTTTATGACCTCAATATATTTTATTTTGACCCGTTAAAATTTAATTTTAACTAACGCTACCCTACAAGCTTGAATATTTACACAAGTTATTACTTATCCTTAAATTATTATACAAATGACACTACTTATAAATGTTTAAAAAAAAATTGCAACTAGCAAGAGCTAGTCACCCTTGTGTCGACACAAGGGATGACTCACTCTTAAAATCTACATAATATCTTACAACAATATTGTATTATACACATTCATATCTCATTTTATCATTTCACTTCATTGTAAACCAAAAACCATTCTCTTTCTCTCTTTCTCTCCAACATTCGGCAGCCACAAGACCAAGAAGAGGAAGCTTCAAAATTTTAATAGACAATATTTTTTTTAACTCTAGTATCACTTGTTGTATAGGTTTTGCAATAAAAACCTCAAGTGATTAGGAAAAATCCTTTGTTCATATTAACCTCATCAAGTTACTAGTAAGCATTTCATACTCATCATCATATTTCATATTCATTGATATATTCATTTCATCATATTTGAGAAAACATGCAAGTCTCATGGATGTTTATACCACTTTTTAAGGTTTTTAAGTGTTAAATATATATAATCCATCCTATAATTACTCCTTGTTATATATTATTTTTGCTGATGTCTAGGAACCCATGACACCCTAAGAAGGTGTATGGTAGGATTAGAATAGCCCGGAGTTGTTTTGAATGGGTTAGAATAGGTTTGGCGAGAAAAACTCATTTCGACACGTTTTGAAAAGGGTCTGTCCTTAAAATTAAATTCTGGAAAATCCGACAGTGGGTATAATATTTTGGGCTAGATATTTAGAAAATACACTTTAAAACGAAACCGTGGCGCTTGAACGGATTAAAACGGAGTTATAAGGAAGAAGTTATGAATTTTCAAGTTGAGCGTCAAAAACTATAAATTCGAAATTTCAGCATAAAATGTCACTCTTTACGAGTCAAAAATGAGTCTTAAGCTTTATAAATTGTGTCGAATTATCAAAAATATATTAGTATACTTTGACACGAATCTAAGGATGTAGAAAACGGACTTGTAACGATTAAATTACACGCGATAAACCAAGTTGCCGTAACTTTATTCTATTAGCAAAATTAATATATTCTCTATTAAAACATACTACGGCAACTAAAGGACCATGTTGGCGGACGTTTTTAACAATGAGGTAGAACTTTTTATAACGTGATGTCTTCTAGTAAAAGTAAGTTCGCCTAGCATATTTTTCAAAATGTCCAACCGTTTGTTGAGCGGAGTTGTAACGAATAACATATAGTCACTCAAACTTTGCCGAAAACCATCCTTAAACAACATTTTGGACAAAAGTACCATACTTTACCTATATTTTTCTCCGTGATCGAGACCTCTAGGATGAAAACTTAAACACTAAAACTTTGAGATAATGATTCAAGCTTCCCAAAACCGTTGATTTCGTTTCCTAACACTCGACGTGCATCATTTTACGACTAGCTTTTAGAGGCCGTTTTAGTCACTTTCATGGAAATATCAATGACATTATTTTACGACGAAAAGTTATATTCTCTTAATAAATCACCAAATGATTATCGTCGAATATCATTTCAACGTAAATACATGTGAAGTAATTTAAAAATGGTCAAGACGTTAAAAGATTATATTTTCGACGAAAAGGATTATTTTCAAAAATTCATAAGTGGTATAAATATCATCCGAATTGCATGCATAACATTACATCATTACTTATTACATATCATATCATTCATAATAGGTCAGTTTAGAGATTCACGCTATATTTCGGTGTACTCACTTTTGCCATCGCATCATTGTCCAAGTGAGTTTCCACAGCCCCATTTTCAATTGTTTTAATGCTTTTATTAAACTCTTTGGGGGAGATACATGCTCAACTATTTCTATGACTATCATGATTATTTGAAACTACATGCTTAACTGAACTGAATGTTTAGTCATATTCTATATCATAAATCATGGAACTAAATGTCTTGGGATTATCATTGAGCTAAATGTCTTGGGATTATCATTGAACTAAATGTCTTGGTATAATCATTGAACTAAATGGCGTGGTGTTATCATTGAACTAAATGTCTTGGTATTATCATTGAACTAAATGTCTTGGTATAATCATTGAGCTGAATGTCTTGGGATTATCATTGAACTAAATGTCTTGGTATAATTATGTCAAGTAACTATTGATACATAAAGTCATGCACTATTATGTGAATTCATTTGACATCATGCGATTGAACATAAACTATATCACATTTTGGCAATGGGTTGTGAACACACAAGTTGCAAGTTTTGTATGGGCGGAACTTGGAACTGAGTGGATTTACAATGCCTTTGCTGCATAAACGATTTTGAAAGGCTTTACATTTCAACACAAACTCTATGAACTCACTCAACCTTTGTGTTGAAACTTTTTAGCATGTTTTATCTCAGGTATCTAAGGCATTCACTTCATGGCATGCATGTGGACATATCATAGAGTCGCGGTGACGACGCGTCTCACTTGGGTTTTATGAACTTTAAAAACATCGTTTGACTTATAACAAACTTATTTTCCGCACATAGTAACTTTCATTTGGGACCTATCTTTGTAACTCTGAATGTTTTTATTAATTCAAGCGGTGTATTTTCCAAACGACACTTTAGGTCGTTCAATATAACTGTGATTGTGATGCTATGACAGTCAATCCCCAGGAATTCCATTCCGCTGCAAAACAGGTAATTTGGGGGTGTGACACTCTCCTTGGAAGAGATCAGCTAATAGACCTTTTGTGCAACCTATAAGCCAATATTTTAAACATGGTTATTGGCCTGCATATGTTGACTCTATGAAAAATGGGAAAGGATGTTGGGGCACTGCTGTCAAGTCTTCAGCAGGTTGTTCTTGGAAGGAAAAAGGACCAAAATTTTACTGGAAACCCAAGTACAATGGTGGATCTTTCTCTTCCCTTAACTGCAAAGTTTAAGGGAGGCATAGGCCTCGTGGGAGGCATATGCCTCGGGAGGATTTCATAGTAAACTTTGTGTATATGTTGTTTGCTAACACCGCTTGTTCATAGTTTTAGTCTGTTTTGTCTCTGTTTTTTGTTCTTGTGTTTCTCCGAGTTTGTTTTGCGTAATGCCCTGCTCAGATTAAAATTCATCAAGTGTGGTCCTTTGGTATATGGTCTAGTAAGCTCAAAGCTTGTTCCTCTGAAAGCTAAGTAATGGAGTGAGCAATTGGTTTCATCAAGATAAAATATCAAGACAAGTATTGAAGTTAAAATTGTTCATTCATTCATTCAAATTACACCATACTTTACAATCAACTTCAATGCAACTACAAGAAAAGAGCTATTCTACTTATCCTAATCTAGTACATATCATATATTCCAACATCTAACAGATGTTGGATATGCATGATCGCTACACATCTTTCACACTAGATACGATGTGTGTTGATGTACCAAAACACAGTGGATATGCTCTTTGAAGGTGAAGTCTTGCATAACCACCCATTCATTCTATCTCGATCGATGAAAGAATGATTGGGATGGAACTACTCATGGTTGATTGTGATTAATTTTGGGACATTGAAGAAACTAGGGTTTGTTATGATATTTGGGGATCTTTGATGAAGAGTTATGTGTGCATTAGGATCATTTTATAGGCGGATTCGGTCGATGGGAATTAATGCGAGTGGTTGCACGGTAACATTCTAGAATATTACCGAAGATATTTTACCTTTGATGGTTCTTCTTTGAAGTGTACAACTTGATGATTGGACTTGGGCAACAACTACCACTTCACCATTCACATTCTTCCACTTCAAAACAAACCGATTCCTCTCCTTCATCCAATAACACTTCATTACGAGCATCATAACCCTAAGATCTCAAATCATCACATGGCACTTGAATTTAAGAAGGATCGTAACAAAGTTGCTTTTCTAGGAAAAGCTAAAGATGATGAGTTGTATGAACCAATGGTGGAATTCATAAAAGGTCTAAGATTTGCTATGCTCTAACACATTCTCGAATGCAATATATGGCATACTCTAAAAGCGAAGTGAAAGCAGATTGTGGCTACGATTGGCGGAACGAGCATGTGGTTACGGAAGAGATGATAAGGAGGAAGCTTCGGCTTGGAAGATCTTGATATGCATAACTACTAACATATATAATATGATTATGAAGTCTTCTTCCTCTACCTCAACACCATCTTCCAACTTGAAAAGGATTGCTGGAAATGAAGTGGCACCAGAAGCCAAAAGACCCAAGTTAGTTGAAATGGTGGATAACTTTGATGCTGTTCCACCCAAGGTGATTTCTCCAGTTGTTTCTGCTGAGGCAACTACTGAAGTTACTCCCTCATCTGACGAGGCCTCTTTTGTTGTTTCTGCTGAAACTTTTGTTGTTTCTTCTGATACAAAAGAAGAAACTTTGGTTAAAGAATATATCAAGGTTCCATCTGCTGAACCATCTACCAATTCTCCTGAAGCACCTAATGTACCAGCTCCCATTGTGGCATCTGTTGACTCAGAAGAAGATACTAAAGTTAAGGAAACTGATATTGCAAGTGTAAAAACTAGACAGGCTAGAATCTTGCTAGCCAGGATGAGCGCCATTCGTGATGGTGCTACTCCTAAGTTCTCATCTATTTCCTCTAGTCACCTTTAGCAAAACTAATGAAGAGTCGAGCGTACCTTCTTGGATATCTATAAGCCTGGTAGGAGGAAGAAGAGGATGGCCAAAAGAACTCTCTTGGATCTTGAAGCTGATGACGCAACATTCATTATAGAAGGTTCTGCTACTGATTTTCCTGAGGGAGACCAAAATGTGCTGGTCAAATGGACTCTGAAGCATGATGAGATGAATTTCATTCATCGAAAGGATGAAACTTCAATGGAATTCACCTTTTTGAAGGAAATACTCCATTTGGTAGACAAGGCAGATTTGCTTACTCTGTACACTCTCGTTACCAGCCATTACTGCAAAACTGCACCACAAGGTTCTGGGATGTTCTTACTAGGAGATCTTCAAGTCCTTTTTAACACTCATTCTCCCAATAGTAGAGGACATTCCATTTGGGAGAACTCACATTTATGGCGAGTTGTGTCTTGGAGACTTTATCCTCTCCCTCGTGTGCATGTGCTTGAGACTAAGGGTGGAATCACAGTGCATGTTTCTTGAAAGAAAGTATCCATTGCCCAAGAGACTTATGGAAAGAATGCTTTGTCGAAGTTGGAGATCCCCCCAGAGCCAGTGGGAAATGAAAAGCTAAATGCTGAACAACTGGTCAGTTTAATCAAGACACAACTTCTGCAAGAACAAACTGCCTCTTCTTCTTCATAATGGTACCATTTTAATTTTTTTACAGTAGTTGTTATTGGTTAGTTTTGTATTTCTTGTCTTGTTTGTTAGTTTCTTAGTTATAAAAAAAATAGAAAAAAAAAGAAAAAAAAATCTTTCCTTTGCATTTTTATTGCCCTTTTTGATGGTTTTTAACTCACCAAATATACCTTGTGTATATCAAAGAGTTGGCTAGTCCAAAGGATACATTTTTGGTAAAGACATGTCAAATCTATTGATAGCTGTAATGATTTGCTCAAAATCATAGGGTCTGCAACCACCCATGCTTAATTGCTAAGAGTTGTATGGTCATCAATTCACCATGGTCTATTCCTTGTTGGAATCCAAGAATTGGCTAGCCCACAGTATATGGCTTGTGGTAAAGGCAACTATCCACATATTTGGTTATCAATTCACCAATTCTAAAATTGACTAGTCACGAGCAAGCGGCTCGAGGTAAAGACAAGTCAAATCCGTTTATATAGTTTCTTTGATTTGCTACTAAATCGGATGGTTATCAATGTACCATAGTTTTCGGACTTAAACATCGGCTACTCCGGTAGAGATGGCTATTGGTAAAGAGACATCAAATCCATTATTTTCAATGATTCACTCTCACGGGAGATAAAACACACGGATGTGATGGGAATAGTTTGCAATCGATAAGTATTGATGTACATTATGTCATTTGTTCTTTGCAAAGACACGGAGTTTCAAAGTTAGATCATCATAGAGATGACATTATTATTGGTTCTTTGCTAATGATGTGTGAAAACAATCCTCTAATCTTGAAGTATCAAAAGATCTTTCAAGGTCGAGCGGAACTTAACCAAGTCAAATACCGGTTTAGGGGAGGTTTATAAAGGAACCTTATAGTATGTAATAGCAAAGACATCTGAAACATAGAGTTTCAGTGAATAAAAAGATCCATAGAGGATCTAAGTGTTCTTAGTTATAACAACTTGTATTTAATTTCCGCTATAGAATACGAGTGTTAGAGACTGTCTATTAGTTTGCTTATGATTACATAGGCAACACTAACGATCCACGAGTGCTAAATATCTGTCAAGGTCTGAGTGTTTTCAACACGTGATCCACAAGGGCAGAGCGGGCAAAATTGTGTAATAGTAGGCGGGATGTTACAAGTGGTATCAGAGCCACTCCAGAGCCGTTCAGGATGGTGGGCAAACCTCATCGAGGACGATGAGTCCCTAAGAGGGGGTGATTGTAACACCCTAGGCAAAAAGGATGATTGTAACACCTTAGGCAAATCTCACATCGACATAGGTCTGGAGAGATGCTGGTATATAAGAATAACATTCGCCTTAATAGACACAACGCATTTTGTGGTCCACTACGAGTAGAGTTCTCAAGGAACTATGTAGTTAAGCGGGCTCGTGTGAGAGCAGCACTTGTATAGGGTGACCTACCGGGAAGTCTCACACGAGGGCCACAAAAGCAAAGCCGTGAGCCATCAAGGCAAAGCGGAAAATATTGTGTATCAGTAGGCGGGATGTTACAAGTTGTATTAGAGCCACTCTAGAGCTGTTCAGGATGGTGGGGCAAACCTCATCGAGGAAGATGAGTCCCTAAGAGGGGGTGATTGTAACACCCTAGGCAAATCCCACATCGGCTGGAGGCACGGAGAGATCTTTGGTATATAAGAATAACATCCGCCTTATCAAACACAACGCGTTTTGTGGTCCATCGCGAGTAGGGTTCCCAAGGAATTACTGTGATTAAGTGTGCTCATGTGAGAGTAGCTGGTATGGTTAACCTCTTGGAAAGTCTCACATGAGGGCCACAAAGCAAAGCCGTGAGCCACAAGGGCAAAGCGGACAATATTGTGTATGCTTGTAGGCGGGATGTTAAAAGATAAATGTGAGGAATTAGCTTCAGTAACTCTGTCTTATTGACTTGCCCTCAGTTTCAGGAACTTATATATATAATGCTTTGATTTTGTTGTTTTGTAACAAAAAACAGATTTTGAAGATGAACCTTTTGAGATTTTCTTGTTTTCTGAAAAGGGTTGTGAAGAAATACTTGAAAAAACACCATTATTTATAAGAGAAGCCATGGACTTGGTTGATGACCCAAGAAAAACCTAAAAGAGTCGATAGTATGGCCTGAATATGTATACGTATGGGTGAGGCAAAATAAAAAGGGTATACATGGCCTCATTTATTTTATTTTATTTTATTTATTTATTTTTTTTTTTTCATCCTAAAAATTAGTTACCTTAGTTTCTACCTTTTTCCAAATCGAAAACAAAATACTTTCTTACTAACCTCAGGATTGGGTTCCTCTACAAATTCAGTACTGTGCTCATCGCTTAACACTCTATGTTTATTGATCAAATGAGCAGTTTGATTGGTGTTCCCTTGTACGTACATCTTCTTTTCAAGTTTGTTTTTCAAAGTTTTTTGGTTGGAAAAATAATTTAAAAGTTTTGATTCCTTAGCATTAAATTCCTGTTTGAGCACTCTTACATTTTCTTGAAGCTCTTGCTTTTGCTTAACAGTTTTGGTGAGCTTTTCTTGTAAGGAATTTAACTCTTGTTTTAATATTTCTTCCCTAAAATTACCTTTTTAGATAAGTGTACGTATTTGGTTATCCATCTCCTACTCATGGGTAGTCAATGCAAACATAGCACGCTGTTCATATATGGCAACTTGTTCCTTATAGGCATTTAGTTCAGAGGTTATGGAATCATCTGGAGCACATGCAGTGTATTCATAAAAAATATAGTCATCATTGACTGCAGAAGATGCATCACTTTGTAAAATTTCGCTTTCATCATGCCTCACATATTGATCATATGGGACAACATTGCTATTACCCTTGTTTTCAATATCTGATTAAATAATTTCAGTTGATTGTACTTTCTCGTGTATATTTTGCACATCAACCTCATCGTATACTTTTAATACCTCTGATATGATCGATTCCTTGGAGGGACTAGCCTGTTGTGGTGAAGGAACCTTTGGACAGACCATTGGTGACATACTAGCCATGAAGAGAGTGATTGTAACACCTTAGGCAAATCCCAAATCGACAAAGGCCTGGAGAGATGCTGGTATATAAGAATCACATTCGCCTTATCAGACACAACGCGTTTTGTGGTCCACTGCGAGTAGGGTTCACAAGGAACTATGCAGTTAAGCGTGCTCGTGTGAGAGTAGCACTAGTATGGGTGACCTACCGGGCAGTCTCGCACGAGGCCAACAAAAGCAAAGCTGTGATCCACAAGGGCAAAGCGGGCAATATTGTGTAACAGTAGACGGGATGTTACAAGTGGTATCAGAGCCACTCCAGAGGCGTTCAGGATGGTGGGGTAAACCTCATCGAGGATGATGAGTCCCTAAGAAGGGGTGATTGTAACACCCTAGGAAAAAAGGGTGATTGTGACACCTTAGGCAAATCCCACATCGACATAGACCTGGAGAGATACTAGTATATAAGAATAACATTCACCTTAATAGACACAACGCATTTTTTGGTCCACTACGAGTAGAGTTCTCAAGAAACTACGTAGTTAAGCGGGCTCGTGTAAGACTAGCACTGGTATGGGTGACCTACCGGGAAGTCTCACACGAGGGCCACAAAAGCAAAGCCGTGAGCCATCAAGGCAAAGCGGACAATATTTTATAACAGTAGGCTGGATGTTACAAGTGGTATCAGAGCGACTCTAAAGCCGTTCAGGATGGTGGGGCAAACCTCATCGAGGACGATGAGTCCCTAAAGGGGGTGATTATAACACCCTAGGCAAATCCCACATCGACAGAGGCCTGGAGAGATGCTGGTATATAAGAATAACATCCGCCTTATTAGACACAACGCGTTTTGTGGTTCGCTGCGAGTAGGGTTCCCAAGGAACTAAGCAGTTAAGTGTGCTCGTGTGAGAGTAGCACTGGTAAGGTTAACCTATCGGAAAGTCTCACACGAGGGCCACAAAAGCAAAGCCGTGAGCTACAAGGGCAAAGCGGACAATATTGTGTAACTGTAGGCAGGATGTTAAAAGATAAATGTGAGGAATTAGCTTCAGTAACTTTGTCTTATTTACTTGCCCTCAGTTTCAGGAACTTATATATATGAGGCTTTGATTTTGTTGTTTTGTAACAAAAAATAGATTTTGAAGATGAACCTTTTGAGATTTTCGTGTTTTCTTAAAAGGGTTGTGAAGAAATACTTGAAAAAACACCATTTGTTATGAGAGAAGCCATGGATTTGGTTGATGACCCAAGAAAAACCTAAAAGAGTCGATAGTATGGCCTGAATATATATACTTATGGGTGAGAAAAAATATAAAGGGTATACATGGCCTCATTTATTTTATTTTATTTTATTTATTTATTTATTTTTTCATCCTAAAAATCAGTTACCTTAGTTTCTACCTTTTTCCAAATCGAAAATAAAATACTTTCTTACTAACCTCAGGATTGGGTTCCTCTACAATGTCAGTACTGTGTACATCGCTTAACACTCTATGTTTATTGATCAAGTGAGCAGTTTGATTGGTGTTCCCTTGTACGTACAACTTGTTTTCAAGTTTGTTTTTCAAAGTTTTTAGGTTGGAAAAATAATTTAAAAGTTTTGATTCCTTAGCATTAAATTCCTGTTTGAGCACTCTTACATTTTCTTGAAGCTCTTACTTTTGCTTAACAGTTTTTTTGAGCTTTTCTTGTAAGGAATTTAACTCTTGTTTTAATATTTCTTCCCTAAAATTACCTTTTTTGATAAGTGTACGTATTTGGTTATCCATCTCTTGCTCACGGGTAGTCAATTCAAACTTAGCACGCTGTTCATATATGGCAACTTGTTCCTTATAGGCATTTAGTTAAGAGGTTATGGAATCATCAGGAGCACATGCAGTGTATTCATCAAAAATATAGTCATCATTGACTGCAGAAGATGCATCACTTGGTACAATTTCACTTTCATCTTGCCTCACATATTGATCATATGGGACAACATTGCTATTACCCATATTTTCAATATCTGATTCAATAATTTCAATTGATTGTACTTTGTCATGTATCATTTGCACATCAACCTCATCGTATACTTTTAATACCTCTTATATGATTGATTCCTTGGAGGGACTAGCCTGATGTGGTGAAGGAACCTTTAGACAGACCATTGGTGAGATACTAGCCATGAAGAGAGTGATTGTAACACCTTAGGCAAATCCCAGATCAACAAACTCCTGGAGAGATGCTGGTATATAAGAATAACATCCGCCTTATCAAACAAAATGCGTTTTGTGGTCCACTGCGAGTAGGGTTCACAAGGAACTACGTAGTTAAGCGTGCTCGTGTGAGAGTAGCACTAGTATGGGTGACCTACCGGGCAGTCACGCACGAGGGCCACAAAAGCAAAGCCGTGATCCACAAGGGTAAAGCTGGCAATACTGTGTAACAGTAGGCGGGATGTTACAAGTGGTATCAGAGCCACTCCAGAGCCATTCAGGATGGTGGGGCAAACCTCATCGAGGACGATGAGTCCTTAAGAGGGGGTGATTCTAACACCTTAGGCTAATCCCACATCGACATAGGCATGGAGAGATGCTGGTATATAAGAATAACATTCTCCTTAATAGACACAACGCGTTTTGTGGTCCACTACGAGTAGAGTTCTCAAGGAACTACGTAGTTAAGCGGGCTCGTGTGAGACTAGCACTGGTATGGGTGACCTACTGGGAAGTCTCACACGAGGGCCACAAAAGCAAAGCCGTGAGCCATCAAGGCAAAGCGGACAATATTGTATATTAGTAGGCGGGATGTTACAAGTGGTATCAGAGCCACTCTAGAGCCGTTCAGGATGGTGGGGCAAACCTCATCGAGGACGATGAGTCCCTAAGGGGGGTGATTGTAACACCCTAGGCAAATCCCACATCGACAGAGGCCTGGAGAGATGCTGGTATATAAGAATAACATCCGCCTTATCAGACACAACGCGTTTTGTGGTCCACTGCGAGTAGGGTTCCCAAGGAACTACGCAGATAAGTGTGCTCGTGTGAGAGTAGCACTGGTATTGTTGATACAAAAGTTGGGCGTTCTTTGTTTGGACTTCGGTTCCCGTATCAATTAGACCTTGATGCTTGAGACATGCGCACTAAGAAAACAGAAAACACTGTTAGGCTTATCGTGGGATTATCTCCCACGATTATCCTCCGGTGTAAGAGTAAGTAATCGGTTTTATGGTTTAATGGAGAGTTAGGTTTTAAGATCGTACCTTTAATGAGGGCTGAGATACCCTTTATATACACACGAAATCCTTGTTGGTTTCGTGTTCCACAACCTTCGGCGTATCCCGCCCAAGTCGGTCAATCAATACATATCTCATAAATAAGAGATATCCGATATCAAAAACCATAAATAACTTCGGATTTGGGCCTTCGTGAGCCAAAACCGTTATCGGGTTAGCCCATTCGTACTGGGATTGATTGGTAGTTGCGCTCATTGGTCAGGTTCATAACCTGAATGTGGACTATACGTCATTATGTCCCCCTAGTCTAGTATGCGTAGGGTGAAGCCCGCGGATGCTAGACTAATAATTGTAGCCCATATATTCTACAAGGCGTAGCGGAGAAGCTATAAAGGTTTCCCGCCTAAAAAAGATACTGTAAAGCTAGTCAACTTAGGTCAAATACCTCCCTCTGAAAATGTGGGAACGTGAATGGAAAGTGTGCCACGTCGGCAACTCTTATCCACACGTTTGGAGAAAGTGGGATCCACGCGTCAAGCATCACATGGGTGTGGAACCCTATATAAACTATCGCCTCCCATTTACTGTGTTTATCACAGTAAAAGCATTTCCACCATTGTTGAAAACTCGAAATATCAACCAAGAGACCCTTAATCTTTCCAAGGTAACAGCGCGTGCGCATTCAAAACCTTATTATGGTTCTTGGATTAACTGACTTTGCATCCGATATAACCGAGGATGAACTTCGTGAGTTCACCTCGGATTATTATATCCCGCTTACGCTGCGGCCAGTAGTTCCGGCTGCGTAGGCGTTGATAGCGTATTTCCCCGAAGGGAAAGTAAGGGTATACACATGTTTTTTCGAATTTGCGAATCAACGTGTGCCCATCTCCTTATTCATGTGTGACGTATTAAATTACTATCGCCTACACATATCCCAACTGCACTGTATAGGTGCAGCAAAAATAACAAACTTCGAGGTTAATTGCCGTTTGTTGGCTATTAACCCCACTATCTATCTCTTCCGCGTGTTTTACCATACAACGTGGTCAAACGGGTTGGTTTCGTTTGCCAAGAGCGCAGGGCGGCTGCCATGTTACACTGAGAAACTAGACACGCTGAGGAATTGGAGAGAAAAATTCTTCTGGGTTGATGAGGCGTTGTTCCCCTAGCGCTTCGCCTTTTATACCCAAAGTTCGCTACCAAAGGATGAGCGCCCCTTCCCTGGAACATACAGCGCAGATGATGCGGAAACGATAAACGCCAATCGTATTCCCATCAGTGCCTATCCCGAGGAATTTTTGGTGCACATGGGCATCAGTCGCAACTATTTCGATAGTCCTGACGAGGTGCCAACCTTCTTAGACGCGGATGACCAGGGTGGGTGATCGTCCTTCCTACTCCTTTTCTTTATTAATGTGAGCCTTTCTTTTCACCTTTGTACTTTATATAACTCTTGTTTTTGTTTGTTTCTTGTTGCGCAGAGATAGATTTGTTCAGCGTTGTGCATTTGGCGAAACCTCGCCAGGTGACTGTGGGGGTGCGCCCTTTGAGAGAGGGAGAAGTCCCTATTCTGGAAGCTACTGCAGGGCGCACCATGGATATGGAGCTGGAGGAACGGGGGTGGTTCCCCCGTTGCGCTGGAGGCAATCCTCTGCGCAGCGTGACCAGCCCCAGAGTTCACTCTCCTGTAGTGGAGCTGGTACGCAAACGTAGTGGAGAACATGGAGGTCCTCCAGGAAGAGCCAGAGGAAGCAGACCAAGGGGTCAAGCGCAAGAGGGCGCCTGGTGATGATGGCGCAAGCTCATCTAGGAGGAAACGCCATATCATTCATGACGTGGAGTCATCATCAAATGAATCATCGCCCCTCCGCGTAACTGAGACTACTCCTCCCAAGTAAGTATTGTCGTTGAAACACTTAGTACATCCTTTTTTGTTTTATGAAATAATCATAAAATTTCTTTGTTTGCGTGCAGTGTTGAAACCGCTGGGAGTACTGCTGGGCATTCTGGGGGGTCGCCACCCAAGGCGAGTCCTATTCGCACTGACCCTCCTGTGCCAGAGGAAAAAGTCGTCGATCCATTGGCATCTGGGGATGTGCCAATGGACCAACTTGTTGAGGAGCTCGGTTTGGCTGCTGCGCACCAGGCTACATTAGTCGCGTAGCTAAAGTCAAGGTATGCTGGGGAGAGTAGCCGCAGGCGCTTGAAGGATAAGCAGTTGTGTTGCTTGAGGCACGTTTGGCGGTGCCAGTGAAAGTCGAGGCGGCAAGCTCTTATTCCCAGAAGCTTGCTGAGGAAAAAATGTCATTGCTGATCCAAGTGAGCCAGGAGCGTGCCGCATCGGAGGATTACAAGGCTACGTGCATCTGGGCTCTTAAGTACTTGGACAAGGGGAAGGAAGTGCATTTCTCTCAGTTGGGAGAGTTTCGTGCACCCGTGGGGGGAATGCTGGAGAAGCAGGAGATGAAGCTTCGCAAGCTCAGCATCGAGAACGATGAAGAGACTGTATCCTCAGCTTGTTTCCACCATTGTTGAGCGCAGGTAGCTCATCAGCCATGGTCTGCGCCTTGTTGCGCTCCACACTTTGGAGTCCCGAGAGGTAACAGACGCCTTCGGGGTTGTTGTTCAGTGCGTGTTGTCGCGTGGCAAGGCGGAGGCCATAGAAGAACTTCATGAGGGTGGCCTTTTGAAAGTCCCTGCCGCACAAGTGCCTGGGTATAACGATCATGCATATGAGGATCTGGTCGCTGCAATGGAGAATGTTAGGATTTAGTAAATCTAGTTATTAAAGTATCGGTCACCTCATGTATATGTAATCGTTAGAAAGCTCGTAGTCGTAGTTATTTAAAGTTAAGTAGTATTTAGTTATGTAACACCGTGGAGGACGGACGGGTCTTTACCCACTATATGCCTGATCCACAGCCCGTAGGTGGCGTTTTATGTAAGACTATAAATACTCTCTACCTCCCAAGGTAGAGAGTTGGAGCTCATAATAATACTTTCATTTCCTCTCACTAAGTTCCCAAACCTCTAACTATTTCTCTCTCTAAAACCTTATTGTATACGCCCCATTTGATCATGATTTGATGTGTTTGTGAAATCCAATATGTTACAAATGGTATCAAGAGCCATGGTTTGATCATCTTTCTTACATATACTTGGATTTCTAGTGGTTTTATATGGTTTTTGGGTTTGAAAAAGTTTAGTGGTTTTTGCATCATTTGGATCAAGTGGTAGAACCGCTCACCATTGAAATTAATGCAGGGGGTCACGAAATCCACCGCATGTATGTTGATGGAGGAGCATCTGCAGATATAATGTATGAAAACTGTTTCAAACGACTGCGACCTGAAATACGAAGTCAGTTAAGCCCGGTCATGACGTCGTTGACTGGTTTTACTAGAGAAAAGATATGGCCCATGGGGCAAATACGCCTACTAGTCAATGTTGGAATAAGGAACACTCCACGACAGCCTGGATGAATTTTATGGTGATCAAATCCCCTTCGCCATACAATGGTATTATTGGAAGACCGTGGATTTGACCATATCGCTAGATGCAAATCTCTGACACATGGGATGGTCAAATTCGGTGGAGGAGGCATTGTTACTCTACAACACCACCGTACCACACGGAGAATGTAACACAATTACATGTGAGGCGGCACACATTCGAGCAGTAGCGCAACTAAAGTGCCAAACACGAGGGTCAATCCATCCCGATTACCCGAGCAAGAAGTATCGATCGGGGATCATTGTCGATAACGGCAAGACAATTTGTGTGCGCACTCTTGCAAAAGAACTTAGATATCTTTGCAAGGGAACCAAAGCACATGACCGTGTACCACGCTCGATTCTGAGAACACAAGTTGAGAATCCGACAAGGATACTCTCCAATCTGACGAAGAAGCGCGACCATGCTCGGGCAGCGCGCAAGCAATTCGCGTAAGTACATAAACTTGTGGATGTAGGTATCATGAGAGAAGTCTATTACGATGATTGGCTTTCCAACCCAGTGATGGTCAAGAAGAGCGACGGTAGTTGGCGGATGTGCGTGGACTTCACGGATCTCAACAAAGCATGTCCACAAGACTGCTACCCACTACCAGAGATAGACTGGAAGATAGAATCTTTATGTGGATACCCACTTAAATGCTTATTGGACGCATACAAAGGATACCACCAAATCCAGATGGCTAAAGAAGATGAAGAAAATACGACCTTCCATACAAGCCAAGGCGTCTATTGTTATACTAAGATGCCCTTTGGCTTCAAGAATGCAGGCACCACCTACCAGCGATTGTTGGACAACGCATTTGAAAAGCAGGTGGGACGCAACCTAGAGGTTTATGTTGATGACCTTGTCATAAAAAGCCATACGGAGGATGAATTGGTGCGCGACATTGAGGAAACATTTAAGACGCTAAAAAAGATCAACATCAAGCTAAATCCCAAGAAATGTACTTTTGGCGCTACAGAAGGCATGTTCCTCGGATATTTGATAGAGCCCTATGGCATCAAACCGTGTCCAGAAAAAACGAAGGCTGTCATCCAACTTCCTTCACCACGCACGTTGAAAGAAGTCCAATCTCTAAACGGGAAACTGGCCGGTTTGAATAGATTCTTGTCCAAATCGCAGACAAGTCACTCCCACTCTTCAAAACACTCAAGAAGTGTACAAAAGGAAGACTTTATTGGACTACTAAGCGGAAGAAGCTTTCATACGACTTAAATGAAGACTTAGCGCGCCCCACACTAGTCGCGCCCGCCTGTGGGAAGAATTAATTATGTACTTATCTCTGCGACTAATGGGCGATGCGCTCTGCACTCTCGATGATGTGAATTCAAGTACAAACACCGATATACTTTGTAAGCAAATCACTCAAGAAAATGGAGGTTAACTATAGCGCAATGGAGAAGTTGGTCCTAGCATTAGTATTCACCGCCAAAAGACTATGCATGTACTTCCAAGCGCACCCAATAGCGGTGATCACAGACCAACCTATCAAGCAAATCATCTCCAAACCCGATGCATCAGGACGACTACAGAAGTGGATTGTGTTGCTAGGTGAGCATAACATCTCTTACAGACCACGTACTGTGGTTAAAGGACAGATACTAGCAGACTTCATTATCGAAAAACTGGACACTGATGATGCACCTTCAGAAAGCAAGGTAGAACTACAGGAACCATGGATCCTATCCACGGACGGATCCTCATGCGTGGATGGGTCAGGCGCAGGCCTTACCCTTACGAGTCCAGAAGGAATGGAATTCACATACGCACTGCATTTTGAATTCACAGCCACAAACAACAAGGCCGAGTATGAAGCTCTGATTGCTGGATTACGCATTGCAGCTTGAATGGGCATACGCAACCTATAAGCAAATATGGATTCCCGCCTAGTAGCCAACCATGTGTTGGGCGAGTATGTGGCTAAAGAGGAGAACATGATTCAATATCTTGACAAAACCAAGTCCCTAATCCAGGGCTTTGACAGGTTTAGCATCAAACAAGTTCCTAGAGGGGAAAACAGAAAGGCGGATGCACTGAGCAAGATTGCATCCACAAGCTTTGCGCACCTGTCAAAACAAGTATTGGTGGAAACTCTGAAGAGAAAGTCCATCTCGGAGATGGATATATCCACGGTGATAGAGGAGCAAGGTCCTACATGGATGACCCCAATCATCGAGTTTATAAGCAAGGGCATATTGCCCCAAGAGCAGAAGGACGCCCGACGAGTACGGCGCACATCACAGAGGTTCGAAATTCGGGACGGTATACTATATCAGCGTTCATTTCTACAACCATGGCTTCGATGTGTCGGACCCCTTCAAGCAAATTACGTTCTCTGAGAGATCCACGATGGTTCATGTAGTATGCACCCAGGACCACGGTCCGTTGTGGCGCGCGCTTTACGGTCAGGATACTATTGGCCTACGATGCACCGTGACGCGCGGGACTTAATAAGAAAATGTGGCGACTGCCAAGTTCACAGACCCATTCCACGCCAACCACAACAGGAGCTAACACCTATTACGTCGCCATGGCCATTCTATAAATGGGGTATCGACATTGCAGGTCCCTTCCCTGTTGCAGCATGGGGATTGAAATTCCTTATAATGGCTATAGACTATTTCACTAAATGGATTGAGGCAAAGGCGGTCGCGACAATCACATGTAACCAGGTAAAATGATTTGTTTGGGAAAATATCGTATGCCATTTCGGATTACCTGGGGAAATCATCTCGGAAAACGGAAAACAATTTTGTGACAACCCTTTCAAGGAATGGTGCGAAAAACTAAATATCGCGCATCACTTTGCGTCGGTTAAACACCCATAAACCAATGGTTTAGTCGAGCGTGCAAATCGAAGTCTGGGTGAAGGAATTAAAGCACGCTTAGACAAACACAAAGGGAGGTGGGTGGAAGAGTTATCGCATGTTTTGTGGGCGCACCGCACTTCAATCAAGGTTAGCACGGGGGACACTCCCTTTTCTCTTGTCTATGGGACAGAAGCCGTCATACCAGCTGAAATTGGGATGCCAACTATTCGCACTGCCAAAGTTAATGTTACAACCAATGACGATGAACGACGTATTGACTTGGACCTGTTGTAAGAAAGGCGCGAGCACGCAACTATATGTGAGGCGATAGCTAAGTCAAAGATGAAAGGATACTATGACGCTAAAGTTCGAAGCACCTCCTTCAGACTAGGCGACTTTGTATATCGCGCCAATTATGCGAGCCATGCAGAAGATACAGGAAAACTTTGACCGAAGTAGGAAGGACCTTATGAGGTCATTGAAGCACTAGGTAAGGGCGCGTACAAGTTGCGTGACACGGATGGTCGTGAGCTACCGCGCACATGGAACATCTGCAATCTCAAACGATGTTATCTCTAGGAACAGCTATAGCCCAGCGTACGGATACTCCCGCACTTTAGTGTTGTGCTCAATAAATATCCGGGTATTTACATTCTGTTTTACTTAGGCAAGTGTCTTTTTTCTTTCTACAAAAACTTGCAAGTATTAATAAAACGTCGCGGTTTCTAGCTAACTCCGCGACACATTTCAATTTTTTATTTACATCTTATTTATGTCTCAACATTGTTGTTATATTCTCTTTTGCCTACATGGTGCGCATGCACTTAATAAACCCATGATGGTAAAAGGATGAGTAAACCTACTAAATAACTCGTTGAGTAAGAGGGTTGCAAACCCATCAACATTAGATCATGCATCCTTGTTAAACACCTTATTTTCAAGACGTTGGAATAAGTTCAATGTGCATCCCACGATGGATGCGCAACAATGCATACTGTGCACGTTTAACAAACTAGGAATCAAGACTCTTGACTCCTTTATATGATATTTATAGTACGCTGCATATCACACCATACACGATTATGATACAAGTACTTAGAAATTATATTTCAAGTATGTTAGATTATGACTTTCATACATGATTGTGGACTTCATATATTATTCGCACTTATGTAACAGTTTGATTCTTAGACAACAAGTACGTTTTTTATGCAAAGACAGATAACTGAATACAAACATTATAAGTCGCAACCACATCAACACGCATTCAACAAAAGGAAAATTTTATTAAGGACCACGAGTTCTTACAAAAGGATATTTACAAAGAAGATATAACCTACATACTATTACAACGCCTAAGAGATGAGCTCTCCACATGGCTTGCAGCGTCCCCGGCCTCTTTTAGCTTCTTCAATAAATCAGAATTCTGGCGTGATACCGTGGCAACACTAACAGGTACCCCGTCCGATCTAGGAAGATGCGCTGCACCAAGACCACACAGAATGGCCTTTCCCTTAACACCCTTCTTCTTGGAAAGTCTTGTAGCATGAGCTTCTAAGGATTCCTTCAAAGGAATTTCCTTCTCAAGTGCGAAAGGGTTCAAGATGTCGCGGGGGGCGAGCAAAAATAGGCACCTGCAGCTGTGCCTCATCAGGCTTCAAAAAATAATCAAGTTGCGCCTCTGCATCAACAGCACGGTGGCGGGCCAATGTCAATCCCTCCATAATTACACCTATGGGATAGTCCTGGTCGCGCTCCAACTGAGCAATTTGAGGAAGCTCCAACAGCTTCATCTTTTTCATCGCAGCGACCAGATTCTCAAAGGCATGCTCATTGTACCCGGACACTTGTGCGACAGGCACCTTCAAAAGGCCACCCTCATGCAGCTCCTCTATGGCCTCCGCCTTACCACGCGCCAACGCACACTGCACAACTGCCCCAAATTTGTCTAGCACCTCTCGAGACTCCAAAGTACTGAGTGCAGCAAGGCGCAAACCATGGCTGATAAGCAATCTGCGCTCAGCAATCGTTGAAACCAACTGAGGATATAACTCTTCATAATATTCGATGCTGAGCTTGCACAACTTCATCTCCTGTTCCTTCAGCATCCCATCCACAGCTTCACGGAACTCTGCAAGCCGAGAGAAGTGCTCTTCCTTCCCCTTCTCCAAATATTTCAAAGCCTAGAGGCACGAAGCCTTGTAATCAGCTGATGCAGCACGCTCCTGGCTTATTTGGATCAGCATTGACTTTTTTCTTCAGCAAGATTTTGGGAATGAGAGCTCGCTGCCTCTACCTCAGCCTGGGCAATAGCCAAACGGGCCTCCAGCAACGTAATTTGTTTGTCCTTCCGTGCGCTCTGGCTACTTTCCTCAACATACCTCGCCTTCAGCTGCGCGACCAATGCAGCCTGATGTGCAGCAGCCAACCCAAGCTCCTCAACCAGTTGATCCATTGGCACATCACCAACTACCAACGGATCAGTGCCTTGAGTCTCTGGAATAGGAGGGTCAGTGCGCATAGGACTCGCTTTGGGTGACGAATCCTCAGTGAGTCCAGCAGTACTCCCAGCGGTCTCAACACTGCAAGCAAACAAAGGATTTTTTTGATTACTTCATCAAACAAACAAAGATATATTAAGTGCTGCGGCAGCAATACTTACTTGGGAGGAGTAATCTCAATCACGCGCAGGGGCGATGATTCCTCCGAGGATGACTCCACGTCCAGAATCACATGGCGCTTCCTAGAGGAACCTGCGCCATCATCACTAGGCGCTCTCCATGTCCGGCTAATTTACTTTTGTGTTTGCTTAGGGAATATGAAACTTAACTATTGAATATTGATTGGTTGTCTCTTATCTTAATTGTTAATGATCTAGTAATGCGATAGGTCATTCGTTGTGTAGTTAATGCTTGATTAATCTTTGTGAACCTTAGACTATAACACCTAGAGTTGTTGTAGGCTAAACCATCCAAAGAGTACCTTAGAGTTAGAGTTTATAAATCTTATAGATTTTGTAGACGAGACCCTTTGGTAGTTTCAAAGAGTTAGGGATAAACGCATACCCTACGACCTTAGACACACAACGCGATTAAGAATAAGGACGTGACAATTCAACTATCAACTGGAGATAATTAAGGAGTAATAAAACCTAAGTAAACACATCTTTAAACCATCATACGAGCACACAATAATTAGACATAGACTACCCTCACCTTAGTTAATTAGATAATTAGATAGTAGAGTAATCGGTAGAAATACCAACCCCAAATCAAACCCCTAGATTCGTACTTTTCATTTCCTAAAAACATAAAAGATAAAAATAATCTTCCTCAACCCCAACCTTAGCGTAGTAACTCCTCACTAGCATTCCTATTCCCCAGAGAACGATATCAATTCCGTAGCTTACCCTAATACTACACTACAACAATTAGGTTCACCGCCTGGGGTGTTGAAAAACTTGCTCGACGAAAGGAAGTTCCTTTGACCCCGAATGACGTGTAGCGTTATCAAGTTTTGGCACATTGCACGGAATAGAATAGCTAGTTAGTAGTCCACCTCGTTTAGGTTTCTTTACTTGATTCCTATCAAGTAAAAATTTTCCCATTTTTAGCTTCCTCGTAGTCTATCCCCCTTCTTTGTGACCTTTGTTCGTAACCCATCACTTTTCATCATGGAAGGTGATAACCCCCCTCAAATCATTGTCCCACCAAGAGACCGTACTCTTGGTGAATACTCCAGACCTAGCCACCAAGGCTATAGGAACACCATTGAGCTTTCCGACCAAGCCCAAACTACGGCCCTGCGATCCGACACCATCGGTTGGTGCAAAACGGATGTGCATTCCATGGACTTCGTTCCGAAGATCCTAATCAGCATCTAAGGGATTTCCTTAAAATTTTCGATTCCATCGACCTTGATGCTACTACTCGGGAGACCACGCGCCTGCGTCTCTTCCAATTCTCTCTATGAGACCAAGCTAGTAATTTGCTTGAGCGACTTCCCGCCGGCTCCATCTCAAGTTGGGATGATCTCACCTCTCGCTTCCTTGCTCAATTTTTCCCATCGGGGAGAACGACTAAACTTAGGTGAGATATCTTAACGTTTCAACAACTTCAAGGCGAGTCTCTCTACAAAGCATGGACTCGATTCAAGGACACGCTCAGTAAACTCCCCATCATGGCATTGATCTTTGGCTTCAAATCCAAATCTTCTATGACCATATTGATTTCATCACTCGACGATCTATTGATCAAGCCGCCGGTGGAAGGCTCAGCGACTTTAATGCAGAGAAATCTTGGGATATTATAGAAGAGCTTGCTGATCAAAGCTATGAAGATTGGAATGAATCTCCTGAAACCCCTGTTAACATGGTTAATGCCATATCAACTCCTCTTGAATCGTCCGACATCACCGAAGAGCAAATGAGTGCTATTGAGAGAGGGATTATCAGCATCTTAAGGATTTCCTAATCAGCATCTTAAGGATTTCCTTAAAATTTTCGATTCCATCGACCTTGATGCTACCACTCAGGAGACCACGCGTCTGCGTCTCTTCTAATTCTCTCTACAGGACCAAGCTAGTAATTGGCTTGAGCGACTTCCCGCCGGCTCCATCTCAAGTTGGGATGATCTCACCTCTAGCTTCCTTGCTCAATTTTTCCCACCGGGGAGAACCACTAAGCTTAGGAATGACATCTTGATGTTCCAACAACGTCAAGGTGAATCTCTCTACGAAGCATGGACTCGATTCAAGGACTTACTCCATAAAGTCCCTCATTACGGCATTGATCTTTGGCTTCAAGTCCAACTCTTCTATGATCATGTCAACTTCCCCACTAAGCGATCCATTGACCAAGCGGCCGATGGAAAACTTAGTGATCTCAACGCAGAAGAATCGTGGGGTATAATAGAGGACCTTGCTCTCTATGACAACGAAAGTTGGAATGACCCCCGTGAGTTGCCCAAAACCGTTAAGGCAATCTCCTTGCCTCCAATTGACTCACAATCTTCTGACCGTAGGATGCTCGAGCTTGAAGATCAAGTAAAATTCCTAATGAGCTCCTACGAAAATCCTAAGTCTTCACGCCATGTGAACAAAGTTTCTTCCTCGTGTGAACCATATAGTGATCCTCATAACACGAGCACTTGCACCCTATTCCCCGAACAAGCTTCCGTTGACTACGCATCCTCACGTATTAATGGAACAGGAGGAAGCATGGAAGGGAAAACCCGAACAAGATTCCCTACAACACTCGGACCTAGGACCTTTATTGGTGCCCGAGAAGCATGGAAGGGCAAACCCGACTTCTATTGGGGGCAAACCAAAGAATTCACTTCTAATGATTTCTCATAGCCCCCATCTCACGGCCCTAACCAACAAAACATTGAAGGGATGTTGCAAAACCTAGTCACATCCCAAGAAGCTCAAATAGCTAAGCTCTCGGACCGCTTTAACCAACAACAAGCCGAAATGAATAGGAAGATAGATAACCTTTTGAAAGCCATGACCAATAGTGATAGGAAGGTTAATGCTATCTAACTCCCGAAACTTCCGGTGTAGAGATTAAGGACCCAAGTAAGTTAGCTAAGCACGTTCAATTCGTCAATACCATCGCCTTAGTGAAATCTAATAGAACAAATGACAAAGCGAACAATGAGGTGATACTTGAGGTTAAGGGAACACCGACGAATGAAACAACCGAGGAAGTAAATGAAGTAGACAATGACTATTTCAATAAGTTTCCTACGGAAGAAGAACTATCTCGCCACCCTCACTTAGTGTGTGACCTCCGTCACATGTATGTTAGGAAAAGCCCTAGGATCAAGTTTGGGAACCCTTGGAATCTTAATATACCATGTTGAATAGGACACCTTTTCGTGGCAAAGGCCTACATTGATCGCAAGTCCCCAATCAACATAATGACTAGCACCTACTACAATTAGGTAACAAAGAAGCCTATCCCAACTAGGCAAGATCCCGATAATCCTAGGGTTAGTTGCAATTTTCTTGGTAGAGTTAAGGGATTGCCCGTTTATGTAGGTAATTTCACGTTTCCTACGGATTTCATAATAGTGGATGATATTAGTAAGGCCATAGATCCTAGCTCGTCCCACATTATTCTAGGGAAACCATTCATAGAAAGCACCGGGATGACCTATGATCCCTCGTTAGGAATAGTGCGATTCAAGGATGAGACCGATGATATAGCTTACCAAATATCGTTTAATATTGAGAAGTTTTCATCACTCTCTAATGATGAAAAGGAACTTAAACTATCGGTCTATTATAGGAATGAGGAGGATAAAGAGAAAGGAGTAGATTATGTTATGGCCAATGATTGCGCTCCCGAACAGTCAAGTTTTATCACACAAGCCTGCCACTTGTGAATGGCAGACCGTAACAAGCTTAAAACGGCTCAGGAACGAATGCAATGAGGATCTGAGGAGTATAGGGTCTCCCCGGGTCGTTATGTCCCAGCGAGCTATGCAATGGATTATCAAACGTATAGTGATCGCGAGATTTGAACGGGAAAAGGATTGTGAATGATATTATAACTACAGGAAAAGCCAACGAATTACAACGGCTTAAATGCAAATTAAAGGAAATTAAAAAGATAAAAACTATTAAATAAACGCTATCACTATTTTTAAAATGATGTTTTTGTTGATTTTATAAAATAAAATATCTTAAATAAACTATTTTAACTAAAACGTAAACTTAAAATATCTAAAAACGTGGCCTAAAATGAAAACGTACGTCATGTACGAAAATTACGCTGGAGCGCAAGATAAAACGTAAAATTTGTGAAATAAAAGTCCTACGAATGTAAAAACAATTTTCTCACGTACTACATGACAAAAGAAAATTTTAGGAAAAAGCGGAATATTTTTTTTTGAGTTTTATTTTATTTATTACGATTTAAAAACTATATTTAACTAAATAAATTATTAAAAATACTAAACATTATTGGAAAAATATGGAAAATTTGCAGAAACTACTTTATGCTATGGGGGACTTAAGAAAAATGAAATGGAATCAACAGCTTATACGGATAAGCTGTGAAAATTAAGCTAAAACTAATAAGCTATATTACTCTAACTGCCTTATATATTAAACTTGGTAAACTAAAACCAATAGAAGTCCCAAGGGCGCATGGTCATACAGGTACACCTATAACACTTTCCTAAAGGGGGAGGTCTCAGGTTCGACCCCTGCCTCCCCTTTTTGCAAAACTATTTTTTTTTTTTGAAATTTTTCTTTTGGAACTTGAAGATGCAATCAAAATAAGAACATTTTGTAAAAACTATGCTTATGAAAAACACTCAATAAGCTGTTTTCACAGCTTATTGTCACTGATTTGGACAGAAAACTAAAGCATACTTTTAAAACTTGGGAACCGAATAAGCACTCAACCAAACACCATTTTACTACAGTAGATAAACACCAAGATCACTAAATAGCAAATAAGGGATTCAAATAAGCTAGAGCAGATTCACCAAAAGCTAAATAATAAACTTACACTAAACAAACAAGGGGAAAGCAGTCGGCACAAAGGCTATACTAAGAGGGAATCCTAAACTAAAATTAAGGCAAATAAGCACAAAACGGGTAAGAAATAAGCACCATGTAAGATTGAGATGCATCTACACTATCCTAACTACACCTAAAAGGATAGTACAATTCCTAAATAAGCTACTGCTAGTTACTAAAGCACTAAAATAAAGTCTAGTACTAACTTGTACCAACCTGTCTGTAGTTTCATAACAGCCTCAATGGCTTCCATTTGGCTTATCGAAAAGCTAAAAGATTGACTCCAAATTCAAGGGCACACTGAAACAATGAGAGTTAGTGCATTAAAGAGCCTAAAATGCCAAGTGGAGGACTGATTTAACACCACAACAGCTTATAGATAAGCTATGAACTTATGCATAGGTCATTGCTTGAAAAACAGGTCCCGAGGGAGGTTTTGTGACTCAATTTGGATAAGCTACGGTCGAGCTAAGCACTAGAGCTTATGGAAACTTAAAGCTCTCCAAGCTAGCTAGCTTTTGCCCCTTTAGTCGTCTGTGGATGAGCTTATACAAGCTTGCTAGAAGCTTAATCTTGGTCTTTGGGTAGGTCGTTTGGGGACGATTTTGTCATGGCATACAATACTAAAAGAAAGTAATGATAATTTGAACTAAATACTACTTGAAATTCTCACATTAGTATAAACCATACTACGTTAGGACTCAAGAAAAACCTGTTTTGAGACCCAACATGGGTCAAGACTGATCTTTGACCCACCATCTGTGCTGTTCCAAACACACAATTTCACAAGGGAGAAAAACCGAAATTTGAAACTGTGAGGCAAAAGCTTAAACTAAAGCCTGGTTTTCATCAAAAATTAACAACTCAAAACTACAATTTACTCACTTGAAGACTAGAATGGTGATTTTAAAGATCAAGAACGAAAATAAAACTGCATAAATAATTTTAAGTTAAGAACTGAGAATTACATTACTTTAAACTTAAAAGTTACATGAAATTAAATTAACAGTGAAAATTAAAAACGAGCTAGACAAAAATTGATTCTAGGCTAAAAACTGAAAACACAAAAAAACTAACTAGAAAAAAAAACTAACTACTAAAAACTCCCTAGCAACGAGCTATTTATGCTCATCTTCCTAAAGGTCTTCAAATCTTTCTTTTTCCTTTTTTTCTTCTCTCTCTTATCCCCAGTAAGATAAACAACGCCAAAGTAATCACGCGTGTCTGCATCCTCTCTGTTTTGATCTACTTTCTCTTTCTTTTTCTTTTTTTTATTATCTTTTTCTTCGCTGGAAAAGATGGTGTGGGTTGTCAGGGATAGCGTGGGGGACAGGTAAAGGGAATGTGTCAGTGAGCGTGGGTTTATTTAATTGAGTTGCAGGGTTTGTGTTGGGTGTTTGTGATTTGGGCGGGAAATGGGAAGGCGGGTAGGGTGGGTTAAACCTTGGTCGGGTTAGGGTTTGGGGACGGGTAATATGATTGGGCGAGGATTATGTTTGGGCTTGGGTAATAAAAAGGGTGTAATGGACTTGGGTTTTAGGATAAGAAATGAATCCTTTTAGTAGCTTAGGGACTTAAATTGCCAAGTCGATTTTCGAGGACCAAAATTGTAAATTTCAAATCATATTCCAAGGGCCATTCTTGACATTATCCAATAATCAAAGGATCACATTTGCCTATTTTGAAACTTGAAGGACTGAATTAGCAATTTTCCAAAATTTATCAAAATGACCAATTTTGACAAGTTAGAATTACCAAAGGACTAAAAATGTTAATTTTCCAATTTAAAAGGTCCAGGGGTAAATTCTGTCAATCTTTGAAATTCCAGGGACTAAAGTTGTCATATTTGAAAGTTGGGGGACTGAAACTGCCTATTATGCAAAATTTGCTCGTTTTTCATCTGATTTTAAACATTTTGCATCTGAAACATATAAAATGCAATTTTGAGATATTTTCAGTATTTTGATGCATTTCTGAGCATTTTTAAATGTTTTGCGATTCAGATTGACCAAAAATGATGAGTATTTACACACTCATCAATCCCCCACACTAAACTATTGCTAGTCCCTAGCAATCTTTTGAGAAAACATAATGGATTTGAAACTCTTTACCAAAAGCCATTACTTTTGGAGTAGCCAAATGTTTTAGTTCAAGTAAGAACCATGGTACACCGATAACCATGTGATTTTGAGCAAACCACCGACTTTCAACGGATTTGATTTTGTCTTTACGAAGCCGTTTGCTCGGACTAGCCAACTCTTAGATAAATTATCAATATTATCTTTGGTGAGCCGATTACCAATTATGGTTTTTCCTTCGCCTTTACCACAAGCCATAATCTTGCGGGCTAGCCAACTCTTCACTTTTTAGGATATGGTGAGTGAATACCATACAATTTTGGGCAAATTGCAAGCCGTCAACGGATTTGAGATATCTTTACCAAGAGCCGTTTGCTCTGGATTAGCCAATCCTTTTGTTTATTAGACAAGCGGATCGATAACCAATTGAGTAAGTCTAAAACACTTACTCCAAAAAAAATTTTGGCCAAAAACGGGAATTAGGCGGTATAATACATGATAAAATTCGTGAGAATTCCCCCACACTTAGAAATGAATATTGCCCTCAATATTCAAAGTACCGCATGTTATGCCGAGCGAGAACGTAAAATGCAAATACTACGGCCATTATTTAGAAAGAAGATTTTTTTTTTTTTTTTTTTTTTTTTTTTAGGAACTTATATATATAATATGTGGGGTAACTCCCCACACTAAGGTGGTACACACGGTGAAAACCCATGTTTCGCCATCGTTTTTGATTACCGAGTCGCTAGCTTGACTCGACCCCAATTCATTGGTTCATGGGGAAGCAAAGTGGAAGAAACAATCTCCATCGGACTTTCATTCAAGATGTTTGGACAAACATTTGAAGCACGGAAAGTTCCACACCGATGAGATATACATAGAACCGGCTCAAAATGATAAATGAAAATGCGGGGTCAAAGATAGTGTCTTCATTCCGAAGGAGTGAAGATGAAGGAAATCACAAGATATTTGAGGAAAGGAAGAAAGATTTTGATAACAATCAAGATCCATTCCTCATCCTCAAATGCGCATTTATCGGGAGGAAGGGTGAGGGTAGTATTATCAATAAGTAAACTCGTATGATAGAGTACACCTTCCTCCGAGCTAATATCATCCTCAATATCAAAATAGAAATGATCATGTTCGGAGGAGATATGTCATGAGAGAGTTCACGGAGAACTCTTCATGAAGAGAATCATTCACATGAAGTGAAATTGTGAACTCTTGTTCCATTGTGGGTTCATCACTATCCTCGATCCGAGTGTCAAAGAGTGGATTCTCGAATTGAAGTGAATTGAGTCGAATTCAAATAGAGGATTAGTGAAAGTAGCTTTGAATGTTTGGGAACAAAGTGATCAACATTCTCTATTGGATTTGTTGGGATAAGAAGTGAGTGAACGATCATTATCAATGAGACTTTCGCCTCCCGGATCGGCTTCAAATCAAAGAGTGGATTGATGTGAGTGAGTTCACCGGAGAACTCCTCAAGAAGATGATCAGCATCAGATTGTAGAAGTGATGCCTCAACGTACTCGATGTTTCCATAGGAAGCACAATCTTCGCTACAATTGGAGAAAGTTTCAAAATAATCATTTGAACACTCAAGAGGGGAAAGAGAATCACACATATGATCAGAAGTTCCCTGTGACTCTCTCGGGATTGGGACAAGGTCCTCAACACTAGACTTTATGAATTCGTCCGATTCCTTTTCAGGAACAGTGTCAAGATGCTCGTCCCCATGTTTAGAGAGTGAGTGGGAGCTTTGGGTGTGATAGCGATTATTTGAGATGGAATCTCAAGCTGGCTGGGATATCAACCGACCGAGGGAGTTGAGAACTATTATCTTTAAAAGGATAAAACTCTCCTCGTCATCGTCATAAAGAGCGCCTTAAGAAATTGGGAGCGTCTTAGAGCCGCATGCTCTAGGACTAATAATTCTTCCCTCGATTGGCGGGCCTCTCGCTCTTGACTAGTAATTCTCCCATGGTCTTTTCACCACTCACTTGATTCTTAAAGTTACTAATCATATCCTCAAGTGTTTTCATTGCGGTTTCAAAATCTGGGAGATTTCATGAGACAACGGCTCGGTGGAGTTTGAACCGTATAATCTTTGTGGAGGTTGGAAATTTTCAATCATGTAAGAGTCATGATTGTTACAAGGAACCGGGTTCCTATTTGACAATCGAGTGAAATGGGGACCTCCACAAGACTCAAAACAAGAAACTGCTGAGTCCGGACAGTGAATCATATGGATTTTGGTTATAACCAAAGTTCGAGCATCATTGGAAAACTGTTCATAGACAAACGTGTTTCGGATTGACACTCAAATCCTTGGTGGGGACCTCCACAAAATTCTCAACAGTATTGTTGATTATATGAAAATAAGTCGTGCTGTGGTGGGTAATTGGAAAAGTTTGAGGAGTCGTTAAATGAGTTCTGATTAGAATCATAATCAAATGAATTCCTTGAACCACAAAACAAACAACTCCCGTTATGAATATCATTACCACATTGTACACAAGTACACCAACGACAAGGTGAACCAAAGAGAGGCTCACCACATCCGACACAAGGAATAAACGATTGCATTTGATAGTTATGAAGAGGAATCGGTTTATTCAAAGAATCAACAAAACCAACATGGTGATCTCGAATGACTATCAAGTCTCAAGAACATTTTGAAAAATCGGGAGGTGGGACAAGTGGTGTGCTCGAGAGCTAGCAATATCCACCACTCCGCTATGGTCTCGGTTCGGTTCTTGAGAAACGTGAAGATTAGGCAAGTCATTCTTGCTAATCACCGGTCTGAATTCTGCATGTTTGCTTTTAACCGTAAATCGTGAAAGTTTAGAATCAATTCTAGACGGCTTATGAGCAATTGAGGGTTTAGAGCTTTGGATAACCGTAGGTTGGACGTATTTAGAACTTCCGTTATCCAGAGGAAGTACCTGGTCCTTTGTCACCTCGGTTTCTCGATCCATTTCCCTACGCAGAATGAATGGATCATCACGAACAACACGAATTCTTGACATTTGTGACATAGTCTGAAGTTTTTCAACTTCGTCCCAGAATTCGTCCTCGAGAGATTCCATGAGAATAGAAGATAGAATCAAATGGATAGAGGGTAAAGGGATAAAGAATCAAAAAGGGTAGGAGGGTAAAGATGAATATTTTTGGTCTTTTTGAAAAACATTTTGTAAAAACAAAGAATGAAAATCTTTTTGGATTTTTGAAAAAGAAAATATATACATATACAGGTGATATAAACAAAGAGTGAATATCCAAATCACTAATCTGCTAGACGAAGATTATCAAGACTGACTCCCCGAACAAGCGCCTAAAAATTTGATTGCGCTCCCGAGCAGGTCAAGTTTTATCACACAAGCTCGCCACTTGTGAATGGCGGACCGTAACAAGCTTAAACGGCTCAGAACGAATGCAATGAGGATCTGAGGAGTATAGGGTCTCCCCGGGTCGTTATGTCCCAGCGAGCTATGCAATGGATTATCAAACGTATAGTGATCGCGAGATTTGAACGGGAAAAGGATTGTGAATGATATTATAACTACAGGAAAAGCCAACGAATTACAACGGCTTAAATGCAAATTAAAGGAAATTAAAAAGATAAAAACTATTAAATAAACGCTATCACTATTTTTAAAATGATGTTTTTGTTGATTTTATAAAATAAAATATCTTAAATAAACTATTTTAACTAAAACGTAAACTTAAAATATCTAAAAACGTGGCCTAAAATGAAAACGTACGTCATGTACGAAAATTACTGTTGGAGCGCAAGATAAACGTAAAATTTGTGAAATAAAATTCCTACGAATGTAAAAACAATTTTCTCACGCACTACATGACAAAAGAAAATTTTAGGAAAAAGCGGAATTTTTTTTTGAGTTTTATTTTATTTATTACGATTTAAAACTATATTTAACTAAATAAATTATTAAAAATACTAAACATTATTGGAAAAATATGGAAAATTCGCAGAAACTACTTTATGCTATGGGGGACTTAAGAAAAATGAAATGGAATCAACAGCTTATACGGATAAGCTGTGAAAATTAAGCTAAAACTAATAAGCTATATTACTCTAACTGCCTTATATATTAAACTTGGTAAACTAAAACCAATAGAAGTCCCAAGGGCGCATGGTCATACAGGTACACCTATAACACTTTCCTAAAGGGGGAGGTCTCAGGTTCGACCCCTGCCTCCCCTTTTTGCAAAACTATTTTTTTTTTGAAATTTTTTTTGGAACTTGAAGATGCAATCAAAATAAGAACATTTTGTAAAAACTATGCTTATGAAAAACACTCAATAAGCTGTTTTCACAGCTTATTGTCACTGATTTGGACTGAAAACTAAAGCATACTTTTAAAACTTGGGAACCGAATAAGCACTCAACCAAACACCATTTTACTACACTAGATAAACACCAAGATCACTAAATAGCAAATAAGGGATTCAAATAAGCTAGAGCAGATTCACCAAAAGCTAAATAATAAACTTACACTAAACAAACAAGGGGAAAGCAATGGCACAAAGGCTATACTAAGAGGAATCCTAAACTAAAATTAAGGCAAATAAGCACAAAACGGGTAAGAAATAAGCACCATGTAAGATTGAGATGCATCTACACTATCCTAACTACACCTAAAAGGATAGTACAATTCCTAAATAAGCTACGCTAGTTACTAAAGCACTAAAATAAAGTCTAGTACTAACTTGTACCAACTCGTCTCAGTAGTTTCATAATGACCTCAATGGCTTCCATTTCGCTTATCGAAAAGTCGAAAGATTGACTCCAAATTCAAGGGCACACCGAAACAATGAGAGTTAGTGCATTAAAGAGCCTAAAATGCCAAGTGGAGGCAGATTTAACACCACAATGATTTTATAGATAAGCTATGAACTTATGCATAGGTCATTGTTTGAAAAACAGGTCCCAAGGGAGGTTTTGTGACTCAATTTGGATAAGCTACAGTCGAGCTAAGCACTAGAGCTTATGGAAACTTAAAGCTCTCCAAGCTAGCTAGCTTTTGCCCCTTTAGCTGTCCAGGGATGAGCTTATACAAGCTTGCTAGAAGCTTAATCTTGGCTGCTGGGTAGGCTGTTTGGGGACAGATTTTGTCATGGCATACAATACTAAAAAGAAAGTAATGATAATTTGAACTAAATACTACTTGAAATTCTCACATTAGTATAAACCATACTACGTTAGGACTCAAGAAAAACCTGTTTTGAGACCTAACATGGGTCAAGACTGATCTTTGACCCACCATCATCTTGCTCCAAACACACAATTTCACAAGGAGAAAACCGAAATTTGAAACCGTGAGGCAAAAGCTTAAACTAAAGCCCGGTTTTCATCAAAATTAACAACTCAAAACTACAATTTACTCACTTGAAGACTAGAATGGTGATTTTAAAGATCAAGAACGAAAATAAAGCGCATAAATAATTTTAAGTTAAGAACCGAGAATTACATTACTTTAAACTTAAAAGTTACATGAAATTAAATTAACGGTGAAAATTAAAACGAGCTAGACAAAATTGATTCTAGGCTAAAAGCGAAAACACAAAAAACTAACTAGAAAAAAAAACTAACTACTAAAACTCCCTAGCAACGAGCTATTTATGCTCATCTTCCTAAAGGTCTTCAAATCTTTCTTTTCCTTTTTTTCTCTCTCTTATCCCCAAGAAGATAAACAACGCCAAAGTAATCACGCGTGTCCGCATCCTCTGCTTTGATCTACTTTCTCTTTCTTTTCTTTTTTATTATCTTTTCTTCATTTGGAAAAGATGGTGTGGGTTGTCGTGATAGCGTGGGGGACAGGTAAAGGGAATGTGTCAGTGAGCGTGGGTTTATTTAATTGAGTTGCAGGGTTTGTGTTGGGTGTTTGTGATTTGGGCGGGAAATGGGGAAGATGGGTAGGGGTGGGTTAAACACTGGTCGGGTTAGGGTTTGGGGACCGGGTAATATGATTGGGCCAAGGGATTATGTTTGGGCTTGGGTAATAAAAAAGGGTGTAATGGACTTGGGTTTTAGGATAAGAAATGAATCCTTTTAGTAGCTTAGGGACTTAAATTGCCAAGTCTGATTTTCCAGGGACCAAAATTGTAAATTTCTGAAATCATATTCCAAGGGCCATTCTTGACATTATCCAATAATCAAAGGATCACATTTGCCTATTTTGAAACTTGAAGGACTGAATTAGCAATTTTCCAAAATTTATCAAAATGACCAATTTTGACAAGTTAGAATTACCAAAGGACTAAAAATGTTAATTTTCCAATTTAAAAGGTCCAGGGTAAATTCATCAATCTTTGAAATTCGTGGACTAAAGTTGTCATATTTGAAAGTTGGGGACTGAAGCGCCTATTATGCAAAATTTGCTCGTTTTCATCCGATTTTAAACATTTTGCATCCGAAACATATAAAATGCAATTTTGAGATATTTTCAAGATTTTGATGCATTTCGAGCATTTTAAATGTTTTGCAGTTCAGATTTGACCAAAAATGATGAGTATTTACACACTCATCAATCCCCCACACTAAACTATTGCTAGTCCCTAGCAATCTTTTGAGAAAACATAATGGATTTGAAACTCTTTACCAAAAGCCATTACTTTTGGAGTAGCCAAATGTTTTAGTTCAAGTAAGAACCATGGTACACCGATAACCATGTGATTTTGAGCAAACCACCAGCTTTCAACGGATTTGATTTTGTCTTTACCAGAAGCCGTTTGCTTCTGGACTAGCCAACTCTTAGATAAATTATCAATATTATCTTTGGTGAGCTGATTACCAATTATGGTTTTTCCACTGCCTTTACCACAAGCCATAATCTTGCGGGCTAGCCAACTCTTCACTTTTTAGGATATGGTGAGTGAATACCATACAATTTTGGGCAAATTGCAAGTCGTCAACGGATTTGAGATATCTTTACCAAGAGCCGTTTGCTCTGGATTAGCCAATCCTTTTGTTTATTAGACAAGGCGGATCGATAACCAATTGAGTAAGTGCAAAACACTTACTCCAAAAAAATTTTGGCCAAAAGCGGGAATTAGGCGGTATAATACATGATAAAATTCGTGAGAATTCCCCACACTTAGAAATGAATATTGCCTCAATATTCAAAGTACCGCGGTTATGCAAGTCGAGAACGTAAAATGGAAATACTACGGCCATTATTTAGAAAGAAGATTTTTTTTTTTTTTTTTTTTTTTAGGAACTTATATATATAATATGTGGGGTAACTCCCCACACTAAGGTGGTACACACGGGTGAAAACCCATGTTTCGCCATCGTTTTTGATTACCGAGTCGCTAGCTTGACTCGACCCCAATTCATTGGTTCATGGGAAGCAAAGTGGAAGAAACAATCTCCATCGGACTTTCATTCAAGATGTTTGGACAAACATTTGAAGCACGTGAAAGTTCCACACCGATGAGATATACATAGAACCGCTCAAAATGATAAATGAAAATGCCGGGGTCAAAGATAGTGTCTTCATTCCCGAAGGAGTGAAGATGAAGGGAAATCACAAGATATTTGAGGAAAGGAAGAAAGATTTTGATAACAATCAAGATCCATTCCTCATCCTCAAATGCAGACGTATCGGGAGGAAGGGTGAGGGTAGTATTATCAATAAGTAAACTCGTATGATAGAGTACACCTTCCTCCGAGCTAATATCATCCTCAAGATCAAAATAGAAATGATCATGTTCCGGAGGAGATATGTCATGAGAGAGTTCACCGGAGAACTCTTCATGAAGAGAATCATTCACATGAAGTGAAATTGTGAACTCTTGTTCCATTGTGGGTTCATCACTATCCTCGGTCTGAGTGTCAAAGAGTGGATTCTCAGAAATTGAAGTGAATTCAGAGTCGAATTCAAATAGAGGATTAGTGAAAGTAGCTTTGAATGTTTCGGGAACAAAGTGATCAACATTCTCTATTGGACTGTTGGGATAAGAAGTGAGTGAACGATCATTATCAATGAGACTTTCGCCTCCCGGATCGACTTCAAATCAAAGAGTGGATTGATGTGAGTGAGTTCACCGGAGAACTCCTCAAGAAGATGATCGACATCGATTGTAGAAGTGATGCCTCAACGCACTCGATGTTTCCATAGGAAGCACAATCTTCGCTACAATTGGAGAAAGTTTCAAAATAATCATTTGAACACTCAAGAGGGAAAGAGAATCACACATATGATCGAAGTTCCTGTGACTCTCTCGGGATTGGGACAAGGTCCTCAACACTAGACTTTATGAATTCGTCCGATTCCTTTTCGTGAACAGTGTCAAGATGCTCGCCCCCATGTTTAGAGAGTGAGTGGGAGCTTTGGGTGTGATAGCGATTATTTGAGATGGAATCTCAAGCTGGCGGGATATCAACCGATCGAGGGAGTTGAGAACTATTATCTTTAAAAGGATAAAACTCTCCTCGTCATCGCCATAAAGAGTCGCCTTAAGAAATTGGGAACGCCTTAGAGCCGCATGCTTTAGGACTAATAATTCTTCCCTCGATTGGCGGGCCTCTCGCTCTTGGCTAGTAATTCTCCCATGGTCTTTTCACCACTCACTTGATTCTTAAAGTTACTAATCATATCCTCAAGTGTTTTCATTGCGGTTTCAAAATCTCGGAGATTTCATGAGACAACGGCTCGGTGGAGTTTGAACCAGATAATCTTTGTGGAGGTTGGAAATTTTCAATCATGTAAGAGTCATGATTGTTACAAGGAACTGGGTTCCCTATTTGACAATCGAGTGAAATGGGGACCTCCACAAGACTCAAAACAAGAAACTGCTGAGTCCGGACAGGTGAATCATATGGATTTTGGTTATAACCAAAGTTCTGAGCATCATTGGAAAACTGTTCATAGACAAACGTGTTTCCGGATTGACACTCAAATCCTTGGTGGGGACCTCCACAAAATTCACAACAGTATTGTTGATTATATGAAAATAAGTCGTGCTGTGGTGGGTAATTGGAAAAGTTTGAGGAGTCGTTAAATGAGTTCTGATTAGGATCATAATCAAATGAATTCCTTGAACCACAAAACAAACAACTCCCGTTATGAATATCATTACCACATTGTACACAAGTACACCAACGACAAGGTGAACCAAAGAGAGGCTCACCACATCCGACACAAGGAATAAACGATTGCATTTGATAGTTATGAAGAGGAATCGGTTTATTCAAAGAATCAACAAAACCAACATGGTGATCTGAATGACTATCAAGTCTCGAAGAACATTTTGAAAAATCAGGAGGTGGGACAAGTGGTGTGCTCTGAGAGCTAGCAATATCCACCACTTCCGTTATGGTCTCTGGTTCTGGTTCTTGAGAAACGTGAAGATTAGGCAAGTCATTCTTGCTAATCACCGTCCGAATTCGCATGTTTGCTTTTAACGTAAATCGTGAAAGTTTAGAATCAATTCTAGACGGCTTATGAGAAATTGAGGGTTTAGAGCTTTGGATAACCGTAGGTTGGACGATGAACTTCCGTTATCCGGAGGAAGTACCGGTCCTTTGTCACCTCGGTTTCTCGATCCATTTCCCACGCAGAATGAATGGATCATCACGAACAACACGAATTCTTGACATTTGTGACATAGTGCAAGTTTTTCAATTTCGTCCTGCATTGGCCTCGAGAGATTCCATGAGAATAGAAGATAGAATCAAATGGATGAGGGTAAAGGGATAAAGAATCAAAAGGGTAGGAGGGTAAAGATGAATATTTTGGTCTTTTGAAAACATTTTGTAAAAACAAAGAATGAAAATCTTTTGGATTTTGAAAAGAAAATATATACATATACGTGTGGTATAAACAAAGAGTGAATATCCAAATCACTAATCGCTAGACGAAGATTATCAAGACACGACTCCCGGCGTGGCGCTAAAAATTTGATTGCGCTCCCGAGCGGTCAAGTTTTATCACACAAGCTCGCCACTTGTGAATGGCGACCGTAACAAGCTTAAAACGGCTCAGAACGAATGCAATGAGGATCCGAGGAGTATAGGGTCTCCCGGTCGTTATGTCCCAATGAGCTATGCAATGGATTATCAAACGATAGTGATCGCGAGATTTGAACGGAAAAGGATTGTGAATGATATTATAACTACAGGAAAAGCCAACGAATTACAACGGCTTAAATGCAAATTAAAGGAAATTAAAAAGATAAAAACTATTAAATAAACGCTATCACTATTTTTAAAATGATGTTTTTGTTGATTTTATAAAATAAAATATCTTAAATAAACTATTTTAACTAAAACGTAAACTTAAAATATCTAAAAACGTGGCCTAAAATGAAAGCGTACGTCATGTACGAAAATTACGCTGGAGCGCAAGATAAAACGTAAAATTTGTGAAATAAAATTCCTACGAATGTAAAAACAATTTTCTCACGTACTACATGACAAAAGAAAATTTTAGGAAAAAGCGGAATATTTTTTTTTTTGAGTTTTATTTTATTTATTACGATTTAAAAACTATATTTAACTAAATAAATTATTAAAAATACTAAACATTATTGGAAAAATATGGAAAATTCAGAAACTACTTTATGCTATGGGGACTTAAGAAAATGAATGGAATCAACAAATTTATACGGATAAGTGTGAAAATTAAGCTAAAACTAATAAGCTATATTACTCTAAGCGCTTTATATATTAAACTTGGTAAACTAAAACCAATAGAAGTCCCAAGGCGCATGGTCATACAAGTACACCTATAACACTTTCCTAAAGGGGGAGGTCTCGTGTTCGACCCCGCCTCCCTTTTGCAAAACTATTTTTTTTGAAAATTTTCTTTTGGAACTTGAAGATGCAATCAAAATAAGAACATTTTGTAAAACTATGCTTATGAAAACACTCAATAAGTTGTTTTCACGACTTATTGTCACCGACGGATGAAAACTAAAGCATACTTTTAAAACTTGGGAACCGAATAAGCACTCAACCAAACACCATTTTACTACACTAGATAAACACCAAGATCACTAAATAGCAAATAAGGGATTCAAATAAGCTAGAGCAGATTCACCAAAAGCTAAATAATAAACTTACACTAAACAAACAAGGGGAAAGCAGTCGGCACAAAGGCTATACTAAGAGGGAATCCTAAACTAAAATTAAGGCAAATAAGCACAAAACGGGTAAGAAATAAGCACCATGTAAGATTGAGATGCATCTACACTATCCTAACTACACCTAAAAGGATAGTACAATTCCTAAATAAGCTACTGCTAGTTACTAAAGCACTAAAATAAAGTCTAGTACTAACTTGTACCAACCTGTCTGTAGTTTCATAACAGCCTCAATGGCTTCCATTTGGCTTATCGAAAAGCTGAAAGATTGACTCCAAATTCAAGGGCACACTGAAACAATGAGAGTTAGTGCATTAAAGAGCCTAAAATGCCAAGTGGAGGACAGATTTAACACCACAACAGCTTATAGATAAGCTATGAACTTATGCATAGGCTGCTGTTTGAAAAACAGTCCCAAGGGGAGGTTTTTGTGACTCAATTTGGATAAGCTACAGTCGAGCTAAGCACTAGAGCTTATGGAAACTTAAAGCTCTCCAAGCTAGCTAGCTTTTGCCCCTTTAGCTGTCCAGGGATGAGCTTATACAAGCTTGCTAGAAGCTTAATCTTGGCTGCTGGGTAGGCTGTTTGGGGACAGATTTTGTCATGGCATACAATACTAAAAAGAAAGTAATGATAATTTGAACTAAATACTACTTGAAATTCTCACATTAGTATAAACCATACTACGTTAGGACTCAAGAAAAACTGTTTTAAGACCCAACATGGGTCAAGACCGATCTTTGACCCACCATCAGGTTGCTCCAAACACACAATTTCACAAGGAGAAAACCAAATTTGAAACCGTGAGGCAAAAGCTTAAACTAAAGCCCGGTTTTCATCAAAATTAACAACTCAAAACTACAATTTACTCACTTGAAGACTAGAATGGTGATTTTAAAGATCAAGAACGAAAATAAAGCGCATAAATAATTTTAAGTTAAGAACCGAGAATTACATTACTTTAAACTTAAAAGTTACATGAAATTAAATTAATAAATGAAAATTAAAAACGAGCTAGACAAAAATTGATTCTAGGCTAAAACCGAAAACACAAAAAACTAACTAGAAAAAAAACTAACTACTAAAACTCCCTAGCAACGAGCTATTTATGCTCATCTTCCTAAAGGTCTTCAAATCTTTCTTTTTCCTTTTTTTCTTCTCTCTCTTATCCCCAGTAAGATAAACAACGCCAAAGTAATCACGCGTGTCTGCATCCTCTCTGTTTTGATCTACTTTCTCTTTCTTTTTCTTTTTTTTTATTATCTTTTTCTTCGCTGGAAAAGATGGTGTGGGTTGTCAGGGATAGCGTGGGGGACAGGTAAAGGGAATGTGTCAGTGAGCGTGGGTTTATTTAATTGAGTTGCAGGGTTTGTGTTGGGTGTTTGTGATTTGGGCGGGAAATGGGGAAGACGGGTAGGGGTGGGTTAAACACTGGTCGGGTTAGGGTTTGGAGACCGGGTAATATGATTGGGCCAAGGGATTATGTTTGGGCTTGGGTAATAAAAAAGGGTGTAATGGACTTGGGTTTTAGGATAAGAAATGAATCCTTTTAGTAGCTTAGGGACTTAAATTGCCAAGTCTGATTTTCCAGGGACCAAAATTGTAAATTTATGAAATCATATTCCAAGGGCCATTCTTGACATTATCCAATAATCAAAGGATCACATTTGCCTATTTTGAAACTTGAAGGACTGAATTAGCAATTTTCCAAAATTTATCAAAATGACCAATTTTGACAAGTTAGAATTACCAAAGGACTAAAATGTTAATTTTCCAATTTAAAAGGTCCAGGGTAAATTCATCAATCTTTGAAATTCAGGACTAAAGTTGTCATATTTGAAAGTTGGGGACCGAAGCGCCTATTATGCAAACTTTGCTCGTTTTCATCCGATTTTAAACATTTTGCATCCGAAACATATAAAATGCAATTTTGAGATATTTTCAAGATTTTGATGCATTTCCGAGCATTTTAAATGTTTTGCAGTTCAGATTTGACCAAAAATGATGAGTATTTACACACTCATCAGCCAAGATTTTCGGTTTCTATAAGGATTGCTTGAACTTAAGACCGGAATATAGAAATGAGTGGGGAGAGGACGAACTCTTAGAGAGGTGTATCATAGGGCACTTCTACAACATGGAACCACCCACTAGAGACCGTCATGAGAAAGAAGGTGATGGTAATGAAGTCACGTAAGAGCACGACTACGAGTCTAGGTACAAGACTCAAAAATAAAGAAAAGCGCTTCGTGGGAGGCAACCCATGCTTAATTGTTTGCTTGTTTGTGTCATATATCTTTTATTGATTGTCTATTCTCATGTTTAAATTTGTAAAAATGCTTTATTTTGTTTTTAACCTCGTCTTAATTACATATAAAGGTATTTTACATAAAGGATAAGTGTAGGGAGGATTACACACGTTTTCAAAAGAAACGTAAACATGAGAATTGCAATTAATTAAAAGATATACATGTGTGTTTGTTCGAGTCAAATGCTTGTATCGAGTCATAATGGATGTTTTGTAGAAATTTTTTCCAGATTTTAAAGATGTAAATTTTTCAGAATTTTTTCTAGAAAATTGCGCACCGCTTTTGTCATGATAACCGACGGCATCGGGATCGCAACTGGCGCCGGAAGGAGTAAAACAATGATTACTTTTTTCTCGCTTTTTAGCTACTTATAAATTTTAGAATTTTCGTGTCTTAATTTTCCATAAAATCTGTAAACATCCATTCCACAAGCATTATATCCTAGTTTAGTAGAGTCTTATATATATTATTACCGCCTATTTTATGCAAAGATTTCATTTGTTTTCTTCAAGTGTGCAGGTTTTATTTATCAAGAAGAAGATACATAAGGTTGGAAGGAACTTTTCACGCATACATTCTTCTTGGAAAGGATTTAACCAATACTTCACACACGGATCCTACCGAGCTAATCAGGGGAGTATTAGTTTCTTTCATTTTTTTTATTACCTTCCATTATCATAACTTTGATACTTTCGGGGAACATTGGGGCAATGTTCAGTTTAAGTGTAGGGAGGGAAAATAAAACGGGAACTTTGAAACTATGCTTATCCTTGATTATTTGCTTTGTCCAATTGTATTTGTGTAATAAACCATGAGAAAACGTCGGTTAGGGTAATTTTAGCACCAAATTTAAAATTTTTCATGACATATAGGAGTGGGCCATTAGTCTTAATAAAGCGTCTCACGGATAAGAAGTTATATGACTAGCACAAAAACCCTTTACCACCTAAATTCCACCCAAAATGTGAGGATCACCCTTAGATTAGTAGGAGTTAAAGCATTCATCTTTAATGCTTAGTGTGTGAACCGGTAGTATAATAGATTCTAGAACTTGTTTTGTGATGCATCCCGAGATCGCTAGTAAGACTACACTTGTGTAGTTAGGAATAACTAAATGATAAGAGGCATTAGGATAACCCTTGTTTGATACCCGTAATATAATTACTTCTTCCACATTGGTTGAGTAATTCCCCCGCACCCTTGCATTGTACTCATCTTTAGTACATGATACCCCTAGTTAACCCCTCAGAGCCTATCCTTTTCACTGTTCTCGTGATGTTTCGGTTTTTCCGAAATATCAATGAAGAGCATTGTTTACACCCCACCCCCAAATGTACACCCAAATCGTCTTAGCCTACCTTGTATGCACTCACTTTTAGTGCATTATTGTTATCACCCTAAAAACCCTTAGTTCAATTATCTAGTTGCTTGTATAAGTTGCTAAGTCGAGTCATATCCTTTGTATACTGTTTTGGGACGATTGGGACTCATGGAAAAAGTTAAAGTTTATGAAATGACCGGAAGGGAACGTTAAATTAAAATTCCCTTTATTTGCGTAATAATGTACTCCAAGTGTTTTGATCTTTTCAATTCGGGTCAAATTAGTATTAGAGTAATAAAAACTCAAGTGTAGGGATGTGCCTATAAATCCCTATCATTTTGATGTTACCGTACAAGATGGTAGAGTAAAAATGTATGAAAAAAAATCGAAAAAAAATAGAAAAAGAGAAAAAGAAAAAAAAAATAGAGTGTTGAAAAAAAAACAAAAAAAAAAACATACGGGCTACCATCCTATATCTATCTTTTAAATTTATGTTTGTTTGTTTCAGTTATCTAGAGTTTAGAGTGTCGAGTCTTGGCTTAGCAACGCTATTCTTCGTATGCTTGTAACATAAAGATTTTTAACTCGCCACCACTAAATAGCCTATCCCACCAAACCCTTTGTTTCCCTACCGTAAGCCTATCATTACAACCCTTTAAAAGACCTCTTGGATAGTGTTTCCTATGTGCTTACGCCAAAGCGATGGAGGTTCGATCTATTCTCAAGCCTATGGTAATCTATGTACTAGGACCGGTTAATGAGTGTTTATCTTCCATTTCCAACTTGTTATGTTTCATATACACCCGAGAGATGTGAGTACCCAAACACCCTATATGAGGTGCTAGTATGTAACTTCCGTGCTTTTTATGACTTTTGCGGGGCTTATATGTGTTGTGGATTGTTCTAAACCAATGCTTCATGACCCCTAACTTATAAATTAATTGGCCAAAAGCACATTTGCTTGAGGACAAGCAAATACCAAGTGTAGGGATATTTGATAAGGTTTAAAATGTACCTTTTTGAGGGGTCGTTTAAGCCCTTATTTGATCACTTTTGTATCCTTTATTATTTAATATCGTTCCTTTTCACTTCTTAGGTCTCTTGAAGACAAATTGCTGGAATGATATTTATTTGGACGAAAAGGCGCAGATATACGAAGAAAATGGCCAAAGTCAAGAATCGAGACACTCAAACTGCTGAAACACAAGGGGACGGCGTCAGGTGTTATCTGCGACGCCGTCGGAGCAAATGTTGTGACGATCTGATCGCCAAATTGCTTATTTTCAAGTGACCGTGTCGCTTTAAAAGAGTAGGTCGTCGCAACTCGGACGGCCTAGATTTTATCCGCACGCGCCGAGGTCAAGAGGACGGTGGCACAAGCTTAAGGTGACGTCGTCGCAAGACTAACGTGGCCAAGAAGAAATGCTAATGACGGCGACCCGACGGTGTCACAAATCATAAGGTGACGCCGTCGCGAATGTAATCTTATATATAGAATCCGAATTTTTCAGTTTTCAGTGTGTAGTCTTTTGGAGTAAAAACCTAAACCGAACCAAGGCTGTCTTGTACAGTATTTTAGGGTTCTAAACTCTATCTTACACCAAGATAAGTGTTTTACTTCATTAATTCAATTATGTTTTCAGTTATTTGTATGTATGCTTGCATGTTCTCCATGTCCAGCTAATTTACTTGTGTGTTTGCTTAGGGAATATGAAACTTAACTATTGAATATTGATTGGTTGTTTCTTATCTTAATTGTTAATGATCTAGTAATGCGATAGGTCACTCGTTGTGTAGTTAATGCTTGATTAATCTTTGTGAACCTTAGACTATAACACCTAGAGTAGTTGTAGGCTAAACCATCCAAAGAGTACCTTAGAGTTAGAGTTTATAAATCCTAGAGATTTTGTAGACGAGACCCTTTGGTAGTTTCAAAGAGTTAGGATAAACGATACCCTACGACCTTAGACACACAACGCGATTAAGAATAAGGACGTGACAATTCAACCATCAATAGGAGATAATTAAGGAGTAATAAAACCTAAGTAAACACATCTTTAAACCATCATACGAGCACACAATAATTAGACATAGACTACCCTCACCTTAGTTAATTAGATAATTAGATAGTAGAGTAATCGGTAGAAATACCAACCCCCAAATCCAAACCCCGAGATTCGTACTTTTCCATTTCCTAAAAAACATAAAAAGATAAAAAATAATCTTCCTCAACCCCAACCTTAGCATAGTAACTCCTCACTAGCATTCCTATTCCCTTAGAGAACGATATCAATTCCCGTGGCTTACCCTAATACTACACTACAACGATTAGGTTCACTGCCTAGGGTGTTGAAAAACTTGCTCGACGAAAAGGAAGTTCCTTTGACACCGAATGCGCATGTAGCATTATCATTTGGCAATCTTGGAGAAGTTTGCGATGAATCGTCGGTAGTAACCTGCCAGTCCTAAGAATGATCGAACTTCTGTTTGGGATTTAGGGGCTTCCCAATTCTTCACTGCTTCGATCTTGCTAGGATCCACATGGATACCTTCTTTGTTAACTACATGTCCAAGGAATTGGACTTCTTGTAGCCAGAATTCACACTTTGAAAACTTAGCGTACAACTTCTCCTTCTTGAGCAACTCTAGGATTAACTTCATATGCATTTCATGGTCCATACCCGGTTCATTAGGTCCATGAAAACTGCAGGCGCATTCGTTAGTCCGAAAGGCATAACCGTAAACTCAAAATGACCATATCGAGTTCTAAATGAGGTTTTTGGGATATCATCTTCGTGCACTCTTAGTTGGTGGTAGCCGGATTGAAGATCTATCTTGGAGAAGTATCGTGAGCCTTGCAGTTGATCGAATAAGTCATCAATTCTCGGGAGAGGGTAGCGGTTCTTAATGGTTAGTTTGTTCAATTCCCAGTAGTCGATGCACATCCTAAATGAACCATCCTTCTTTTTGACGAACAGTACCGGTACTCCCCATGGCGAAGAACTAGGTCGAATAAAACCTTTGTCTTGGAGTTCCTTGAGTTGATTAGACAATTCCTCCATCTCAGTGGGTGCCAAGCGGTAGGGAGATTTTTCGACCGGCATTGCTCCAGGAATTAGGTCTATGCAAAATTCAACTTCTCGAGAAGGAGGTAATCCGGATAAGTCCTCGGGAAACACATCGGGAAATTCCCGAACTACTGGGATGTCTTCCAATTTCTTCTTCTCCGCTTTCATGTTCATGACGTGCTTCACCTCTTCTTCAGGTTGCTCTTCATAAACCTTAAGTAACTCACCGTTTGGTAGTGGTATCCGAACCATCTTCTCATGGCACACTATTTCAGCCTTATGCTTGGATAACCAGTCCATTCCATCACTCAAGTCAAAGCTTCCGTGTCCGAATGGTATTAAGTCGATGCTAGAGGTATAGCCTTCTAATTCTAGTTTGCACCCACGAACGATCTTATTGGTTTCTACCCTTTGACCACTTGCGATTTCAATTTCGTAATTAAAGCCTAATGTTCCATATTTAATAGGGGCATGAATTTAGTAGAAACGAAACTATAATCGGCTCCAAAATCAAATAACACAGTAGCATAGTGGTTGTTTAAAGAGAACATACCCGTCACGATGTTCGGGTCCTGACGTCCTTCTTCAGCGTTCATCGCAAATGCTCGACCCCGTGCTGGTTACCATTGTTTCCACGGTTTGTGTTGTTTCCACCAATTGCTATAATCTGATTCTGGTTGTTCTGCACTTGCCCTCTGATAAGGTTTTAAAAGGTACCTTTTTGAGAGGTCGTTTAAGCCCTTATTTGATCACTTTTGTATCCGTTATTGCTTAATATCGTTCCTTTTCACTTTTTAGGTCTCTTGAAGGCAAAATCTTTGGAATGGCACTTATTTGGACGATAAGGCGAATATCTGAAGAAAATGGCCAAAGTCGAATTGAGACACTCAAAGTCATGAAAACATAAGTTGACGGCGTCGGTGTTAAATTGCGGCGCCGTCGGAGGATTTTGTGACGGACGAAGCCAAAACTCCTATTTTCAAGTGAAGAAGTCAAGTTATAAAAGAGTAGGCCGTCGCAACTCGCACGGCCTAGATGCAATCCAGACGGCGCCGAAAGTCGAAGAGGACGGCCACAAGCATAAGGTGACGCCGTCGCAAGTCTAACGTGGCCAAGACGAAACCCTAATTACGGCGATCCGATGGCGTCACAAAACATAAGGTAACGCCATCGCAGATGTAATCTTATATATAGAATCCGAATTTTTCAGTATTTGTGTGTAGTCTTTTGGAGTAAAAACCTAAACCGAACCAAGGCTGTCTTGTACAGTATTTTAGGGTTCCAAACCCTATCTTACACCAAGATAAGTGTTTTACTTCATTAATACAATTATGTCTTTTATTATTTGTGTGTATGCTTGCATGTTCTCCATGTCCGGCTAATTTACTTATGTGTTTTCTTAGGGAATATGAAACTTAATTGTTGAATATTGATTGGTTGTCTCTTATCTTAGTTGATTAATGATCTAATAATGCGATAGGTCATTCGTTGTGTACTTAATGCTTGATTAAATCTTTGTGAACCTTAGAATATGACTCCTTGAGTAGTTGTAAGCTAAACCATCCAAAGAGTGCCTTAGAGTAAGAGTTTATTATCCCTAGTGGGTTTTGTAGACGAGGCCCTTTGGTAAGTTCAAAGAGTTAGGGAGAAACGCATACCCTACAACCTTAGACACACAACGCAACTAAGAATATGGACGTGACAATTTAACCATCAATAGGAGATAATTAAGGAGTAGTAAAACCTAAGTAAACACATCTTTAAACTATCATACGAGCACACATTAATTAGACATAGACTACATATACCTTAGATTAGATAATTAGATAAGTAGAGTAATCGGTAGCAATACCAACCCCCCAAATCCAATACCCCGAGATTCGTACCTTTCCTTTCCTTAAAAAAATTATAAAAAGATAAAAAAATAATCTTCCTCAACCCCAACCTTAGCGTAGTAACTTCTCACTAGCATTCTTATTCCCCTAGAGAACGATATCAATACCCGTGGCTTACCCTAATACTACACTACAACGATTAGGTTCACTACCTAGGGTGTTAAAAACTTGCTCGATTTAAAAGGAAGTTCCTTTGACCCCGAACGACGCGTGTAGCGTTATCAAGTTTTAGGCGCCACGGAGAATAGAATAGCTAGTTAGTAGTCCAATTCGTTTAGGTTTCTTTACTTGATTCCTATCAAGTAAACTTTTTCTCATTCTTATCTTCCTTGTAGTCTATCCCCTTCTTTGTGTTTGTGTTCAGAAACCCTTTTCATTTGTCGCTATGGCAAGTGAAGTTGCATTTGAATCATTAACAAATGAGGAACAATTGAATTTAGCAGATTGGTGTTCTAATGAATTTGTGAGTGATCTTAGAGATATCCAAAAGGAGACGGGTGTAAGGTTGGATGGATTTGATAAATTTTGTGCTTGTGTGGCTTCTATTCAACTATCATTGTTAGAATCAACTCTTTTTAGTGAAACCCTCTGGAAAAAAATTAAGAAAAGCGTCCTAAGTATAAACCGTCAGTTGTTACAACTTGAGGAAATGGATAAGGAGGATTTATCCAACCTTAGGCATCATGATCAAAAAGACCTAGTTTTTAAGAACATGGAACCTAAACCCGAACAAGATTGTGAGATGGTTATAGTTGAACTACCTAGTTGCATGTGTGGGATAGATTTCAAAACATATGACACACGTGAGGAATCCTTTAGGCAAATAGAACATAGTGATCAAATTTTTGAGAATAATTCTTATGAATCAGACCAAGAATTTGAAATGGCTAAAGAAGGATTTGAGATGCTTAGGAGTATATTTGGGTCAGATCATACTAAACATTCAGGAGATCTAGATATAATGGAAAATGAGGTGGAAACTCCAAGCCCACAAGCCCTACCATCACTTGAGGAACACACATCGCCTATAACTTACCCGAAAGAAGTAGAAGAGACTATAGGAACCCCAATTGTAGAACCTTTGGACCAAACGCCACTAGAGAATGTAGGTTTAGATGCTTGTTGTCATGACTCTCTCTTAGTCCTAGGAAGTTCCTAATTTTGATGAACCGAGCCTCAACTAAAAACCTTACCCAATTTTCCGTCTTTATATGTGAATCTTGGAATTGAATTAGGCCCCAATCCACCCATCAAAATAGATAGTTCGGGTAGTTGCTTGATAAAGGTGGTAGACTCTAGGCCATGGAGAGTGGAAGCTAATATAGGAGTAACCCATGACCTTACACACTTATATCACCCATTCATGGTTGATAACAAGAAACATTATGGGTTTAAACCGGGTTTATTAGGTAAAGATGGATCCTTAACTAAGAATCTTTTGAAGTTGATAGAAGATGATCCATTTTTAGGAAAGAGATTTGATTCACCCGCTACACCAATAGAATTAGGTAAGGTTATAATGAATGGAGTACACTCCTTTGAGCATATAAATCACCCATCACCCTCTCCTCACGTAGCAAATTTCCACCCTAAGGGTGTGTATCGCTACTATCACCCGGACTTAAACCTATGTGTAGGGAAAACCTCCCCTTTATCCGTTAAATAAGGGTAGAGTCAGGCTCGTGACTCGAACAAAAACAAGCGCTTCTTGGGAGGCAACCCATGTGTATTTGTTTTTCATTTTTAATTGTGTGTCGTATATCTTTTATTAATTGTTTTTTCTCATGTTTAAATTTGTAAAAATGCTTTATTTTGTTTTTAACCTCGTCTTAATTGCATATAAAGGTATTTTACATAAGGGATAAGTGTAGGGAGGATTACACATGTTTTCAAAAGAAACGTAAACATGAGAATAACAATTAACTAAAAGATATATATGTGTGTTTGTTTGTTCGAGTCAAATGCTTGTATCGAGTCATAATGGATGTTTTGCAGAAATTTTTCCAGATTCTAAAGATATAAATTTTCCGAATTTTTCCAAAATCGCACCGGTTTTGTCGGGATAACCGACGGCGTCAGATCGCAACCGACGGTGTCGGAAGGAGTAAAACATCAGATTACTTTTTTCTCGTTTTCTGAGCTACTTATAAATTTTCGGAATTTTCCAGGTCTTAATTTTCCAGAAATTCTATAAACATCCATTCCACAAGCATTATAACCTAGTTTAAATCGAGTCTTATATATATTATTACCGCAGATTTTACGCGAAGGTTTCGTTTGTTTTCTTCAAGTGTGCAGGTTTAATTTATCAAGAAGAAGTTACATAAGATTGGAAGGAGCTTTTCACGCATAATTTCTTCTTGAAGAAAGATTTAACCACTACTTCACACACGGATCCTACCAAGCTAATCAGGGGAGTACTAGTTTCTTTCGTTTTTAATTACCTTTCATTATCAGAACTTTGATACTTTCAGGGAACATTGGGGACAATGTTCAGTTTATGTGTAGGGAGAGAAAATAAAACGGGAACTTTGAAACTATACTTATCCTTGAATATTTGCTTTTTCCAATTGTATTTGCGTAATAAACCATGAGAAAATGTCGGTTAGGGTAATTTTGGCACCAAATTTAAAATTTTTCATGACATATAGGAGTGGGCCATTAGTCTTAACAAAAGCGTCTCACGGATAGGAAGTTGCATGACTAGCACAAAAACCCTTTACCACTTAAATTCCACCCAAAATGTGAGGATCACCCTTAGATTAGTAGGAATTAAAGCATTCATCTTTAATGCTTAGTGTGTGAACCGGTAGTATAATAGATTCTAGAACTTGTTTTGTGATGCATCCCGAGATCGCTAGTAAGACTACACTTGTGTAGTTAGGAATAACTAAATGATAAGAGGCATTAGGATAACCCTTGTTTGATACCGTAATATAATTACTTCTTCCACATCGGTTGAGTAATTCCCCACACCCTTTGCGTTGTACTCATCTTTAGTACACGATACCCTAGTTAACCCCTCGAGCCTATCCTTTTCGCGGTTCTCGTGATATTTCGGTTTTCCGAATATCAATGAAGAGCATTGTTTACACCCCACCCCAAATATACACCCAAATCGCCTTAGCCTACCTCGTATGCACTCACTTTTAGTGCATTATTGTTATCACCCTAAACCCTTAGTTCAATTATCTCGTTGCTTGCATGAGTTGCTAAGTCGAGTCATATCCTTTGTATACAGTTTTGGGACGATTGGGATTCATGGGAAAAGTTAAAGTTTATGAAATGACGGGAAGGGGACGTTAAATTAAAAATCCCTTTGTTTGCGTAATAATGTATCCCAAGTGTTTTGATCTTTTCAATTCGGGTCAAATTAGTGTTAGAGTAATAAAAACTCAAGTGTAGGGATGTGCCTATAAATCCCTATCATTTTGATGTTACCGTAGAGGATGGTTGAGTAAAAGTGTATGGAAAAAAAATAAAAAATAAAAAAATCAAAAAAAAAAAGAGAAAAAGAGAAAAGAAAAAAATAGAGTGAAAAAAAAAACAAAAAAAAACAAAAAACAAAAAACATACGGGCTACCATCCTACATTTATTCTTTAAATTTATGTTTGTTTATTTCAGTTAGCTAGAGTTTAGAGTGTCGAGTCTTGGCTTAGCAACGCCATTCTTCGTATGCATTTGACATAAAGATTTTTGACTTGCCACCACTAAAAAAGCCTATCCCACCAAACCCTTTGTTTCCCTACCGTAAGCCTAACGTTACAACCCTTTAAAGACCTCTTTGATAGTCTTTCCTAGGTGCTTACGCCAAAGTGATGGAGGTTTGATCTATTTTCAAGCCTATGGTAATCTATGTACTAGGACCGGTTAATGAGTGTTTATCTTCCATTTCAAATTTGTTATATTTCATATACACCCGAGAGAGATGTGAGTATCCAAACACCCCATGTGAGGTGCTAGTATGTAATTTCCGGGGGGCTTATATGTGTTGTGGACCGTTTTGAACCAATGCTTCATGACCCCTAACTTATAAATTAATTGGCTAAAAGCACATTTGCTTGAGGACAAGCAAATACCAAGTGTAGGGATATTTGATAAGGTTTTAAAAGGTACCTTTTTGAGGGGTCGTTTAAGCCCTTATTTGATCACTTTTGTATCCGTTATTGCTTAATATCGTTCCTTTTCACTTTTAGGTCTCTTGGAGGCAAAATCTTGGAATGGCACTTATTTGGACGAAAAGCGCGAATATCTGAAGAAAATGGCCAAAGTCGAATCGAGACACTCAAAGTCTTGAAAACATAAGGTGACGGCGTCGGTGTTAAATTGCGGCGCCGTCGGAGGATTTTATGACGGACGAAGCCAAAACTCCTATTTTCAAATGACGACGTCAAGTTATAAAAGAGTAGGCCGTCGCAACTCGGACGGCCTAGATGCAATCCAGACGGCGTCGAAGTCAAGAGGACGGCGTCACAAGCATAAGGTGACGCCGTCGCAAGTCTAACGTGGCCAAGACGAAACCCTAATGACGGCGATCCGACGGCGTCACAAAACATAAGGTGGCGCCGTCGCAGATGTAATCTTATATATAGAATCCGAATTTTCAAGATTTGTGTGTAGTATTTTGGAGTAAAACCTAAACCGAACCAAGGCTGTCTTGTACAAGATTTTAGGGTTTCAAACCCTATCTTACACCAAGATAAGTGTTTTACTTCATTAATACAATTATGTCTTTGATTATTGTGTGTATGCTTGCATGTTCTCCATGTCCCGCTAATTTACTTGTGTGTTTGCTTAGGAATATGAAACTTAATTGTTGAATATTGATTGGTTGTCTCTTATCTTAGTTGATTAATGATCTAGTAATGCGATAGGTCATTCGTTGTGTACTTAATGCTTGATTAAATCTTTGTGAACCTTAGAATATGACTCCTTGAGTAGTTGTAAGCTAAACCATCCAAAGAGTGCCTTAGAGTAAGAGTTTATTATCCCTAGTGGGTTTTGTAGACGAGACCCTTTGGTAAGTTCAAAGAGTTAGGGAGAAACGCATACCATACAACCTTAGACACACAACGCAACTAAGAATAAGGACGTGACAATTCAACCATCAATAGGAGATAATTAAGGAGTAGTAAAACCTAAGTAAACACATCTTTAAACTATCATACGAGCACACATTAATTAGACATAGACTACATATACCTTAGATTAGATAATTAGATAAGTAGAGTAATCGGTAGCAATACCAACCCCCCAAATCCAATACCCCGAGATTCGTACCTTTCCTTTCCTTAAAAAAATTATAAAAAGATAAAAAAAATAATCTTCCTCAACCCCAACCTTAGCGTAGTAACTTCTCACTAGCATTCCTATTCCCCTAGAGAACGATATCAATACCCGTGGCCTACCCTAATACTACACTACAACGATTAGGTTCACTTCCTAGGGTGTTGAAAAATTTGCTCGACGAAAAGGAAGTTCCTTCGACCCCGAACGACGCGTGTAGCGTTATCACCCTCGAATCCCAATCAACCTAGGACACGCATTTCGAATATGATTCAGGTTTCCACATTCATAACAAGCCCTCGGGTTCACGGCATTCACTGGTGTTACTTGTTTAGCTACTACCCTACAATCCTTTGCCATATGACCAGGTCGCTTACAGTTAAAGCATACCACTTGGCATGGCTTAGTCTCTGGGTGATGGTAGTTGCATTTGGCACACATAGGGTAAGAACCTTGATACTCCTTCTTGGCAGTAGTAGTTGCCACAAATCCTTTTCCCCATTTTGCTTTTTTGTTGTCACCCTTTCCTCCTCCTTGCTTACTTGGCTCACTCACGGCCTTTCTCTTGTCACCACTTTTAGACAGTTTTCCATTCCTGACCATTTCATCAGTTAAAGTTGCAGATTTCAGTATTGCACTCTGAAGGGTAGGGGGCTCAGTCGCTTTCACCATCCCGCGAATCTCCGGAACCAAACCATAGATGTACCTTTCGATTCTCTTGGATTCAGGAGTAACCATATGAGGTACTAGTCTAGCAAGCTCATGGAAATGATTCGTGTAAGCCGCATGTCCAGCACCTACCATAGCATGATTGTAGAACTCATGCTCTAGCTTCAGCATTTCGTTGCTTGGCAATACTCTTCCTTTAGCAGTTCCTTGAAGTCATTCCAACTCATTCCCATGGCACCTTCTCTTCCTCTAGCCTGGATTTGTGTATTCCACCAAGTCAGCGCCTTTCCTGTCAACGAGCTTGCAGCATACTTCACCTTCTGGTGTGTTGCACACTCGCTTATGTACATTACCGCTTCCATTTTCTCAACCCACCTGGTGTACACTAACACTCCTCCATTACCAACAAAGTCCACTGGTTTGCATGCCGTAAACTCTTTGTATGAACACCCTTTCTCACCATTGCTGTTATTTCCATTTCCGCCGTTGTCGTTGGCGTTATCATTCTCCACATTGTCATTCCTACTAGCGTTATTCCCGGGGTTGCTGATATGATCACCTACTTGAGTAAGGATAGTGGGAAGCAAGTTCTGTAGTTGTTGAGCGATGATGGTGGAAAGGTCAGGATTTGAGTCGTTGTTGTTTCCAGTTCCGCGACCTCCTCCTCTACCTCCCCGTCCACCAGTCCTTCCACCCCTATGGGCTGGAACACCTCGGTTAACTCGTTCCGATCTTCTTGGAGGCATGTTTCTATAAGGAAGGACATTGACAAACGTTAGGTAGGAGGTGGTAGGGTAGGTCGATATACGTGATGTGCTACTATTCTCAACTTCCTATATGGCCATCCATGAATTTGATAAGTCCATGCCTCAAACAAGAACAGTCTTGAAATTAAACTGCAAGTTAATTAAGAAACTTAAGGGCTTGAAAATAAATTGACTCAATTCAAGGGTTTCCTAATGTCTAATACTATGCACTACTACCTACAAGAAAATAAACACATAACCGCACACGTAAGTCCTATCATGGCAACTATATGGTTTCCTAGGTTATAGTCTAGGTTAAACCACCTAATTCTCTATAACCTAGGCTCTGAATACCAATCTGTCACACCCCAAAAATGGCGCAGCGGAATAGCATTTACGGGGTATGACTTCAAAGTAAAGAACACAAGGTGTCTAATAGAGACGTACTAAATGTAAATACATTAAAGATAATAGTCATGAAACTCCCACAACCGGGATAAGTACTAAGTCAGATAATCCATACATAAGTCTTCAAAGCCAAACTACATCCCAAGAAAATAACCTAATCCAACTCCACGGATACAACCCGGGAGGGTCTTTATTTAAGTCTTGCTAAGCCATGCCAATACTCAATCTCCTAGTGGAACTTCATTTATAACACCTGAAATGGTTACTCGAAAACGTCAACATAAAGTTGGTAAGCTCGTAGGTTTGAGAGTTAAACCACGAAGCTGTGAATAATATAATGTAGGACAATAGTGAAAATGATGACAATATACATGCACTTAGTTACAAAACAACCAGTATCGCGTCAACTGAGCCCAATATGTCCATATATCCAAAACCATGTGGGGAGCTACCCTGATAGATCTATCATCACGTAGGCCCTCCGCAGAGAGTTAACAGTTACGCAGTTATGTACACACAAGCAAGATATTGTTATAGCATATAATCACATCATATCACATATATGTCCAAATTCAAAGTAAAACCGTAAATCACAGCATGAAAACAGTTTAAAATATCATTTGAGTACCATTTCCCCCAAGGAAAACATGTTAAAAGTGGGGCTACGAGAACTCACCTCAAACATGCAATACGATGAAATCAAACGTGTGTACGAAATTCGAGGCACGCTACTTTAACCGCAACTTGAACTTAGAAAATGTATGTGAAGTTAGTGAACACAAATGTACCCAAGTATAGACTCCAAAACCCTTTGTTATTACTTAGATTACCCAAATAAGCACAAATGAGCTCTAAAACTATCAAACCCAAAATCCCTTCTTGCTATCTCCTTGTGATCGAATATTAACAGTGGGTGTGTGAGTGTTTTAAGTTTTGTTCTTGCAAGTGTAAAAACAAAACACAAGGCCTCCTTTTATATAATAAACCAAGGTATGGTTCATTTATTTCTTTATTAGCTACTAATAAGCTACATAAATAAAAAAAATCAAAACATGTGTCTTGTGTTTTTGGTTGATCAGCCGAAAGAAACAAAGAGGAAGGGAATAGTCATTTTCTTGTCTCACAAACTTTACCCATTAACTTATGGACATTAAGCTTATATCCTAGTTACTATAGTCAAAGTCAAAAGCTCAAAAGTTATTCATGGTGATACTAATATTAAATAGCTAGTTAGTAAAAAAAAATATATTGAGGGTGGCGTTGGGTTTCGCTGCAGACGCATGGGGAGACAAAGAGGAATTTGGTCAAGCACACATTGTTGTCTTCTTTGGTCAAAAACTTTGAATTGTATAAATGTTAGTCAAAAATGCAAAGGTAGGCTACTAGCCTAATAAAAAAAATGTAAGCATGGTGTGGATGTGGGCTAGTTGTCGTGCGAATGAGAGCAAGAAAAGGGGACAAGGTATGGAATTTGTGTTATTTTAATAGCTAAACATTAAGCTAGGTTATAAAAAAATCAAATGTGGTGCCTTGTTTACTTGTAACTGCCGAAGGTAAGAAGAAAAGAAATGGAAGAATTGTGGTTTTACTTAGACAAGGTATGACATAGTTAATTGTTTATTAAGTTAAAAAAAAAGAAAAATAGCCAATTAATAATCAAAAGATGGTATGGTATTTAATTAAATAAAATGTGCATTGTTCGATCCCATTGTTGTAGTCATTGTGGTTTGGCCAAAATTTTAGAGTAGGAAGAAATATGCATTGGTTTGTCCTATAATGTAATAATGTACATTTACGTAACCACGTACATATTTCAATGTCATGTATATAAGTAAATAATAAAATATGTCCACAATGTTGAAAATATGCTAAATAGATGTAGACTAAATTTAGTCCGAACTCGTTTTGCAATAAATATTGTTTCGAGATTTGTTAATGATCACACGTAGAAGTAATTATGTTACTTCTAAAATAAATAAATTTGAGTTTGAGGTTGAGTAAGGACATGGAAAAGTACGGGTTGTTATAGTCTAGCATCCGCAGGTTTTCCCTGCGCATACTAGACTGGGGGGACATGATGACGTATAGTCCGCATTCGGGTCACGAACCCGACCAATAACCGCTACTAGCGAGCCCAATACGACTGGGCTAACCCGGTAACGGTTTGGGCTCACGAAGGCCCAACCCAAAGTTATTTATGGCTTAAGATATCGGATATCTCTTATTTTTAGAGATAGGTATTCAATGACCGACTTAGGCGGGATACGCCGAAGGTTGGGAATACGAAACCAATAAGGATTTCGTGTGTATATAAAGGGCATCCTAGCCCTCATTAAAGGTACGATCTCAAACCCTAACTCTCCACTAAACCCTAAAACCGATTACTTACTCTCACGCCGGAGGATAATCGTGGGAGACAATCCCACGATAAGCCTAATAAAGGTGTTTTACATTTACTTAGTGCGCAGGTCTCAAGCATCAAGATCTAATTGATACGAGAACCGGAGTTCAAACAAGGAACGCCCAACTTTTGTATCAACAAGTGGCGCCATCCTAGCATTATATGCCCGTGACTGAACCTGGACAAGACCCCTATAATTAGTCCTCGATTATCCAGCCGATATACTCTTTGAATTAATTACACTTTTCGTGTTGTTACCCATGTGTATCATCTTTGTACCCGTATCCGCTTGTTGAAAATTATTAGTTGAAGCAACCGAATAAAACCCACCCACTGAATCATCACCTTTTAGCACAACACTTGGGCATTTCCATGTAATCGCGGACCATGTCTCTACTTGAATCCAAGAAATCTTGGATTTGCTACCAACAAAAAGACCCCTTTTTCTAAAAATTTAAATCCCACCTTTTCCGTTTTCATCTCCCGTATCCCAATTTTGTATCGTGGAGTATTTAATCTCTGCTTCCTCGTTACATTGAAGTTCCACCACAACAGCATGAAGCTGATTCTTATCATAAGAAGGGGATGTACACCCTTCAAAATACTCAACAAAACTTCTACCATCAGCCACTATAAGAGTTCGCTTAAACTGGCCCATTTCCTTAGCATTTATTCTAAAATCAGTCAATATTTTCATAGGGCATGGTGTGTCTTTAAGTATATACACAAACGACCCAGCAGTAAATACAGCCACATTCAAAGCATCATAGTAGTTATCAGCATAAGAAACAACTTTCCCAAAATACTTTCTAACCAAATCAGGAGTTTTTTGATAGCCTCCAACATCGAACCAAATATGACTCCTGATTGTTCTTCTAAAATCTCACTATTTGTCGTTGCAATCGAAACACTGTCAAAAACAATATCCTTAGCAACTAATGGATCCTTTTTTGCTTAGCAGGATACCAAGTTTCTCATAATACTTAAAAAGTTCAGGATTAGCTTCATCAACACTATTTTAAGTTAGTTTTACTTTAGGTGCAGAATAATAACAAATATTCTGAAGATCAATCACAGGGAAACCACTTGGGAGGAGACATTTTACGCGACCGATGATAACCTTTCAACCTAAACTCAAGCATCCAATCAGGTTCATTCCCTATAGACCAAATCAGCCTAACTATTTCTTCAGTAAGCCCTTTACGTATAGTGAAGGACTCGATATCTTTACTAAATCCCCATTTATTATCTCATTTAAGGAATTTCTTAAGTTTGTCATCATCAGTTGAAGATATGTAACATCCCGCCTACTGATACACAATATTGTCCGCTTTGCCCTGATGGCTCACGGCTTTGCTTTTGTGCCCCTCATGTGATACTTCCCGGTAGGTCACCCATACAAGTGCTAATCTCACACGAGCACGCTTAACTACATAGTTCCTTGAGAACTCTACTAGCAGTGGACCACAAAAAGCATAGTGTCTATTAAGGCGAATGTTATTCTTATATACCAGCATCTCTCCAGGCCTCTGTCGATATGGGATTTGCCTAAGGTGTTACAATCACCCTCTTTGCCTAGGGTGTTACAATCACCTCCCCTTAAGGACTCATCGTCCTCGATGAGGTTTGCCCCACCATCCTGAACGGCTCTTGAGTGGCTCTGGTACCACTTGTAACATCCCGCCTACTGTTACACAATATTTTCCACTTTGCCCTTGTGGCTCACGGCTTTGCTTTTAAGTACTAACTGATTAAATTGTACATGTATAGAATAAATGGTATTCCATAATTATTGCTAACACACTAAGATATAATTGACAAAACATATCAATGGAATCAGTCATTAAGATATGTTATATTTAATGGATATTTACATATAGAATTCGTAAGCACAGTATTAAGACTAAATAAATTATGGATGTTAATACAATAATATGTCATCATATGCATGTCATTAAGCACGTTATTGTAATATGTTTAAAACTATTTATGTCATATAGTTACCATATTAACTTACACATTATTATAATAGTTTATTAGGTATATGTGTAATATAATTGGTTATTTAAAAAGTTCTAATATACATTAAGATCTTGGGTGCACTAATCACAAATATCGTTATAACAACTTGATTTAATTCGATGTTAATTAACAAACACCTTAAAGTTGAAATATTTAGTGTAACATATTCTTATTAATATTCAAATGTACATTATCATGGAGACAAACTATATACTAAATTTACTGTTGTGTTATCCAGCAATAATTGATATGGTATAGTGATTATCTATTGTAACAATGTATAGGTTATTTATATTCATTTGTCTATATATTATCACATCAACATATAGACAAATGAATAAAATTTAAGCGTATAAATTCATAGGAGTTACTTTTGGTATAAGGTATGAAAAATACTTTAATAACATTTACATTGATCACAATGTCGATTTATAACTATTTTATCTTAGACACCTCATATCTCAAACATATCACCTCATAGTTGTTTAGAAACGAGTGCAAACTAGTGGGGTTGCATGTATTAACTATCTGTGTTCGTATGGGATATTAGGTAACTCCTATTAAGCTAAGTGATAGTCTAATGGTTAAATGAATAGTTAACTCTACATTACAAATTATCATAAGTATAATTTACTATAAGCACATTTGTGTATACCCTTAGCAATAACATATTAGCTTTATGTCACATATAAAGTTATTGTTTAAAAAAAAACCCTAAACTCTCTCTTAAATAGGCGATTATGGCGACTAACCCTCATCCCTCAATTTCGATCATTAATTCTTGCTCCCATTGATTCGAACATCCTTTAACACTCTTGTTTTTGTAGGCTTATCATTTGATTTGTTCTCTCTAACAGGTTTCTTACTGGATCGCAGGATGATCTGAGCTAGGGTTTCGATCATAAGTTTTTAGGGTTTCGCTATATATTGCTCTTAGGGTTATCACTGCTTCATCTATTTTTTTATGAGGGTCGATTAGCATCTTTTGTGTTGTGATTAGACCCTTTTAGGGTTTTGTCATTATTGCGAAATCGTTGTTGGTTGCAGCATGTTTTTTGCTCTTCGTTGGCTGTGAAGGTTTAGGGTTTTTTTTTTCCTTCTTTTTGTTGTTTTCGTATTTATAATGCAAGGTGGTGTTAATGGTCATGAGACCAACACTAATACGACACAGGTAGCTAGTGCTGATGAGGCGACGGATCATAATAAGGCAACTATTGATCAAGCTAACGTCTGTAAAGCTACTTCTTCTTCATATGCATTGATGTTCAAGTCTGGTACATCAAAGCATACGGTCAAGATAACTGAGATGCGCAACAATGAGTGTGTCACAGGAGCTAATATCACATTACCATTGGCTGAGGTAGAGGATGTGAGCAACCGTTTTGCAAATACTCTTTATGGGTATTTTATAGGGAAGAGATTAGCATTCCCTATTGTCGAGAATTACGTGAAGAACACTTGGGCAAAGTTTGGTCTTGAGCGAGTGATGTTAAACAACAGTTTCTTTCTTTTTCAATTTGCTATGAAAGAAGGTATGGAGAAGGTTCTTGAAAACGGTCCATGGCTGATCCGTTTAAACCCCATTATTTTGACCATATGGACTCCAAATTCGAAGCTTACGAAGAAGGAGATTACTTCTGCACCGGTTTGGGTTAAGATTCATAACATGCCAATTGTTGCTTATACAGAAGTAGGGCTGAGTTTGATTACCAAGCAAATTGGGAGGCCAATTATGCTTGATGCTTATACTAGTTCTATGTGTCTCAAATTGTGGGGACGAAATTCTTATGCCCGTGCACTTGTTGAGGTATCATCTCATCATGACTCTTCTTGACTCTCTTGTTATTGCAATCCCATTCCCGAATGGTACATGTCATTCTTTGGAAAAAGTCGATATTGAATACGAATGGAAGCCTCCTAGATGTGGGATATGCAAAAATTTTGATCATACGGATGAGGCCTGTCCAAAAAGTGTTAAACAGGTTGAGAAATCAGTGGTAAATGATGATGGATTCATTGAGGTCAATCGCAAAAAAGGTAAAGGAAAGCAACCTGCTAAAACTCGGAATGTAGAAGGTATTAGGTTATCAAAACCTAAAGTATCGTACTACTATCGTCCAATCAATAAACAAGCGAGTACTAGTGGTGGGAAAGCATCTCCACAGCTTAATGACGGTGTAAGTTCTACTTCTTGTAAAGAACCTACTATTGATCGTACTAGTAGTACGACTCCATCCCGGGATGACCAAGATATGAATAATATTTGGGTGGATGATATCAACCGGGTTGATTTGAAGAACAGTTTTGATGTGCTTACGGAAAAAGATGCGGTTTTGGAACCTGTGATTGGTAATACGGGTACTCCTGTTGGTACCTCTAGTTCTTCCAAAACGACGTATCCATCGCCTTTGAAGAACACACCTATTACTGACAAAATTGGGAAGCTTGAAAAACTTATTATTGATGGGAAAGCTACCCTTGTGGATAATGATGGTAAACCTCTTAAAAAGGCTATTTCTTCAACTAAGGTGGGTAGCAACCCATTCTCTAAGGTGGGCAATGTGATAGTTTCTGACAGCGATGATGATGAAGTTTTTTATGGTCACATTGGGACGTTGTATTCTGGAAGTGGAGGTAAGGAGCATAGTCTTTATAAGCAATGGAAGCGGACACGGGTGATGGCAACAATTATGATGATGATGATTTTGACCTCTCTCCTGCTCAGTTAAAGGCTGCTGGAATTCAATATTTTTGTCTTAACTAGGTTGCTTTATAGTTTAATGATGTTTTTTGGTTTGGAGGTCTAGTTGGTTGAAGCTAGTTGTCGTTTATGGCATGTCATAAATGATTAGTGGTTGTGTCAAGCGTATGCTTGCGGTTAATGTGGTACTCAGCCACGTTCCATTGTTCTTAAACGTTTTTTTGGAGTAATATATTTTACCGGGTGGAATGCCCTTTACCCAAAAAAAAATTTATTGTTTAAATGTAAATTGATCATAACTATAAGGTATCTATCATTAATTATAAATACTAATATATTAAAATGAAACTAATGCATGACAGAATGTATGATAACTCAATTCTTCAATTGTATTCTCAAATAGATTGTACAAAGGCTTATTAACAATTGGTTGTATTAGATATACCTGTTATACTTATAATGATATATGTAGTGTAATCTCATTACATACCAAGTTATCAAACTACGGTTTAATTATGATATTAACTTTACGTAATATAATTACTCTGTTTTAGACTTGCATAGAATATACTAATAAGGTAACCATTACACAATAATTTATACATACTAGAAGAGTACCCGCGCAATGCGGCGGCGGGTACCCGATGACTATAATATGATTGTAATAAATGAAATAAATGTTAAAGTTGTAAAAATTTGAATTAAAAGAAAATAAACCCACTAAAAATATAAAAATTAAAAACTCATAAAAATATATTAAAATGGATGTTGAATTAAAGAGCATAAAATTTTAGAAAATATGGTGAAATTAGATTATAATATAAATAAGTATATAAAAGATATTTTAATTTGAAAGTAAATATGAATTTTAGTTGAGAAGTGACATACGTCATTTTATAATTAGAGCTCCTTATCTTAATTTTTGGTGGTTAGGAGTTAGGCTGGAGTTTGTTAGAAGTTAGGCTTGGAGTTTGTTAAGAAGTGACACACGTCATCTCACGATTGGGCTCTTATCTTAATTTTAAGCCTTCTAAAATTAGAAGGCTTAATTTTTAAGCCTTCTAATTTTAAAAGGCCTAAATGCATTATAAAGTAGTATAGATTATCACAGTGTATTTTTACAACATATAGTTTGGGGGGCTGTACAATTATGTAAAACTAAGACTCAGTTTAACCATTTATAGTGAGTTGCATGAGACAATAATTTTATAAAAATGTTAGTAACCTATATTAAATGTTATACCCATTGATATATTACTTATGATGACAGTATACCATATAGTATATAAACCTACATTATGAGGATATCTAATACGTGTTTTTCATATGGTGTTACTGTTTATACAATCATTCCAATGAATATAACTTATACGTAGTACTCATTGGTTCTTGTACAGTTAGGATAATATAGTGTACATTACTATGGGTAATCCAACTTGAAATCATTGATTTGTTGTTTCTGCATATAAATTCATGGAATAATTGGGTATACAAATAGACCCATACTTTTATACATAAATACACTCCAGCAGTAATCACTCCATGTTAACTATCAAAACGGGTGAAAATCATTTTAACTACTTTGATTAGTTTAAGGTATCATGTGTTTCTTGGTTGAATTGTCACGTCCTTTCCTTCCAAGTTCTTCATTACTGACTAAAGATGTCATAAATTTGACACCTATATTTTTATGTGTTTTTTTATTGTGGACGTATAGTCCGGACTGGGCCAGGAATGGGTTAGGCCCGGCAGACAGCGGCCCACTCTACGCTTAAACCCTAATCCATGCCCTATAAATACATGGCTGGATCTCTTTCTCAGACACACAATACACAAGATGACGAGTTACTCTAACCCTAACTCATCACATCGCACCGACATTAACTTGACCGTCGAAGGTGGACCCTGGGCTCTGACCTCGGGTCCACTCCTATGAGTTCTCTTTGTTGACAGTCTACTAGGGCTCGAGAAGGCGACTAACGGCCAAGGAGAGTCGTCGAATCCAAGCCATGTGATTATGCATCAACAAGTTGGCGCCATCCGTGGGACCAAGAATAAACTATGTTTCATGTTCTCATATTACCGAAAAGCAGAAATCAATTTCTAAAGTCGATAACTCTAAAACCTTTGCATTCTGCCATGTGTAAAACTTGTTTTACCATCATGTGAATTTAATATCACTTTAAAAGCACTGCACGTCTGCATATCTGACTCATTCTTATTGGCTTACTTTGAATACAAATTACAAGGTAAAAACTTTTGATCTTGGCCGGGCCCACGTGGTCCAAATCATACTTTAGTTATGTTCGAGAAAGAGTCAACATGATAAATTAAATACGTTTGGTTTACGTAATAAAATAACTTAAATAAAGTCCCTTTCTTATTGGCTTATTTTAAATTAAATACGTTTGGTTTACGTAATAAACATACGAATGAAGTTATGAATGGTCCCGATGGATACACTCATTCAGAAAAAAGAAAAAGTCCGCACGATCGGACCTATTTTATTTTTTAGCCGCGAATTAATTCGCGCATATACTGTTTTTACGGTTGGTATGCCTGTTCGCGCTTGTTTGTACGATCGAACAACGCAGTCACAATAAATCTACCCGCGTTAGGCCGTGCGTTCGGACATCTTCGCAGATTAGCTACGAGCAAACACCACGATGCTAGTCAATCGCCACGAGCGCATTGGACCAAAGGCCGTGGACATGTTATGTTCATCTGCGATCATCCACAAACGTTCGAGTCTATGCGGTCACGATATATCCATCTGCGTCTATTAGTCGCGGTCACGGTACGTCCATTCGGGTTTTTTTTTTATACATTAAAAAAAAAACAATTAATTATTTTTTGTAAAACCTCGCGATAGGGGTAATTCGCACTGCTACATCTCTTATGTGTTAAGCTCATATGCTATGTGCTATATATTGCTTCACTTCATTAGGTTTTATATGTTGCGATTCGCAAAGATATACTTTTAATGTTTGCATTAAGTGTTTTACGCAGCATAACTTAGTTTAATGCTCCTACACGAGTAGCACCACCAAACTTGGGGGCTACCGGTATATAGTACCACTTGTTTTAAAGACGCGTCACGCGGTATATTTGGAAGCGATCGTATGTAAGAGGTGTTGCAAGCCCGGTACAAAGACGGATTTAAATATTCGCACCATCTTGCCGCAGGGAGACGTCCTCTGTCGGTTGTAAAGACGGATGTAATGCGCGCGAAGCACGTCTTCGTCGCACCTCTTTGTCGCCAAGACAAGACGCATACACGCCATGTAGCACGCCTTCGTCGCACCTCTTTGTCGCAAGACAACAAGACACTTCGCGCCAAGCACGTCTTCGTCGCACCTCTTTGTCGCGCAAGACATACAAGACTGCTACATGAAGCACGTCTTCGTCGCACCATCATGCGTCCACCTTGGTACAAAAGGTAAGCCCTCACCCAGGATGCAGCATACGGGATCCACTCTCACAATCGCAATGTCATGATTGATTGGGCCTACGTTGCCATGAACAGAACTTAAGTCTAGCATAACATAGCCATGCGCTATCTCATGCTAAACTTGGGGGGTTTGTGGACGCATAGTCCGGACTGGGCCAGGAATGGGTTAGGCCCGGCAGACAGCGGCCCACTCTACGCTTAAACCCTAATCCATGCCCTATAAATACATGGCTGGATCTCTTTCTCAAGGACACACAATACACAAGATGACAGGTTACTCTAACCCTAACTCATCACATCGCACCGATACTAACTTGACCGTCGGAGGTGGACCCCGGGGCTACGGCATCGGGTCCACTCCTAACGGGTTCTCTTTGTTGACAGGTCTACTAAGGCTCGAGAAGACGACTAACGGCCAATGAGAGTCGTCGAATCCAGTCCGCGCCAGATTATGCATCAACATTTATCAACCAAATAAAGGGTATATAATTAAATAATTTAACCAAATAGCCTATTTATTTAAGTGCAATTACACATTTATCAACTTATTAGGATAATTGTTGTACACGGGAGTTATGTCATAATATTGGAAGGGTTTAAACTAGTGATTGTGTTAACCCTAACCATTGATCAGCGTTCACTTTATAGATACAGTTGAAGTGTTTTTCAACTAATCAATATGTCTTATGCCTACATAACCATGCAATGATTATGAGCACAATTAATACTATGATAATATTACACTGATAATATTACACCAACATACGATGATCAATTGGTGTATTGACTTTCATCATCTGTTTACTGGTTATGAAGTACCTTTTATATCGGTAGATCATTATGGTGCACAACAAATGGATTTAACAAATAATTATATAGACCTGTGGTGAATAACATTAATGAATATCTGGATTCATTATACGAAATGAATATAATTATTGACAATATATTGACATATTGAGTTACTTATGATAACATAAACTCAGCAATTGTGGTAAAGTACTATATATAAGATCACATTTAACGTGGTAGTTAAACATTGTTGATGTCTGCTTTATACCATGGTCACTCTAATTCAATCATGATGAAAAGTAGTAATACCGATTACTACGTATAATACAATAGCTTACCCATTTACAATAACGTGTACACTATATATAATGTTTAATATATATTATTGAAAATATATAAACATATATTTCTTATGTATATTGATACATACGTATTACAATAGTTGTGAATACGTATACATGCTTCAAGTGACTGTAGTACCATATACAATTGCTATATAATTATCAAGTGGATGACTATAGTAAAATAAGGTATAAAATATATATACTAACATAACATGTATCAAAGTACTAAAAGCACTAACTATAACATACTATTCGGATACCCGCGCACAGCGGCGGCGATAAATATAGTTATATGTGTTTGCTTACCCGTTTAGTGAATTCGTTTCACAACACTTCGAATGTATATGTGTTACTTGTATGTGTTTGTTTAGGTTACCCGTAGCTTTCCCGTTACATCATTATTCCCGCATATAAAAATACTCTCGCAATCTCTTACATGTCAAACACTCCCAAAAATATATTTGTGAATCAAGATTGTATTGATTGAAATAAAGGTTAAAGTTGTAAAAATTTGAATTAAAATAAAATAAACCAACTAAAAATATAAAACTAAAACTCATAAAATATATCAAAATGGATGTTGAATTAAAGAGCATAAAATTTTAGAAAATATGGTGAAATTAGATTATAAAAAATATATAGATAAAAGATATTTCAATTTGAAAATAAAGATGAATTTTTAATTGGAAGTAATGCATACGCCACTTTATAATTGACTTCTTATCTTACTTTTTAGTGGTTAGGAGTTGAGGCTTGGGTTTATAAGAATCGACACACGTATATCTCATGAGTGGAGCTCCTTATCTTAATTTTTGGTTAGGAGTTAGACTTGGAATGAGGTTTGGCTTTTAAATGCATTATATAGTAGTATAGATACCAAATTACTATATTCTTTACCTTAATCTTAGTCATGAGTTCTACAATGAGATTTTTCTAACTATAATTCACAATTATATATGTGTTCCCTATTACAATTATTTGGGTAATACGTATAATTTCTACTTTGTAATCAACAATGTGCATTTACCCTTTTAAATAAATCATATGTATATTACCATATGACAGTTGTGGTTTATATAGTTTATAACTATACCTTATAATGTATCTAACCCACTATATCAGATGGGCGTAAATATCATTTGAATATCTATGGTCTGTACAATTATATGTGTTAAAACCACATATACTATCAAATATTGGATTTATAGGTGTAACATTACGTATAACCTAAATACCTAATTTTAATATGTTTCCTACTGACTCTATACCTATAACAATAGCAAATAAAAATATAATTGACCCTCACTACAACATTCACTGGCTACCCAATGACATATGGGATTCCCCGACGACATGTCATTGGGAAAAATCTCGTGACGTGTCATTTGGGAATCTAACTGGGAAGTCTCGAGGATTGTATCCCGACGACGACAATCCCGGCGACGACGTGGGTCCCACTCAAATTTAAGTCAAAGAAGCACGTCACGGGATACTATAATTTATTGACAAGTCACATTATCCCGGCGACATGTCTGGGAAACCTAGTTTTTCGTTGGAATACTATCGAATTAAGCAAAATGATTAAGACACTAATTATAGTGATTAAGTATCCCCCATGTCATTGGGGAATAGTCGACATGTCTAATTATAGTGGGATACTATAGTTACTAATTACTGATGACAAGTCAACGAGTTAGACTTGTTACTATCCCGGCGACATGTCGGCGACAATGGGAAACCTAGTTTTCTCGTTGACTTGTTAACGTTTAGTGTGTGTTATCCGGCGACATGTCGCCGGAAAGGTCTCGTTGATTTTTTTAATGCGACTGCGGTCATTTTTTTAATAAGCGATTTCAGATTTTTCCGAATTTTAGGAAAAATCTACCAAATAAACCTGTACCAAAACTCGTATAGACTCGCCACAACTTGTACCAAAACACAAATACCATATAACGGATCAACGCAATACAAATAGATCACAACTTTTACATAAACACGACTCAAAAGTCAATATGTGCATTGATAGATAGGGAAACAAGTGTTTAAATGGCGCCAAGATGAACCTAATAATATATAACACAACTACCTAAAGTACCAATGTAGCATACTAATAATATATAACACAACTACCTAAAGCTAGTACCAATGTAACATACTAATAATATATACACAACTACCTCTCGCCGTTGTTATCCTCATCACCGCCATTCTCCTCGTCATCACCACACCCACCACTCCCGCTAGCACCACCCGAGTCATACTCCATAAACATATCCGTGTCTGTTGTCGCTCGAGGAGACTCATGATAAAGCCTACATCTTTGGTGACCGACTCACGGGCGGGCATACTTGGCTGGATGTGGCCCGTGATGGCAATCTGCGACCCACACCGGAATATGCCCACGAAGCTTACCCTCTTGCCAACGCATTGATTTGATCCTCCGTGTATTGACCCGTGGCCTCAAGCTTTTTCATCTCGTCCTATGTAGTGACAAAACACAAGATAGTAAATATATTAGTCGGGTTGCTACATTATTTCTCGATAATTCATTAAAGTGTGTTTTGAAACAAAACTTACATATATCCGTGGTCCTCATCGCTAGGGAATACCCATCAACGGTATGTGTTCGCCAAAAGTGTCGATGAGTGACGGGTATTCATGAGTCTCGATGCTGCATCTGTACATACACACGCATATAAGATGAATAATTTTAAAAGCGACAAATCACAACACACCGTATAAGCGTATATATATATATATATATATATATATATATATATATATATATATATATATATATATATATATATATATATATATATATATATATATATATATATATATATATATATATATATATATATGTATATATGCATGTAAAATAATTATAATGTTTATTACCATATTATCTCGAAGGCGAGTCAACGACCGGGATCCCTGTCTAGATATGACCTTGCTCTTTTGCGGTTAAGCCGATTTGTAGCGGCTCGAGAAATGTTCTTGGGATCATTCCAAAACTTAATGTACTCATCCCAATCACCATTGTAATTTCCTCGGGACGTGCCCGCCTAATCGCCTCCGCATCGTAATCCCGGTGGTGGGGTCTACCTTCCAATGTTTGGCCTTGAAAGAAGCCTTGTTAGTATTGTAGGCTTTTGCGGTGCGAGTTTATGCCTTCGTAGATCCGGGGCCGGTGGGGAGTTCATGTGCGGCCTTAGGTCAAATAGGTGCGCAATCATATACAACAAAACGAAAACGAGTTAGAGATATAATTTATATATTTATTTAAATTTGTTTATTTATTTATATGATATAAATAAATAAGCGAATTTAGATAAATATACACAATTAAATAAATGAACACGATAATGAAATAAACATAAAAGGATAAGCGACCCCAATATCCGAAATGATTCCGCCTTCTTCTCCTTGGGACCTTCTCCCAAGAAGGGTAGTAAAGCGGCACCTTCCTAACGACCTCCCGATGTAGTTAGACCAATGCGCCGCATGGGGGCGAGAGGGTTTAAGGTTTGTTTGTCACCCACCTCAAAAGTGATCGACACGGGACCTTTTTCGTCTGCGATTGCCTTGATGAAAGGTTCCGGGTCTTGTCGCGGTATTCACACCGCCCACGCCTGCCGCCCAAATTGGGCTTTCGTTTACCTTTGCTGCAAAATCAAGTTAGTGATAAAAGTCATAAATATGTATCAAATTTATGCTTGTATTACAATAATCCGGAAATTCTTACCTTTGTTAATGAAGCTTGCCCAAAGAACGGTGGAGTACGCTGATGCGGAGGGGACGATCCTCCCGCCACCGTCACCACCGTGGGACCGTGCAACATCTGTCGACATCTGTACAAGTACAATTAGCATAAGATATAGAAATTTATGAACAAAATTATATAAGCATGCACACATCCAAATACATACACATCCAAATAAATATACACATTTAAACAATCCACAACAATTTCATTCATTCATTCAAATATATAAGTGTATTTTGCAAGTTACAACTCAAGATCAATCTTCTTCTTCACTAGAATAAACTTTCTCAACACCATCATCATCAACATTGATGAGGGCTTCAACATCAGAATCGCTAAATCATGAGGAAGGCGTCTTCATCGGCAATAATATCATCGTCTTCGTCGGGAACATCAATGATATCGGCGGTGCGTCAACAACCGTTGATTGACCATCTATATGCAAGGTCGCATTATCCAAGTCATTCAAACTAGTAGAAAGTGGGAGATCAGATGAGTTGTCGAAATGTATAATATCAGGATCGTCCTCTACCATGATGACACCCCCGTCGGAAAACTTTTTATGATTAACATGTTCGACGACCTTCCGGTGGGGTTTGGTCTTATCTTCAAGGTAGAAGACTTGTTTGACTTGTGTTGCGAGAATGTATTGGTCATCTTTAAATGTCTCAGGCCTGCAGTCGACGATTTGTGTCATGTTGTTTCTAAAGACAAGTTTTTGACTTTCGTCCTTTGTTGCTAGTGTCGAACCACTTAATCGGAACAACGCAACTGTGAACAACAAATACTTAAACTCGAGGATTTCTTGAAGCGACCATAATACATTTCTCCGTCACGGCCGAGCGAACAAATGCATTGTTTTGAGTTGTGCGACGTTCATCACGGTTGTGCGACATACCTCACACCGTTGACTACGCAAGAGTTTACTGAGATTGGAGTCCATGATGGTCCATTAGCCAAAGCGAATAACTCGCTCGTTGTGCTAACCTCTGAGTCTTGGTCATTGTCTATGTGACGTTGACGGATCTATGAAGAAGACAGGATTAGCTAGATAGAGAACACAAAATATGATATTGTTATTTTTATAGTTAAGTAGACCAAATAAGTCTTAAGTTTACCTGCGACCCAAACCAGTCGGGGAATTCTTCTTGCATGTCTTTGTTAGGAAATAATCTGAAAAACGTTCATGGTATTAGAATAAGTCGTCGAAATGATAAGTTAAGAAAAAGAAGTTTCAAAATAAAAAAACGCGTACCTCTTGAACTGGGTCCGGTACGTGTCGATCTCAGGACTGTTGTGAAGTACATACCATTTCACTTTTTTAAACTCTTGGGCATCAAACCCAATAAATGACCGTAAACCAATCGTTTTACATACCGATCGAAACACCTGAAACTGACACGTTGGGGGAGGGGGTCCACATTACGGTCGGGACGATTAAATTTCGTGGTAACATCCCGAAAATAATGAGAACTGAATGTCAATGCTTCTTCAGCAACATAACCCTCCGCAATCGAACCTTCCGGCTTAGCTTTATTGCGAACATAACCTTTAGCTTCTTCATGTATCTTTCAAATGGATACATCCACCGGGGCGAATAGGCCCGCCTTCAAAACCTCTATAGGTAAATGGATAACCAAGTGAACCATAATGTCAAAGAAAGGGGAGGATATATGAGCTCAAGCTCGCATGAGAATATCGACCACCTTGATCGAGCTTTCAACATGTCATCCTCCATCAAAGTTGCGAGCATATTTGCTTAAAAAGGAACACAACTCAATTAATGGTTTTGCAATCTTATCGGGCAAGTAATTTTGAAGTCCGTAAGGAAGTAACGTTGCATCATTATATGACAGTCATGAGACTTGAGGCCGTTATATTGGTATCATTATCGGTCACTCGTGCTTGAAGCATGATCCGAACCCATCGGTAGTTTAGATCCTTTGATGTCTTGACAAAACTTTTTCGGTTCTCGGTGTGAAAGAATCACGACTGAGGCTTCAAGCACTTCCGTTTTGGTTTGGCGAGCCACAAGCCACTTGAATGCCCAACATTTGCAAGTCTTGTCTTGCCTTGACGGTGTCTTTAGATTTATCATTCATTAACAAAGTGTTCAAGATGGCCTCCAACACATTTTTTCGATATGCATGATGTCTAAATTGTGTCTTAGTGAAAGAAAAGACCAATACTCAAGCTCGTAAAAATAGACCGTTTAGTCGATTATGCTCGACAAGAAGATTGCGTTTATCTTCACACCTCCATAACTCGGATGTTTACCCTTCACACGCGTTGGCAATCTATCAAGTTGAGCCGAGGATTACATCCCGACCAAATTCTTCAGGAGGATCTGCGTTATCGGTTTGGCCATTGAATTCAAGTGAGCGTCTCCATTTATGGGGCTTCGTTAAGAATCTTCTGTGGCCAAAATAAGCTGTTTTGCTTAACACACGAACAGATGGAGTGTCTTTATTACATGTAGGGCATGCCTTGTAACCTTGCCCACTCCACCCAGACAAACTACTTCGAGCAGGAAAATCATTGATGGTCCATAAAACCATCGCTCTCATATTAAACTTCTGGCCTGAGGCAACGTCTATAGTCTCGATACCTTTCTTGTCCCATAAATCCTTCAGGTCCTCAATCAAAGGCCTCAAGTAAACATCAATGTCCTTGCCCGGGGATTTAGGACCAGGAATTAACAACGTTAGCATAAAGAACTCTCTTTCATACATAACCACGGAGGCGATTGTATGTTGTCAATATCACCTACCACATCTTTAGTAGGCGACTAAGGTTCCCAAACGGATTGAAACCATCGTGACCAACCCTAGTCGAACATTTCTTGGTTCTTTTGCAAAATCTGGATACTTTGTGTCAAATTTCTTCCATGCTCCACCATCAACCGGTGTTGCATCTTACAAGGCTCCGTACACTTTCCAAAGAGCATGCCAAATCATATCCTTTGCGGTGTGACTAGACTTGTACAAACGTTGTAGTCTAGGAATGATCGAAAGTAACGCAACACCTTCTTAGGAACTTTCTTCCCGTGTGTTCTTGTCTTTCCATCTACTCGTAGACATGCACCGGACAAAATCCAAATCTTTGTTCTTGTCTCCCGAAATAAGCGACAATCGTGTTCACAAGCATGTATCGACTCGTACCCTAACCCAATCGTTTTAAATGTCTTCTTTATTGAATAGTATGATGGTGGGATCTTGAATCCTTTACTGATGGGAAATACATTTTGTAAAAACTCTAACATTTCATTAAATATAGAATCAGACAATCTACCTTTAGCCTTAAAATAGGTAAACTTTGCCATAAAGTCTAATCGAGTCACATAGTCACAACCGAGTCTGACTCCTCGTTGGCACGGCATATAACTCTTCAAACTCGTTACGTGTAGCTTGAGTCGGTTCGTTACTTGTCTCACCAATATCTCCTTGAGTTGGTTCATTGTGTTCATTATTCGGAGGAATATAGCTAAGATCATTAATTAACGCCATGTCACTCATCGAGGTGTCTTGTGTTATCTATTCTTGGCGGTGGCATAGGTGGAGCCGGTTCACCGTGTTCCACCCATATTTTATAACGTGGGTCCCACCCTTCTCTCATAATGTGGTTTGAAAGGTTTTGATGTGTACCCATAATATATTTCGACAAGACTTGCATGGACATCTTATTCTCCGGCACTAGTCACTAACGACTTGCAATGATTGACGAATTTTTCAAGACCGAGAATAAATAATGGTTCATGACGTAAAAGCTGTCCAAGTCTTATCATCGAATACCATAGCTGCGTTTTAACGATACATTTAGTTATTATATGCAACTTAATTAAACACATTCAAACGAGGAATACGGATGTTTTGTTCACCTAGTGCAACTATGGAAGGCAATCCTAACCCACTCTTTGAATAATTTGTCTCATATATGAATGCGTATAACCGATTTACTATTTAAGAAAATTTCGGCAGCATTTCCCCTCAACTCCCCAAATATGTGTTTAAAGACATATTCGTAGGAGTAAAGGAGAAACATTGTCGAAATCATCTCAAATAGTAATCCAATTATACGCATTCATATCCTAAATGAGACAAAACATTCAAAAAGCAGTCCCAACGGGGACTTTCAAATTAATTTCTAATAAATTAATTTCGGACGGGTTTCTATAGGATGATTAATTTTAGACGGGATTTTCCAAAATTAATCACTAAAATCCTAAAACAACTAATTATTATAAACTATAAACGGCTCATATCAACAAATAATAACTATAAACTAACAAAATAATATAAACGAGCACATGTCAACAAATAATAACTATAAACTATAAACTAACAAAATTATTATAAACGGCTCAAGAGTTGAAAAAGTGAAATGGTATGTATGTTGCTAAGAGTTTTAACATACATACCATTTCACTTTTTAACATACATATCATTTCACTTTTTAACATACATATCATTTCACTTTTTAACATACATACCATTATTTTAACATACATACCATTTCACTTTTTCACCAAATAATAACTATAAACTAACAAAATTTAAACAACTAATTATTATAATTATAAACGAGCACATTTCAAGGCAATTGAACTAATAATAACTATAAACTAACAAAATTTAAACAATAAACATTCCCAATGACATGAATAAACATTCCCAATGACATGTCACCGGGATACCAAAAGGAGAAAAAAAATTATTACATACCTTGTCTAGCTAGCTCCTCTCGCCAAAAAAAAAAAAAAAAAAAAAAAAAAAAAAAAAAACCTTAACTTTTCTAATTAACAACTTACAACAATAATAATCTGCAAAAATTATAACATACATCGCTCTTGCTCCTCGTTGGTCCTCGTCACTAAAAAAAAAAAAAAAAAAAAAAAAAAAAAAAAAAACTTTACTTTATCATCTAATTTACAACAACTTACAACAATAATAATCTCCAAAATCATAATATAATTAACTAATTTAGTTGAATAATATTTAAAATTTGTAAAACAAACCGTAACGTGTGGTGGTGGTGATGGTGGATGCGGTGGTGGTGATGGTGGATGCGGTGGTGATGATGGTTGATGATTGTTGATGATGTTTATTTCGTTTTTGTTGCAGAAATCGCCTTGTGGAGAAGAAGATATGTTTTATTTCGTTTTGTGAAGAGATAATACTGACCAGATCTGCTTTATCTACAAACTTTTCCCCGGCGACAATCCCCGGCGACATGTCGCTGGGGAAACATATAGTTTTTGTCGTTTAGCGTAAATGGCGCGATAACGAATATTTTGGTGGGTAGGTATCCCCGGCGACATGTCGCCGGGGAAAACTAATTAATTTTTTTTATTATAATCCCGATGACTGTCGCCGTGGAAACCGGTTTTTTTTTTTTTTTTTTTTTTTGGGTAAAATTTAATTACTTTATGTTGTTAACGACTTCAAAAGAATACGATTTTATCTTTTATTTTATTATAATCCTAAATATTTCCTTTCTTTTAATATAAACTCGGGAACAAAAAGTTACCATTCGGCATCTTTATATTCTTATATGAGAGTTAGATTTACAATCTAGTAACGGGCTAGAGGAACAAGAACATATTACATCAAAATGTTGCATGCAATATTTAAATGGATCAAGAAGCCAAACGATGCATAGTTGAATGTGTTTTATAAATCTATGATTCACCGAAGAATAATTATGGTTACACATTAGACGTTCAACGGATGAGTCGGTATGTTATGGTTACACATTAGACGTTCAACGAATGAGTCGGTATGTTATGATTACACATTAAACGTTCAACGGATGAGTCGGTATGTTATGGTTACACATTAGACGTTCAACGGATGAGTCCGTATGTTAGGGTTACACATTAGACGTTCAACGGATGAGTCCGTATGTTAGGGTTACACATTAGACGTTCAACATCCGAGTCGGTATGTTATGGTTACACATTAGACGTTCAACGGATGAGTCGGTATGTTATGCTTACACATTAGACGTTCAACGGATGAGTCGGTATGTTATGGTTACACATTAGACGTTCAACGGATGGGTCGGTATGTTATGGTTACACATTAGACGTTCAACGGATGAGTCGGTATGTTATGGTTACACATTAGACGTTCAACGAATGAGTCGGTATGTTATGGTTACACATTAGACGTTCAACGGATGAGTCGATATGTTATGGTTACACATTGGACGTTCAACGAATGAGTCGGTATGTTATGGTTACACATTAGACGTTCAACGGATGAGTCGGTATGTTATGGTTACACATTAGACGTTCAACGGATGAGTCCGTATGTTAGGGTTACACATTAGACGTTCAACATCCGAGTCGATATGTTATGGTTACACATTAGACGTTCAACGGATGAGTCGGTATGTTATGGTTACACATTGGACGTTCAACGAATGAGTCGGTATGTTATGGTTACACATTGAACGTTCAACGGATGAGTCGATATGTTATGGTTACACATTGGACGTTCAACGGATGAGTCGATATGTTATGGTTACAATTTAGACGTTCAACGAATGAGTCGGTATGTTATGGTTACACATTAGACTTTCAACGGATGAGTCGGTATGTTATGGTTACACATTGGACGTTCAACGAATGAGTCGGTATATTATGGTTACACATTAGACGTTCAACGGATGAGTCGGTATGTTATGGTTACACATTAGACGTTCAACGGATGAGTCCGTATGTTAGGGTTACACATTAGACGTTCAACGGATGAGTCCGTATGTTAGAGTTACACATTAGACGTTCAACATCCGAGTCGGTATGTTATGGTTACACATTAGACGTTCAACGGATGAGTCGGTATGTTATGGTTACACATTGGACGTTCAACGAATGAGTCGGTATGTTATGGTTTCACATTGAACGTTCAACGGATGAGTCGATATGTTATGGTTACACATTGGACGTTCAACGGATGAGTCGACATGTTATGGTTACAATTTAGACGTTCAACGAATGAGTCGGTATGTTATGGTTACACATTAGACTTTCAACGGATGAGTCGATATGTTATGGTTACACATTGGACGTTCAACGGATGAGTCGGTATGTTATGGTTACACATTAGACGTTCAACGGATGAGTCGGTATGTTATGGTTACACATTAGACGTTCAACGGATGAGTCGGTATGTTATGGTTACACATTAGACGTTCAACGGATGAGTCCGTATGTTAGGGTTACACATTAGACGTTCAACATCCGAGTCGGTATGTTATGGTTACACATTAGACGTTCAACGGATGAGTCGGTATGTTATGGTTACACATTGGACGTTCAACGAATGAGTCGGTATGTTATGGTTACACATTGAACGTTCAACGGATGAGTCGATATGTTATGGTTACACATTGGACGTTCAACGGATGAGTCGATATGTTATGGTTACAATTTAGACGTTCAACGAATGAGTCGGTATGTTATGGTTACACATTAGACGTTCAACGGATGAGTCGATATGTTATGGTTACACATTGGACGTTCAACGGATGAGTCAGTATGTTAGGGTTACACATTAGACGTTCAACGGATGAGTCGGTATGTTATGGTTACACATTAGACGTTCAACGGATGAGTCGGTATGTTATGGTTACACATTAGACGTTCAACGGATGAGTCGGTATGTTATGGTTACACATTGGACGTTCAACGAATTAGTCGGTATGTTGTGGTTACACATTAGACGTTCAACGGATGAGTCGATATGTTATGGTTACACATTGGACGTTCAACGGATGAGTCGATATGTTATGGTTACACATTAGACGTTCAACGGATGAGTCGATATGTTATGGTTACACATTGGACGTTCAATTTAATTAGTTTATGTTGTTAACGACTTCAAAAGAATACGATTTTATCACTCCATTTCATCCCAATTTAAGAAAAATATTGGGAGAGTAACTTTGGTGAATCATAGATTTATAAAACACATTCAACTATGCATCGTTTGGCTTCTTGATCCAATTAAATATGGCATGCAAAATTATGAATTTTTTAATAAACAAGAGAATCCCCGGCGACATGTCGCCGGGGAAAATGTTTTACGTCACGTTAAGATATATTAACACTAATTACGTATTTTTTTAATAAACAAAAGAATCCCCGGCGACATGTCGCCGGGAAACGAAGCGGAAAATTTGCCACGCTTTACCATGAAATATTCGGTCAAAATATTATCGTTGAATCGGCGACATGTCGCGAAAAATGAGATAATTTTGCGACATTTCTCTGAGACTTCGTGCCACGTAGGATATATTTTTGTCGTTTAGTGAGGATTCCCCAGCGACAATTGTCGCCGGGGAAAACAGCGATGGGGAAAGTGGTAAATGTGGTAGTGCCTATCCGATACATAACCGATTGAAAATGCAGTATGTATAAAATGAACCATTCCTTGTTATATACCCCATATAAAAAGAAATGTTACCTATCTCACGTTTCATGAAGTTGTTTATATGAATTCTTAATACATATAATAATCATGTGTAATATATTGTCAAACATAACTACCAAGTGTCTCGATGAGAATGTCTATTGAAGAGTGAGAAACAAATCTTTTTCTTTTCCTTGTTCTTGTTAAAGATCTCAATCTTTACCTTTGCTTCCCCTCATTTTATGATAATTATACGAAGTATACTGTTGATGACTATGCTAGTTAAAGCTAGAATTGGTAGTTTAAAGTATTGGTATACGTATGGGAAGATGGAATAACAGGTTTTAAGATATTACTTACAAGTTATGAACAATATTTTTGGCAAAAGTATGGGTATAGGATTTTCAACGTTATGTTTAAAATTACATTGTATCTATTAGAAGGTCATTTGATAGAATACATTGTTACACTGCATGAGGTCTAGGATTTATCACTACTACTTAGAGCATCCACAATGGTGGACCTTTTAAATAGGTTTATAACATGTCAAATCATTAATTTATAAACTATAAACCTATTACCACTATGTATAAACCTTTTATAATTATATCAAATGTTCAAACATAACACATGCATTAAATTATGAAAAGGTCTAGGATCTTGGACCTCTTCATGCCACATAGATATAAACCACAATCTCACTATGGTTGAAACAAAAGATAAACCTTTTCACAGCTTTTAGACCTTTTTATAAACCTCTTATAGTAGATGCCCTTATAATGCACAAATGACTCTCTCTCATATTTAATTTTTAGACTTTCAGACTTGCAAGTAATAAAGCATGATGTACAACACATTAAAGCACAAAATTTTCAGACTTACAAGCAAATAAACATAGTGTACAACACTTTAATGCACATATTAAAAAAACACCACATTAATACTATTAAAGTGGTCAATTAATACACTATTTAATTCACCCTTACACCAAAATAGACAACAATTTAATTACAATGTACAATTTAATTAAGCTACTAAGCCAAACAAACACTAAAAAATTAATAGGAGACATAAATAAAAAATTGTTGCAGAGGTTACACAAATTTTTCCGACGACCACACTTTTTCCTAAGAATGACACAAATTTTTCCTACGACCGCAATTTTTCGGTGGATTATAAAAAGTTATAACCGACGCTGCACTCCAACCAATGCACGTATAAATTATGAACTCCACCAGAATGGGACTGATTTGGATTAAAAATCAATAATAGAGAATTGTAGTATACGGGTAACTCAAACGTGTTAGGTTTGAGCACCGAGATCGTTCCGAACGAGGGTTGAATGGAATTTCCAACTCACGTCTCGATAATCGGGATTCGAATGAGAAAAGGGGATAATATGATGTATTCTAAACTACGGGATAAGGAAAGTAAAAGGAACATCTAATCTACGGGAAATCCTAAGAACTATGGCAAACTACGCAAATCTACTCTAAAACGCAAATACGGAAATAAACGAAACGCGAATAAGAAGCAACTACGTCTAATCTAGATCCTAAAAATAACCTAAAACTACTTTTATGCTAAAAATGATATTAGAAAACTAATTATGAATTAAAACTATTTTTTAGGAATTTTCTTGATTTTATTCTAATTAAAAACTAATTATTAACTATTTAAAATTCTAAAAATTATAAAAATCAAAGGGAAAAATATGAAACTATTTTCTAAAAATCTAAAATATCACTAAAGACTTTTTAAAACTATTTTTTTGTATTTTTCAGATTAATTTTTATTTTCTACAAATTTAAATCTATTTTAATCTAATTAAAATCGAGAAAAATACCAAATAAAAGGAGAAAAATAGGGAAAAATGTTTTTTATGCTTTTTATATTTTTCTTAAACTATTAAAATTGAAAAATTATTTTTTGGAACTTTTTCTCAATTATTTTCAATAAAAGCTAAATAAAATTGATTAAAAACTAATTTAAATTGAGAAAAATAGCAAATAAAGACCAAAAATTATGAAATCTTCAGGAAAATTCTAAAATGATATATTGAATCTATGAAAAATGGAAAACTAGCAGGTTATGTGTAAGAAATGCAAGATGTAGTGTAAACTGATACTAGAATAAGCTACTAAGATAAGCTAATAAGCTAATTAGGCAACCAAACAATGTCTTAAGCTAAAATCTCTGAAATAAGCTAGATGCAACTGAAAACACCTACTCCTAACAAGTTCCAACCTCAGATCAGTGATCTAATGCTAACTGCTAAACTAGTCAGAACAGTGAATCACCCCCTTGATTTGAGCTTATGTACCAGCTTATCAGACAAGCTAGTACCAAAAACAGATAAGTGGCCTTGTAAACCACCTGGCTGACTATACCTAAACCAAATCTTAGACTCTAAATCACAGAAATGAGCTTAGTGCTCAAGCTGCAAGATCTGCTCAAACTAGATCAGACCTGACTTTTGACTTCTGAAAACAGATTTGAAGTTTGACTATGTTGAGATTTGATCCAAAGTTTTGAACTAAATAAGATGTTTAAACACTAAGTATAAGCACCAAAAGCTAGATCTATTAATTCCAAACCAATATGCAACTTATGATACTTACTGATTTCAACAGATTCAGAAGCTAGAACAGTTGCAAGAGATTTTTGACTATTTAAGTGAAACTGCTAAAACAATACCTCAATTGACTTCCAAATACCTATTAGAGCTTGAATCAACTACTACTAACAGTTTAACTAACCTCTAACACAATAATATCAGCTGAACCAAACACTACTTAAGCTACTGTTTAATGAACTAATAGGCAGATTATCACTAGAAAACACTAAACAAACATCAAACAAAGATCAAACTACACTAATTACCACTAATAAACAGATGCAAATAACAGATTAATGATCAAAATCAGAAATGATGAACTTACAATTACTCCTTAGCCACTATGGCTTGCACTTTGATGAAACAAGTGAACTCTATCCTAACAACCCCTAACCTAATCAATTCCAGCTTATAATCACCCCAAAACAGCTACTGAACCAATCCAAACCAGATCCAAAACAAGCAAATCAAACAGCAACTGTAGCATCTGATGTGATTTTGAGACTTTTGTGAATTGAGTGAGAAAACAAATACAAGCTCACAATAAGCTACCAAAGCTTAAATGAACTTATCAAAACAATAGATCAGTACAGAATCAATCCATAAACAGATCTAGAGTTATTTTTTTTATTTTTTGATTTTTTTGTATTTTTGAGATTTTGAAAAGTTAAGCTAAAACATATGTTTAAAATACTGGAATAAGCTCTCAATTAAGATATTAAGCAGTTATAGAATATAAAAACTTAAACAATAACACTTGAAATTGAAATGCAAAATTCTATTAATAATGGAAATATTGAGTACAAAATTCGAATTACAAAAGGATTTAAAACATTTGAAATGTAAATAACTACTACAACTAAAGCTAGAGAAGGAAAAAAAATACAGAAAGGAAGATACAACTGTGAATGAGAATGAAGGTCTATTTATAACTAAGCTTAGGCTTGAGAAGCTTCTCGAATTTCTTTAATTTGTGCTTCTTTGAGCTCATGTACACCCTTGGATTGAATCCCACACACCATCTTTAGCTATCCACCCTTGGATCATGTGCATGACTCAAATCGACCAATGAGAGAGCAGCAATTCACACGGATTGATGACCTGGACACCCCCATGTGTCAGGTGTGTCATAAGATGTCAGAGAAAGTACTGAATTGCCCTTTGATTGCACTGGATTTGGTTAATTAATGAGAGGGTACTTTAGGGTTTATGCAAGAGCAGGTTTGGGGCAAAATAAAAGGCGCGGGTTTTATTTTTTTATCTTTCTTTGAGTTTTCGTTGACTGGTTCTTGGGTAGGGGTTGACTCGGGTTTTATTAGTGAACCGGGTAAAGTGGTTTCGGGTTATAATAACTAACGGGTAAGTGTGTTTAGTTTGGGCCAGGATCCGGGTTGAGGGATTGGATTTGGGCCGAGAGTTATTTTTGTGTAATGGGTTATTAATAGACTTGGATTTAATATGTGACCCAAAGTATAATTAAGGGACCAAAAGTGTAAATTCTGAATTCCAAGGGACCACAATTGTAAATCTGAAATTCTTTCAAGGGCTCTTCTTGTCAAGCTCAAATAATCCAAGGGTGTCTTCTGTAATATCTAAAACTTTGAGGGATCGTTTCTGCCAAATATTGAAAGTACAGGGACTGAACTTGACTTTTCTTCAAACTTTTCTGAAACTTCAAAAATCATCTTTTGAGAATAAAAATCTTCCAAAATGCATAATCTTGACCTTCCAGCTCAGCTAAAACTCTCTTGATCTCTCGTGCTCGGATTTACATCTTATTTGGATCCTTTTTGCGTGTTTTTGCATATCCGTACCTGCACAAGCACAAACTCAAGAAAACCACAAATATTAGCAATAAACGGCTTTTCCTTAGTTGTTTTGGGTCAGATTTGATAATGAAAAGATATGTGAATAAGCACATATCAAAATACCCCAGACGAGACCATTGTTGTGTCCTCACGCAATGCAATCAACTCACGCTTATAAATCAAGGATTTCAATCTCTTTCTACTAAACCTATGAAGAAGTAGCAAAGATTCCTCAAAAGAGATTAAGATCCCTTAATTCTAAAAACGCCCCGTTTACCTTTTTATTCACATGTATAGATATTACGATTAAGCACATTCCAATTATGAATGACGGTTTGTTGAACTTTCATGTCGATCAATAACTCCAACATTTTTCAAACGACACGTTAGGATCACGGAGTAGAAAACACAACACAACGTGAAGTGACCATACGGATAGAATACATCGTCCCTGATTTTTCACGAGTTCCCAAACTAAGCGTAAAACCGAAATCATTGTTACATATGATTCTAGATGCTAACACTACCCATGGAAGTTACTTGTGTACTTACTTTTCGTTCCCATTTTCCTATTTCCTCTAGATTTTTTTTTATTTTTGTGAGAAATGAATTTCTTCAAATTCTCGTTTCGATAAGAATTATTCCGATAAAGATACAAAGCTAAGTCGATAATTAGTTATCCATCTTCTCTCAAGAACCATTGTCGTAAAAATGAGGTCCACATCAAGGAATTTTTATTCACTTATACTTTTGACTTTTCAATTTTCCTCATTTTCAATTTTTTTTTTTTTTTTTTTTTTATATATATATATATATAAACTTGCACTTATACCTTTTATATGAGTGTGAACCACGGAGCTTCACGGGTAATTCCAAGACTATAGGCTTCATGAGATGAGGATCCCGGTGGCTAGGCTAAGACCTCATTCAATCCCGGCTAAAGATCCAAGGGTCCGATCTCGACACCGCAGCTCACAACTTTACTTATTACTTATCACTTGATACTCAGCACTTATTTATTTATTACGGATCCTTGATGTGTACCCAATTTTTAAAACAAAAATTCTTTTAAGAAGATAAAGAACTAACTATCGCCAAAAACTCGACATCTCTAATTATTTAGACAGATATGGGGTGAAACAATTTTGTGGGAACAAAAAGCCATAAGTACCTTCGATGGGCTCTAAAGAGAACCAACTACTCCACGTTTAGCATCTAAACTCATAAGTAACTCTATCATTTCTCGATCTCGCAAATTTAAAATCCCAAATAATGAGATCCGCAGATGCTTAGCCGATAATTTTAGATTATCTATGGTTAAGGGAACAAGCTAGGGCTCAACACACCCGGTCAAGTCAGAATTCTATTCCTACTCTCACCAGCGGAAAGTCAACAAGGTGTCAAAACATATATTAACTTAGCAAATGTTTCGTCTAATAATCTCAAGTCTCGCATTTTTAAAGTCACTTATTAGAAACTAGCAAATCCTTGTTTAAGCTTCGCATATTTAAAATCACTTAGGGAGACTTGCAAAATCTTGGCCTTTTGAGCTAGAATCGCATTTTATAGCCTCTAGTCTAAGCAATTAGCAAAGGCTATGTCAAGAAAAACGCATATTTAAAGTAACTTCTAAGAGACTAGCAAGAACTTTTCGATCATAAAACTAGCAAAAGCTTACGAAAATTTTTTAAATTTTCTCATTTTGCACAATTTTTCAATTTTAAGGAAAACGGGTTACGAGAGAAACACAACATAAATAAGCAAGTGCGGTCAAATCAAATCAAGATTACCCTACCCCAGACTAGAATGGAACATTGTCCTCAATGTTTAAAGCAAGGGTATCACGAAAATCTAAAAGCCGTTTATTAAGTATGCTAGAAGATAAACGTTAGTCGATAAGATTAGGATATCGGTTCCATCAAGATCGATCATGAGACTCGAGTGGAGAAAAAGCAAACTTCGAGCACGAGAGTCTTCATATCGGACAATCCTAAACACAACATCACAAACAACCAAACACGAGAAATCAAGAGGCACCCTTCGCGTCACTTATTAGAAAATAGAAAGAAGAAGGATAAGCATGGGGTGCCTCCCACGAAGCGCCATTGTTTTGATCACCGAGTCGCTAGCCCGACTCGTCCCCGAATTCATTGTCCTTGGGGAAGAAAGTGGTAGAGATACCAGGGTCAAAAACGGTGTCCTCATTCCCGAAGGAATGAGACTGGGTGGGTTGGGTGGTGAAGAAAGTGTCGGGCTCAAGCACAAAAGGTATATGAAAGAATGATCCATCATCCGGTGGTTTTGCGGGTGGACGAAGTAATGACGGATCAAAGTGAGAAAACTCCAAGAAGGATGGGAGCTTATGGTAAGGGATAAGAGGTGTAGGCTCACAAATGAAGGCATCCAAGAGAGGATCCTTATCACGAATAATGGTTATAACATGAAACTCATTAATGAATATCCCGGGTTTAAAGATTTTGTCTTCACATGCGGGCTCATCGGGATATGTGATGGTGGACTCATCAGAAGAAGGAGAGTCAAGAGAACCATCAAGAACAACCATATCCTCAATACCCGGTGGTATTGGGTCATCAATAGCAAGAAATGAGTCGGCTTCCTCAATGATCGGGTCATTTGTCGGAGTATCGGAAATTTCGTTCAAGACTTTGCTCATATCAATATCAAAGTAGAATCGCTCAAGGATCGGAGGATAAACATCATCAATAGTGGGATTGCCACTAATCTCTTCATCAAATCGGAAAGTCTCAAGCTCGGGAGAGAAATCACTATCTTTAGCGGAGATAGGATGCGAACTCGAATTATCGTTCAAGGCTTCAATTTTGGAAATGAGAAGATAAACATTTGACAATGTTTCACGTAGTACTGGATCCTCGATCTCAATATCATCGGGCTCAATCTCTTCTTCTTCTGGCTCGGGCTCAGAAGGTAAATCGTCGACAAAATCGATGTCTCCATAAGAATCATCATCAGAATCGGAGAACATCTCAATATCAAGAGAAGGCTCATCACAAATATCAACAACAACCCCAGACTCAAGAGAGTCAACGGGTTCAACAATGTTTGAAACAATATGATCATCGACCTCTTCCATAAGAACGTCACTTCTCTCAACCGGCGTGAGTGAAGGGGAAGAGTCGGAAATGAGAAGCTCAGAAATGAGAGAGGGATAAGAATCCGGAGGTGGGACAAATGGTGTGCTCTTAGAGCTAGCAAGTTCCACCACTTCCGTTGTGGTCTCCGGTTCTTTCTGTTTAGAAATCGTTTTAAGCTCATAAGTTCGTTTTGTTTTGTTGTAACTCGACGGACTCGTAATAGTGAATCGTGAAAGAGAAGGATCGATTCTAGAATTCTTCGGATTAGAGTCGAGAGTACAAACGGGAATCACCTCGGGTTCAGAAATATGTTCCATCTCCCTCACCGGAGAGGGAGTAGGAATCGAGGATTCTTTATACTTATCATTCATTTTCGATATTTTTGACAAGGCTTGAAGTCTTTCAATTTCGTGATTTAAAGCATTTAGTTCAAAAAAATCGTATCCGTCACCCTCGGTGGGTTCTTCGGGTAGCTCCGGAATAGTGTGATCATCTTCCGTAACTTGAACGGGTTCTGCATTAATACTTTGTTGATATTGACTCATGAAAGTTATTAACATGCATTCCATTGCAATTCGATGTTGCGCAAAAGTGTCGCCAATCCATGAAAATTCGTTCACGACGCCCTCGGTGGGTTCTTCAATTATGGAATCATAATTCTCAATCGGATTGGGTTCTTCATAAATAGGATGTATCTCGGGCATACACCGTAAACAACGAAAATCATTCGACGAATCTACCATATCTCCACAGCCATAACAATGAATCTCTATCTCTACTATTTATAATGCACCAATGAATCTCTCTCTTATTAAATTTTCAGAATTTCAGACTTGCAACTAATTAAGCATGATGTACAAAGGATCTTCCGTCCCTGGTTGTGTATAAATTCAGGTTTGGGGTTTGGTATGTATGGCTGAATCTTAAAGTGTAAGGATTGGATTTTGGTTTGGGATGTTGGTGTTGTATGGCTTAATCTTAAAGTGTAAAGCTTGGTTAGTAAGAATTGGGCTTGATCGAATTAAACTTGGGCTTCGGGTTAAGTTTGATTGCTTTGGGCTGCATCATTCTTTGAAAGAATTTTGGGCTGAAATTTTTATCCTCATTTGGTCAATAAATACAATTCATACAGTTATTAAAACACCCCTTACCTAAGAAATACAAATTATCAAGCATATTATACAACTAAATTAAACACAATTCCTGCATTAAATTTCACTACTACAAATAATAAAGCACATTATACAAAAATTCAAGCCCGAACAGGCAACGGGCCAAATGGGCTTAAACCCGAACGGGCGCGGACCAAACGGGCTCGAGCCCGAGCAGATACGGGCCAATGGGTTCGAGCCCGAACGGGCACGGGCTATACGAAATTCTTGATATCCGTAAATTTATTGTTAAAAAGAACATAATAAACTAAAATACATTATTCATCGAAAAATTTTATTTCATGGTACATGCCGCTGCAACGCGCGGGTACCCTGGTAGTAAACTCAAATGTCTAGTTGTATATAAGCTTGTCTTTATCCAAATTCCAACACACAATTAGATAATAACACATTACTTCTTCATTACGCGCGTGTTTAATGAGATGAATCCATATAACGATCAATATGGTAAGTAAAAGGCAGTTACTTATTTACATCAAAAACTGCTAAATGTTCTCAAAACTCAGAAAAGATTATATTTTGACCACTATCAACTGGTCATCACCTATTACTCACACACACATAGAGTAAATGAAAACTTGTCTTTTATTATTAAACATGTACGTTTGGGGTTATTGGGTAAATCGCCGAAACTTATCAATTAACCTATTTATGTGTCTCGAATAGATGTCTTCATTTCCTAGTCTTTGACTAGCTTGAGTATTGACGGTATTTCTTGACTTTGTAGATGTCTTTTTCCCATTTAGTGTGCGTTTTAGTTGGTATGTCTCGGTCATGTCATCATCTTATTTTCTTTTGGCGTGAGTTGATTGTCGAGTCATGGTTCCTTACCACCACACGAAATGAAACTATTATAGGAAAGTTGTGCATATATCACCATTGTTAAACATATCGTACAATTATTTCACTTTTATAGAGTATAGGTATTTGATAAGACTTAATATAGTCACCATATATCATTTAGTAACCATTTACATATCCACAAACTAATAATATATTTTTATACTAAATACTACGTATATTATTAATTAGTACAAATTGTACCATAACTATTACATTATATAAGGGGTATATCTAAATAACTTTGTAGAATATACGTATGTTCATATACCACAAGTAGGTAGATTAGTTAAGAAGAAGAGGAAAGCCATTAAAGGGGTGTTGCAACAACGCAGGGTCGGCACCATCATCTTCGACTCCACGAGTAGGATAAGTAGATGAATTGCCTTGTGGAGCAGGTTATAAGTGTTTTTGATTCCAGAGTTTTAAGGTGAATAAAAACGAAGTCTGATGCGGTATATATTCTTCAAAACGATAAATGAACAGTACGAAGATCAGGTATTATAAGAACTTTATCACGTAATCTATTATATGAATTAGCAATTTGTTTCATCGAAATACCTCACCTTCAAAAAATTGCATATTATATTTTAGCGCCATCATCATCAAGATTAGCGTTTTCATGCACGTAAATGATATATCAACTTATCCACACTCTTCTTCTCGGCTTCTTCTTTAGCAATCATAGCCACATTTCTATTCCCATACACAATATCCTTTTGTAATTTTTCAATTCTACCTTTTAGCTCCCCAATTTTAGAAACCTTTTCCTTTTTTAACTTATTTTCCTCCCATAGAGTTACCAAATCATCTATCCATCTACTTCTATCCTCACCAGAAATCTTCATATTTAGCATACACGCTATAATAAGGTTACAAATAGGTTAGTTAAACGTATCTAGTTAAACGTATCTAACCAATCAAGTAACAATTTATAGATTTGTTGTACACCACTGTATCTAGTGTTTCATATTCAATTAGTACTATAGGAACTATCAATCGTTGTTGGGTAAATATCTATAATTATATCATATTCAATTGTATAATGGACTAACTATTGCGCACAGGTTTGCTAAAAAACGTATCCTAGTGATGAATATATCCACAAGCCTTATGTAACATTTCACAATCTAATACATATGGATAGTAATTGTTTCCAAGAGGATAGATATACTTATACTTAATATTTATTGGTGTCTTTCAAAGTTAGAGTAGTAACAAATATCAATTAATGATTTACCAAATAGTGGGTTAGGTACTTATATACACGTATTAGATATTCAATTATTTCTAACCATTATTACCAATGGTTAAATTATGATATAGTCATAGTAATACGGAGTAATAAACATCAAATAACCTATTTGTACAAAGTACTAATATCAAATTTTCATAGTTTAAAATAGATTATTTTCTGTAATGGTTATGAACACTAATGTGTTTTATAATACAATAAAACATAGTTATACAATGAAAGAGATAAATCCAGCCTGTGTTATCACAAGGGTTGTATTGACTATACTTTCATATATATAACAGATATGAATATGTTATTGTATAACTATTTTTGTACTAAATTGATCAATTGAATGTAATATGTCTAATCATAATAAGTCTTATGTCCTTACAATAAGTAGGAGAGACTTTATTATAGTTACCCATATATTTCCATCTCCGTTATTGAATATGTTTCATTATGGTTCTCATTTGTTTCAAAATCCACAATTTAAAATAAGACTATTCAGTAATCATGAAAATAATGTAAAGGGCATTGAAAATATAGAGAGGCAGAAATATAATATCCCCTTTAGGTTTAATGAGACAAAACACAATTTGGTAATGAGTTGTATTGTGTTTATACAGATAAACGGTGAATAGTTTCATATTCGTACGGTTAAAAAGAGTTTATTCCCATTGTGGTCAGGGAATGATAACAAGTTAAATAATCATCAGTAATATATGGTGGTTACGATTTATGATATAACTTTATCTACCTTATTTGAACACAACTGACCATCACTAGCAAGTAATGGAGTGTGGTAAGTAATGGGTATCTGACGAGCAACTTTGGTTTGTTCGGTTGGTGTAGTATGTTATCATTTTGGTTAAATATGCCCCGATTGAGTTATGGATAAACTCAATTCTTGTATTTTCCATTTGGTTAATCATCATATATTAATAGTACACAATAATTAATTATTTGTAATATCTAAATTAATTGCTCAAATATTGATTAACCTATCTACACTTTAAGTAATCATACAAATAACGTATGGTTATCTACTCACACCTAAGCCATACAATGTGTAATTTAAGTAATATACACTGAGTCTTAGTCTTAAACAATTGTCACTTCAATTTACTGCATATTATAGTATATCTACAATAATACGTTAAAACTAAATTTTTGAGACATTGTTCTACAATTAATATTACATAGATATACTATGTAATCGTATACTAATTATTACTATAAATATATTTATATATTACCATATGGTAAATATCAACACTCTATTAATGTACCATATAATGGTGAGTTGTGAATACGTATACATGCTTCAAGTAGACATTAGGGTTTAACGTATGTATTGTCAAATATCACAACATTTATATTAGGTTTATTTAGTATATAAGTGGGATATAAATAGGTAATTGTATCCAGCAAATCGGCTTTGTGTATCTACTAATTGTAATAGTCTATACGTACGTGCATGATATAGTAAATATTCATTTTAAATAGATATTTTCTAATTGAATCGAGGGGCACCGTCATATAACCCTCGGCTTTATTCACCGAAAAAAACTCATTTTGCTCTACCTACTTCACTTATTGTCACAATACGTAACCGTTTTCATTTATTCGATTATTTTCTGTCTGTTTTTATCCGTTTTGACGTGAATAATAAAAACGGTTTTTATCCGTTTTGCGTGTTTATGATTGCAACCATACATAGTATTAGTATGTTGTTCGTTGTATTTAATGCGTAAAATTTTTATCCCCATTAATATTGTTTCACTATTATGTTTTATTACTCAATTTTCATCATTTTTTTTTTTCTTTTTCTTTTAAGATTATATGTGTTAATGAAGCATATCAACATTGGGTGAAAGGAAATGTATAAAATCTCAAAAGGTTCATCTTCAAAATATGTTTTTTTGTTACAAAACAACAAAATCAAAGCCTCATATATATAAGTTTCTGAAACTAAGGGCAAGTCAATCAGAAAGAGTTACTGAAGCTAATTCCTCACATTTATCTTCAACTGATGATGACAAACTTAAGAAATTCCGTAAAAGAGATAATAAATGGGGATTTAGTAAATATATCGATTCCTTCACTATACGTAAAAGGCTTACTGAAGGAACAGTTAGGTTGATTTGGTCTATAGGGAATGAACCTGATTGGATGCTTGAGTTTAGATTGAAAGGTTATCATCAGTCGCGTAAAATGTCTCCACCCAAATGGTCTGATAATTTATTCCCTGAGATTGATCTTCAGAATATTTGTTATTATTATGCACCTAAAGTGAAACCAACTTTAAATAGTGTTGATGAAGCTAATCCCGAACTTGTTAAGTATTATGAGGAACTTGATATCCTGCTAAGCAGAGAGGATCCATTAGTTGCTAAGGATACTGCTTTTGATAGTGTTTCGATTGCAACGACAAATAGTGAGATTTTAGAAGAATAATCAGGAGTCATATTTTGTTCGATGTCGGAGGCTATAAAAAATATCCTGGTTTGGTTAGAAAGTATTTAGGGAAAGTTGTTTCTTATGCTGATAACTACTATGCTGCTTTGAATGCGGCTGTATTTACTGCTGGGTCGTTTGTGTATATACCCAAAGACACTAAATGCCCTATGAAAATATTGACTGGTTTTTGAATAAATGCTAAGGAAACTTGAGCGAACTCTTATAGTAGCTGATGATAGGAGTTTTGTTGTGTATTTTGAAGGGTCTACATCCCCTTCTTATGATAAGAATCAGCTTCATGCTGCTATGGTAGAACTTCATTATAACGAGGAAGCAAAATTAAATACTCCACGATGCAGAATTGGGATACGGGAGATTGAAACGGAAAAGGTTGGATTTACAATTTTGTGAAAAAAAGGGTCTTTGTGCTGGTAGCAAATCCAAGATTTCTTGAACTCCAGTAGAGACAGGGTCCGCGATTACATGGAAATACCCAAGTGTTGTGCTAAAAGGTGATGATTCAGTGGGTGAGTTTTATTCGGTTGCTTCAACTAATAATTTTCAACAAGCGGATACGGGTACAAAGATGATACACAAGGGTAACAACACGAAAATTGTAATTAATTCAAAGAGTATATCGGCTGGAAAATCAAGGACTACTTATAGGGGTCTTGTTCAGGTTCAGTCACGGGCAGATAATGCAAGGAATTCGTCTCAGTGTGATTCGATGCTTATTGGTGACATGTCACCTGCTAACACCTACCCAAACATCCAGGTATTTTTCTTGAAATGCATGCTCTAAAACATGATATTTAACTTTCTTGACTTGTGTGTGAATGTGTGTGTGTTAAAAATGATTAACGAACCTGTTTTAGTATGTGTACTTGCTATTTGCTATCTCATTGTCAGGTCCAGTGACCAGTATTATTTTAATAAAACACAAAGGCGAGTATCATATTGTATTGTACAAAGACGCCATTAAAAGTACTTATTACAACTTCAAGATCAGAATTACATCCGAAACACTATTCCTTCACCATGTTTTGTTACCACTGCTTTTCTAATGCTGATTTCTGATTATTAAATATAATCTACCAATGTTTAAGAAAACATCTTGCCATTCAGGCATTCCCTCCATGACCCAAACATATACGCAACGGGTTTGATTTTCTGACGATGTCCTTCTTGATTTTTCGTTGCATTCTAGTGATCATTCATGTGTAAATACCAAACAAACACTATATTTGCAAGAATTGCCGATCTTGGGGCATATTATGGAAATCTGAATGCAACAAGGACATCTGGACTGGACTCTTTTTTTGAAAAGTGACTCATTTATTGCAAACTATGATATTACTTTGTGTTTCCACAAAGATTATACTTTACAAGAAACACTTGATCAAAAAATTAAAAGTGCATAAAAAGGAGACAAAAAGTATGAAAATGTTGTAGAATGAACAAAATTTTGAACTTCCACTTTTATAAAAATTTATTGTTGAAATAAACTTATCTTCAAGATTGATTAAGTGCATTTTTCTAACTTATATTATTGTATATAATACGTTTAGGTGCTTACCAATTTATACAGTATAGTTCACTACTTTATTGGGAGGAAGTTTGATAAGTTTTTTGGTCTTTGCCTTGCATATGGTGTGATTTGGGCCTCATTTTACATATGAGAGATTTTAGTTATCAGTTCATTCCAAAATAGAATTGCATTATCTGACTTTGTGTGGTAATTAATTATGAATTTATGATCATTAGTCAGATATTTTAATACCTTTTAGTAAATACATATATCAAGGATTTTTTTCATGAATAAGAAAAGTTAAAGTTTCTATAAGACGTCATGCGTGAACTTTCTTGCATTCTTCATGGGGTGGATAACTTATGTTGTTAGATTATTTAAACTTACACTTACTCACAGGGAATGATAGTTGCCTGCAATGATAATATTTAGACACTATCTGTATGATTGGAAAATATATTTGACTATTTTCTGGTCATTGCTAGAATTTTTCTTGTACTTCAAGAAATTCGTTAGCACCTTTGAGTAACATAATCTGTCTATGTAAAGATATTTCTGTTTATTTCTTTTTGTAAAAACATGTGAAAGGTTCTTCTGCTCGTATAGAACATGAAGCAAGCACTTCCAAAATCGGGGAAGAAGAACTTTTTTATTTCCAACAAAGTGGGATTGATAATGAGAGAGTGATGAGTCTCTAAATACTCATCATTTTTGTACAATATAAACTGCAAAATCATCTGAAAACACTCAAAAATGCATCAAAATGATGAAAATATCACAAATCAGTGTTTTATGAAAATATCAAAATCAGATGAAAAACGTATCAAATTTGCAAAATTGGCAGTTTCAGTCCCCCAAGTTTCTAAAATTGTCAAAAATAGTCCCTGAGTCAAAATTTCAAAAGAAAAATCACCAAAGGTCCTTTTAATATCATAACTTGTCAAAATTAGTCCTTTGGTGAAAAATATAAAAAGTTTGAGAAAATTGCAAAATTGGTCCTTCAAGTTTGAAATTTGGCAAAAATGACCCCTGGAAAATTGCAAAATGGCAATTTTGGTCCTTATACTTTTTGAGAGTGTCACTTTCAGCCCTTGGAAACAACTTTGCAAGATTGGCAGTTTAGGTCCCTCAATTTCAGAAATTTACTCAAAGGTCCCTAAGTTATTACCCTTTTTAAACCATTTTTTTGGACCTTGACACCAATTGACCCCCCTGTCAAAAAGCCTTTTGGACCCCCTATTATTAATACTGCCCTGGTCAATCTCCCCAGTCAAACAAAATACCCTTGGCGCCAAAACCCTTCCTTCCCCACTTGTTTCTGCAAGTCCCCTGCTACACACAACCAAACCATCCCCCCTCCTCAACCTTATCCCTTCCATGTCCCCCCACCTCCACACAACTCCAAATAACATTTATTACCCCCCCCCCCCCTCTTCACACTCAACCTACAACTGCTTTATATCAATTTCCCGCCAAAAGTGGATTGAATGGCCAAGATCATTTTTTCTCATCCAATGGCCATCAAGAGAGATGGGATATGTCCAGAGGGATGAGAGAGGAAGTTTGGAGCTTATATAAAGGAAAAAGAAGCAACAAGGAGGATAGTTAGTTTTAGTTTTTAAAAAATGTATGTCGACTTTTAAATTGTCATGTCTTAAATAGTTTGTAGCTGTATTTTCAAGTTTATTTGTATCAATTATAAGTATTTTAGTGTATTACAACTTGTTTCAACTATCAATTTAAGTTCATGTTCAGTTTCATTTTTTTTGTCCACTGTTGAAATCATTAGTTTCCAAATCCTATGTACAAGCTTCCATTAACTTATTTCTTAGCTCAAAAATGATCATTCAAGCTTATTTAAGCTTTCCATAAGCTCATAATTAAGTTTCAAACTGTTTTGATCCATGGTCAACAAAAGTCAACAGATAGCTCAGATTGCAATGGAATTGGATTTTGGTGATGCAGTGAGTGGAATTGGGTTGGATTTAGTTAGGTTAGATTAGTTTTAGTTCTGGTTTTGGCCTGCACACAAGCTAGACACATGTGAGTACTTGTTTCATTTTTACATTTTCAATCAAATTTGCATATTTTGCTTATAAGTGTATCTGTGGTCACAACTTGATTTTATGTGTTTAATTAGTTGTAATTAGGTAATGTAAACTTATTTTGATCAGTTATAGTAGTTAGTTAAGTATCTTTATCAGTTTTAGTTTGTATTTCAGTTTTAAAAGGGTGTTTGGATTTGGTATTCAATCTGTGCCATAGGTTTGTGCAGTGGTGGATTTTAGTTGTTTCAGGCTTATTTAGCTATATTGAACTCATCTCAGTCATTGTATTCACCTACATTGGTTTATAAGTCAAATATACCTTAAATCTGTCTTAGACCTTATCTGTTGAGTTTTTTCCAAGACCAAAAGTTCATTTTGTGTGTTAAATACATAAAGATAGGTTGTAGTAACTTTATTTCATCATCTTAGTTCCTTATCAGTCCTTAAATCATGATCAAACTTCATTAAAGTCAACTGTCCATTTCTTCATCAAAAGTCAACTTTTGCAAAACCAGTTTTTAGCTCAACTTAAGGGAATTTTCTTGAGCTCAGTTCTGAGTCAAATTTAATGAAACTTGTTGTTTTAAATCCTTCAGTTGGTCTTGTTTCTTATTAGCATTTTTTCAGATTTTTACTAATTTTTTCTAAGCCCCAAACTAGCTTGTTGAAATGGGACCAAATCACCTGTGCAGGGCATTAAGCCTGCACAGGGCTTTTGCAGCTTTTGCAACTCTTGCATTGAGCTCATCTAGGTCTCAACTTGGGGTTTTACATAGCCAGCCAGGTCTTGTTTAGGGTCCCATATTTAGGTTTAGGTTTTAGCTTATTGGTTGGCTTATACTTTAGCTTAAAGTTGCCTACCTCTCACTGTTTTTAGCTTATAGCTCTTACATCAAATCTGTACTAACTTGCATATCAGTGGTTGTAGCTTGTTGATTATTGTTACATTTGGTCAATTTTAGCTTATAGTAGCTTGTGTATCAGTGTGGTTCTTGTTTTGTCCCTTTAGCTTATCAAAGTGCTTATTTCATAAGCAAATTCCACATCAGTTTCAATTTGTTGTGCATAACCCCTTGTTTTTCCAATTTTCCTAGCTTCCTTATATAATTTTAGAGTTTTCCTAAAATTTTCAGATTTTTTTAAGTTGATTTGCTAGTTTTCTTAATTTAAATTAGTTTTTAAGCATTTTTAAATAGCATTTAATACAAAAAATTAAGAAAAGCTTCAAAAAAATAATTTTTCATTTTTCTTAAGTTAAGATAAATATAAAAAGCCAAAAAAGTATTTTTCCATATTTTTCTTAGTTAAATTTGTATTTTTAAATAATTTAATCAGTTTTTAATAGTATTTAATTCCTAGAAAATAGAAAAATAATCAGAAAATTACAAAAATAGTTTTGAAAATTCTATTTTGATATTTTAGATTTTTCTAAGTCTTAATTTTATTTTTCAAGCTTTATTTCCTAATATCTTGTATTTTAGATTAATATTTAATAGTTAAAAATAGTTTTTAATTAATATTAATTAATTAAATAGTTATAAAAATAATTTTCTTTTTCCAAATATTTTCTTTTATCATTAGGATTGTAAAAATGTATTTTTCATATTTTTAGGACTTTTATTTCTTAGATCTCACTTTTTATTTTGTACGTTTACGTAATTTTTATTTAAACGTAAGTTTTAAGTTTTAAACGTTCATCATTTTAAATATAGTGATAGCGTTTATTTAATAGATTTTATCTTTTTAATTTCTTTTAATTTGCATTTAAGCCTTGTAGTTTATGTCCTTTTCCTGTAGTTATAATAATCCCAAATCCTTTTTTCGTTCAAATCTCCCGATCACTTTACGTTTGATAATCCACTACATAGCTCGCTGGGACATAACGACCCGGGGAAAAACTATACTCCCCAGATCTTCATTGCATTCGTGCTTGAGCAGTTTTAAGCTAATTACGGTCTGCCATTCACAAGTGGCAGGTTTGAGTGATTTAGCTTGACTGTTTGGCACGCATCAGAGAGCCAGAGATGCCATAGTTTTTAGGTATTGCGGGGATATCTTGGAAAACCTTCCAGATGAAATAGGTGCTGAAGCTAAGGCTTTATTGAGCTTAAGACTTACAAGGTCGGTTGGTTAAGGAACACGAAAAATCATTGAAAACTTGGGATCTTTGATTATGAACAGTTATTTAGAATGTAATAAGTTCGCAGAAAAACTTGGTGTTTTTACAAGAATTGATAGGCTCGATCCTTGGTAGGTTTTGCATTCACTTTGTGATTTATTACATAAACTTGAATAAATTTTTGTGGTCTTATTTTCATATGATTATTGTGAGTCAATACTTAGTGTGTTGTATGCATAACTTTGTGAGACCCTTCAATAATTCCACATATCCAGTGATTGTCATTCCTATTCCATGTAGCCCGCAATGCCAACCAAAGGGCAACCAAAATAAGCTTTACCCAAACACCCTCGAATCTAAACAGACAGATTGTGTTACTCAAAAAACATTTTTTCCAAAGATGGCCACTTTAGTGGGTGATGGAAATGATAGGAAAAAGAAGCTAATTTTTTAAATAGTCTAATTATGTTTAACATTGACTAGAGACTGCTGGGAAATTATGTTGAGATCGGACACAGGTTTGGGTGTGCGGATTAAACACTCGTTTGAGCCTACATAATTCCGATCGCAACAAGAAGCAGGGCTAATAGGCACCTCCCCTTGGGATTCCAATCCCATGTAATCAGAGGTTTACCTAATTTTCCCGCCAAAACACAAGAGTTGTGTTCGTTGACCATCAAACATGACCGTTGGATCCACCAACTACCACCAAATGTCGCCAAACTGTCATTTTGTTAATAACAGAATTTTGGTCTTATTTGGAACACAAAAAAATTCACATAACTTTTTTTTTGGGCTTATGAGTTCTTGTGTCCAAAAGTAAGTGCATATCTTGAGTAATCCAATAGAGATTTCGTGTAAGCAAGACATTTTTAACCGTTGTCCCTAACAGAATGTAGAGAGATGATTGAACTTGCAGGTAAAATGGATTACCCATATATGGTTCCACATAGAGCTTATCGTTGCAACTATGGATTGAAGTTTTGTTTTCTATGATTACATGTCTTCATGGTTTGATTTCCATTTACCTTGTTACTATATCTGTTACTATAATAATTGACCGTGTACGGTACCTCCGTACACGCGTAGAAAAACCAGTCCAACCCCGGATCACGACCCACCGGTCCAGACTGAAAGGAGATGTAAGAAAAACGTTTGGGAGAGATTATGCTTATAAACTAATAATCGTGTGATATTGCTGTCAACATTAGCCTTGCATATACCTAATATCATAGCTAAGTGGTTGGTACTAACTAGGAAAGATATGTTTCCTAGATAGACTAACCTTTAAATATGATTCATAACACCCGTTTAATAAAATTCTCTAAATGTGTATGTAATTATACAATCAACAGGAGACAGTCATGTAAAACTCCTTGGTAGAGTAAACGTGATGCACAATGATAAGTTCATGGTTTAATAGTAAAGTAAATGCAACCATATATGTTATGGTTTTAATAATGAAATACTGAAGCTTGTGTTGATAATGATGCGCCAAACTTTCATTTACTTTAACTTTCACTGGCGTTTGGTGCACAAAATACTCTTTCAAGCTGAGGCTAAATTGTTTGAGCAATGGACCTTATGATGTGAATGATATGTGTAATAATCTGAATTGATAATATACTCCAACGGGTAGTATCAAAAGAGTAAATGCAAACACACAAATGAGCATATAATCGATTCATGATGTATTAGAGCTATTCAACCCGTGGTAAATTAACCCATCGGTGCAAAATATGATATCCACAAGGTGTTTTTATAATTCTAGAGTGCATGGGCATATCCATTATCCACCGATGAATTTAAGTACATACTATCTAGAGGTGGCAAAATGGTTGGGTTGGGTCTTGGGTCTTAGATGGGTATGAGTCTATATGGGTATGGGTCGAGATGGGTCACTAGAAAGGATGAGTCTAGATGGGTATGGGTCAAAATGGGTATGAGCCGGGTCCGGTCGGGTTTTTTGGGTTTTACTAGTTTTTTTTGTTTCATCATGGAACAAAATAATTAATAACTGTAAACAAAGACAAAAAGTATTCAATATCTGTTTTTTACGTTTTCGTCAATTTTCATCCGTTTTCGTCTGTATTTTTACGTTTTTATATGTTTTAATCCGTTTTTGTCTGGTTTCATCCATTCTTTACATTTTTATACTTTTTCGTCCGTTTTTATACGATTTCGTCCGTTTTTATACGTTTTCATATGTTTTTATACGTTTTTATCGGTTTTTATACGTTTTTGTCAGTTTTAATACGTTTTCGTCCGTTTTTACACGTTTTCATCCGTTTTTATACGTTTTCATCTATTTTTATACGTTTTCATTAGTTTTATACGTTTTTGTCAGTTTTAATACGTTTCCGTCCGTTTTTATACGTTTTCGTCCGTTTTTATCGTTTTCGTCCTTTTTTACGTTTTTATCCGTTTTAATACGACATCGTTCGTTTTTATACGTTTTTGTCCTTTTTTATACGTTTTCGTCTGTTTTTATACGTTTTCATCCGTTTTCATACATTGTTATTCGTTTTTATACGTTTTTGTCAATTTTAAAACGTAAAAAACAGACGAAAACGTGTAAAACGAACAAAAACGTAAAAAAGCAGGCGAAAACATGAAAAAACGAGCGAACACGTAAAAAAGCGGACGTAAACGTGTGAAAACGGACAAAAACGTAAAAAAGCGGACGAAAACGTGTAAAAAAGTAAAAAACGGACGAAAACGTATAAAAACGGACAAAAACGGATAAAACGTAAGAAAACGGATGAAAACGTATAAAAACGGACGAAAATGATAAAAATGTATGAAAACGTATGAAAACGTATAAAAATAGACTGTGAGTGATTTTTATAATTTTAGTTAACAACCAACTTAAACCATTTGGATATTGTATTAGACCCATATGGGTATATTATTATACCCAACTAGACCCATCAACATTGATTAATTAAAATCAACTAAAACCATCTAGACTCATCAATTAAAATAAACTTAACTCATTTAAACCCATTTAGACTCATCTCATTAAAAAAATTAACTCAACTAGACCCAAATTTAACCATTAGGTCTTAAATTGCCACCTCTAATACTATCGATGTGAATAGCTAATTAGTTTTTTAAAATAGTTTTGACCCATGCCCGAAATAATTCATCACATCGATTCCATATGGATGTGATAAATGATAAAATAACTCTACAATTAACATTTTTATAAAATATCACATTAAAGGTTCCTAGGAGATAAAAAATTATAACCATATGATTGGTTAGTAAAAGATTTGTGTGAAAGTTTATTTGTTTGTTCCTGAATTTGAATGTGCTAAGATTCCGCACATGAACGGGTAGTAATGGGCTTCAAGAACTATTATACCAAGGCATTTGTAATGCTATTCATATGGGAGAAAGTTTCTAATACTATAAGTGCACATTAAATGTGAAGCGAAGTTTCACGATTGGGTGTAATCGGGTTGGACAAAGAACATGGAGTTAATATTCAGTTTACTATCCATGTATTAATGTGAACTAGCATAGTACCCGCGCGAAGAAGCGGCGATATCCGACATGTTAGTTTTTCTCGTACATTGATCTTTAAGCGGTATGCAATGAGAGTTAGTATTAGACGGTTTACCCGTTTGATAGTTCGAAAATAGTAGATGGGTATTTGAATTTCCGTAAAGTATAGCAATACAAATATAGATATACATACTTATACTCATTTGAACTTTGTATAACTTGAATTTTTATGATGAAATTACAACTATAAATTTGTATTATTGTAAGTTTGTAACATCCATTTTAATATTAAAATTTAATGTGTCATTAGTGTACATTATAATGCAATTATTATAGTGTAGAATTTAATTATATGAATTACTAATTTTAGTAAGATGTGTAGGCTTAAAAATTTAAGACTTCTTTTTTTATAAAGTCCTAAATACATTATAAACTAGTATAGATTGAAGCTAATTAGTTACTAACCTATCATACGGTTAACAACATTGTGAAGAATCGGTGTGCACTGAGTTAACGATTTTGCGTATATTATTGGCATAATAAACGGTTGATATGTTTCATATGGTCTCAATAACGTATAAATGCGATTATCCGTCATACGCAAAACATATTCAATAATTGATAGGTTCCCTCAACATAAGTGTGGTTTACCAATTATGATAAGATGCTCCCAAATTATTTAAAATAGTGTTTTTATATTTTGTTCATGACTAGGTATATTGGAACATGGTTTAACATAAAATAATCAAACGGTAAAATCGTTTCATTTAAAAACGTGTATTTATTTAAATATTGTCCTTTATTCCAATGGTTTATAGATGTGACTTTTTACTATGATGCACGTGCATGATTTCACTAGTGATTTACTCGCAATGACACCATGGATCACAATCCTTCCGGAAAGTTACGGGCAAGTAATATCGCCGCGATGTTGATAGTAATAACGCGCAAAGAAACCTTAACCACAACCTAAACTCAATAGTTATTCTTTCATGGTTAAGTTCCTATTGCAATCCATGTGTTAATATATAGGTTGGCCGACCTCTAATAGCGCTATTCATACTACCTATTGCCCCACACAAGGAGGTCGCACGAACAGTGCGTATAAATTGAGTGCGAACGGCAAACCAATCGGGACTAACAATGCGAATGTACAGTTTGTATGAACAATCCATCATAACAACTATTATATACTATCAAATCATGACTGCTCCGAACATGGGAGACTCGGCACTGCTCCGAACAAGGGAGACTTTAGGCTGCTCCGAACAAGGGAGACTTTAGGTCAAGGACGTACGAACTATTAGGTTCAAACAAGTCATAAGGTAATTATTTAGGTCCAAAAGTCTAAGGGTTCAAAATATATATGATAGTTCAAATAAAGTCAAAAGAGAGTTCAATATAAGTCAAAGGGTTCAAAATATATCAAAGAGTTCAAATCAAGTCAAAGAGAGTTCAATATAAGTCAAAGAGTTCAAAAAGTTCACAATTTAGCGCAAACAATAGAGTTTAAATTTTAGGTTCATGCATTTCACCCCAAATAAGAAAAGCGGTAAAAATGGGAGCTCTGAATACTCACCTTGGCAAATAGCAGTCTGAATAGTGTCAAGTCAGATGATATGAGTGTGTGGCACCGACACGCAACCTAGATTAGTGCGACAAGTCTCAGTTTTTGCTCATGTTTAAGACTCGATGAAGTTTAACTAAACTTTATAAGTTTTTCAATGTTTGTGTTGATGTTGTTGTTGCTCGTGTGGCGTCATTTAAGTCTGAAAACAGTTTTTTGAAAGTTTGCGAGTATTGGCTTATGATAGTATATAAAGGAAAGGAAGTCGAGGATGAACGCAATTTTGATTTGATGATGACCAAATGGTAATGTACAGAAAATAGTACGTATGCGGTTTGAATGAATGGGATATATTAAGTGTATATATGTTTTCATGTCATTTAATATTTAAAGAAAATGCATTTGTTTTTAATAGAAAAGTAAGTCTTTAACATGTCTTAGGCGTTGAGATTCAGCAGCCTCCCATTCTTGGAATTGAAATGCCTGATGCATTATTAGGAGCGCTGTTAGTAGAGCTTGATTGTCAAACTGCCTTGATGTTTTCACATTTTTCAGAGAATAATCTTAAAAAGGAATAAGGGCTATTGTTTAGCAAAATCCTATATCAAGTATGATTACGTAAACTTTTATAACAAAGATATTCACTTTGAATTTAAAGATGATCATGCAACTAAACAAAAAAACAAATAGATATTTTTTTCTTCGGTAATGGGACCTGCAAGCTAGAAATATGGTGTGCTCTATAATTAATTAATCAATGGGACCTGCAGGCTTGAACTGATCTACTTCAAAAATTCGTCCTTATGCATAAACGAACACTTAGAAACTCAATTTCCTAAGAAAATGACCACAAATACAAAATCCGTTCGATTAAAGCCTACATATGGGTTTACGGCCCTACCATATAGTATACATTAAAGCCACAAATACAAAATCCTGCCGCCACGAATCCCGTCACCCCCGCCACATTATGAGGCTGATTTTGATCGGTAAGTGGCAACGAGGAACGATTGCAGCACCGGATCACGTGTTGATAGTGCTATTTCGTCTCGAATGTCCATTGTTTAGCACTAATTTTGATCAATTTTGAATTGGGCTGTTAGGGTTTGTAATTTGGGAGAAAATTTGTTGGTGAGAGTAAAGGATGGTGTGTGTGGGTGAAATGAAGAGATAGAATGAAATGAGTGAATGGGATTGGTGTTAATTATGATTGATATTCCAAAAATACCCTTGTGTAACTAATTATAGTAAAATGACAATTAATCTACACCCTTAGATTTAAAAAAGATTGATGGTTGAGATATCTTGATTTGTTCTTAAGATAATTCTTGTTCCGCATTGAATTTTTATCATATTGCTTATAATCTAAAACTGTTTTCATAAATGATTTAAATAAATTTAATATTATATACCTAATTATGTATCATGTCACGTATTATACACGATTGGTAAAATAACGATATATATATATCACAAAATATGGACAAATATCGGTATCAATTGGTATCACAATTGGTAAATATTCGTAGAAATTTGTCCAATATTCATAACAAGCAATGTATATATATGTTTACAACAATGTTATAATAAAACTATGGTGTCTTCAAACATATATAGTGTATTTCAATTATTAAAGGGTTAAATACATTAAATGTGTTGTTTCGTTGTATACAAAATATTTGTTCATAATGTTAATAACTTTTAAATACATTTTGCGATGACCCTTGTGTGAATATATTCCAATCGTTTAGATCATTGTATCAATCTCGCCCATTACATTGTTCAGCATTATAACGTTGTTTATAATGCTGATATAAACATGATCCATATTCGTATAGTGAAATAGAATAACATGAATATGATATACATATAAAATATAAATGTTGGTGAGACATGATAAGTTATTGCTTGAATATTAACTCTGCACTAACAGTCCTCACTAACCAATCATTAATATTGAAGTTAAATGTGCATACTTTTTCAATCATGATTCACAAGTAATAATAACAATTCAGATTATTTGCAAACTATTTGTAATGTCGGGAGTAGTCTGTGAATTGTACATGTGATAATTATTGCCCCATGGGCATATATGTCTCAATGGTTTAATTATTGTTTGAGTTACAACGATTACCTTAAAATTGACCGTTAGCATCAAAGGTCCGATAGAAAATGTGAACAACACGTAACGTGTGCATGTAAATCATACCATAAATCGATGTGTTGAACATACCTAAATAACGATATTGATGTCTGATTTGGTATAACCGATGTAAATTTTAAGAATAAGGCTGGTCTCAATCGTGACGCAGGATGACGTGGGTCACCATACGTATGCGTTAATTTCTCTCTTCAACGACCAAACATGACCCGGATGCCCCATTCGATGACCCAAGTTTGTTTGTTTGTTTGTTTTTTGTTTTTTTTTTTTTTTTTTAGAAAGAAAAAAAAAAGGGACGAGACATGTACAATATCGGTTGCTTTTTAGCCCGATATTGCGTTTTCTCTACCTATGACCGATCTAATGCTCGATGTCCCAACCAAGACAACCGTGTGAACATCGGTTGAGGGCTACTTTTTTCGATGCTCAACCGATATTTTGAGTACGAATGCGACCAGCCTAAAAGTTTTAACATGCAATATTATATCAATTAACAATCCTATGAGTACCGATATCAAATACTTTGTGATTGTTGTGTAATTAGGTTCCATGTGTAATCTGTTTAGAGATTATTGCCGAATATAAGATAAATATATTATTGAGGAATTGCAACTAAATTATATGAAATTTAGGAAAATATTAATAACATATGTGATAAACTATATGCATGTTTTAAAGATCACGGATAATAGTGTTTCCATCTCAAACTGTTATTGATACTTAAAGTAGTATTACTGAATAACATTAGGTATAATAGCAATTTATCATGTAATAGCTATATTTAATATTGTTGTTAAACTTTCAGGGCTGTATACGATTGTGACTAATTACAATTTCAAAGTATCGTATAACCTACATAGCATTTTTCAATTCGTACAAATATTTTTCTAACATCATTATATGTTGTAGCTATCAAACGGTTTATGGATACGACCTTGATATGTACAAGATTGAAGAGTTACCTCCAATGATCATGCCATCAACACCTCAAAGTTTCTTCAAGCCTTACAAATCAAGGTTTATCACAATGGTTGAATAAACAAATGTTTGAAGACAATATTGGAAACGAGTTATTACCTCATTTTACCAGTGTGTTCGTTCAAGACAATTTATCTTAGTGCTTCTTAATGTTCGTTCAAGACAATTTTATTTCTATTTCAATGTGTTTCATTTCAATAATTAAGTAATTTTATGCATTTTCTTTCATCTATGTAGAAATTCCTTAAAAGAGATAATAAATGGGGATTTAGTAAAGATATCGATTCCTTCACTGTACGTAAAGTGCTTACTGAAGAAATAGTTAGCCACTGATTGATTTACATGTCTTACGCAATTATTCTAGATTAAAAATATCATCCCCACACTATCAATTTTAAAATGAATTGTCTTATTATTTAGGTATGTGATAATATCATAACCATTATCGATTGGAGTGCGATGCTATTTAATTATATGGTACACCCTAAGAGCACTTGCAATCATAACATAAGTTAAAGTTTAACCTCCTGCTACGTCAGCGTCACATCAGCTTTAACATTTCACCTTAACTCACCCAAAAAACACTCACTATCATAACATCCCAAGGTTAAACTTTAACTCACATATTTTCAAATCCAACCCCTAAACTAAAACAAACACTTTATTTATTAAAAAAACATAACACATTAAACATTAAAACACAAAGTACATTAAACATTAAACACGAATTACATTAAACATTAAAACTACAACGAGATTGATGAAAATAAAACTACTAAAACTTAAGAATACGAATCATCTGAGTTTCAACCCTCGTCACTCGAAGAGGAATAAAACTCGCCATTAAAGCACTTTCTCTGCATGATGGCAAAGTAGTTATCCCTAAGATATTGAGCTTCTCTTGCTTCCTGTTCACGACGAGCAGCTTCCTTGCGTGCCTCATGTTCCATAATCTCTCTATAATTTTCTTCGTCCTGTTCAAGTTGACGAATGGAAGTCTTACTTAACCCAAATAGATTGTTTTCAAGATCCACAAGTGGACTGTTAGCAACGGGATTGTTAACAGGTGGAGTTTTAACAATTGGATTGTTAACAGGTGGAGTGTTTAAAAATACATTTTCCGGTTGGAAAACCGGAAAGACATCTTCAGGTGGTGTTGAATAAACTTCAACTTCTTCTGGTGGAGTTGGAATGCTAGTTTCCGGCAACTGTGTTGGAGTTGGAAAGCTAGTTTCCGGCAGTTGTTGTGGACTTGGGAATTATTGAGAAAAATCTTTGCGAGACATTTTTGTGTGTGTGAGTTGTGTGTGTAACTTGTGTGTGTAAGTTGTGTGTTCTAAACAACTCTGGTAGAGTTGTATATATAGGCAGAGTTGATTTGATTTTGAATTTGAATTTGAATAAATCCCACTCATATCTGATTTTTAAATTTCAAATTTGAATTTGAATTTATCCCGCTAAGAATTAACCAGTATAATTTAAATTTCAATTTGAATAGGTTGAGGGGGTGTAAGTGAAAATTTATTTGAAATGATTTAAGGGGTAAAATGAATTTTTTTTTATATCTCTAGGCTTAACGCCACGTTATTGTGGTAACTTGCAACCTTTGACCCAACGTTAACACCGTGTGTGGTGTGGGTAACGGGCATTAACGCCCCACGTTAAGCAATAACGCTCGTTTGAGCGTTACGATACCAAATGCTCTAATGCATTGCACATTTCAAGCTATATTCCTCAAAGTTTATGAACGTTAATTCATACGCAAAGATGACTTACAAGATTGAAGTATGTGATAATATTATACCCAAGAGTTGGCCATAGAAACTCTTGTGGTTAAGCATTATTCAAATGGCCCGTATGAAAGGTGGTAATGTCTTACACATATTAGCCCGTATGAAATTATATTAGAAACAATTTCAATGCTTTTGATTAATTAGTAAGGATTAATACAGATGGCTTTATCTAGGGATGAGCATTTCGGACCGAATCCCGGAACCGAACCGGAACCGTATCGGTATCGTACCGGTACCGTACCGAAACGGTATCGATTTTTGAAATATGGTACGGTTCCGGGACTACGAAATAAAGTGAAAAAAAATCGGGACCACTAATTCGGTACGAGACCGGTACCAAATCGGGAAATTCCCGAAAAAAGCGGGCAAAACCCGATTTCACGGTACCGTATCCGAATCCGCTCGATCTGCACGGTACCACTAATTTATGCTCGGGAAAAAATCGGTACCACTAATTCAGTACGAGATCGGTACGGGACTGGTACCGTGCTCATCCCTAGCTTTATCAATTACAGTTTATGGCTGTCATCAATTGTTTCAATGTATAATACAACAATGTTGATAATGACACCCTTTAATAATCATATTATTACATGAACTCATTATATTATTGTTACAAATTAAAACTTGCACAAGATGTGCTTAATTTAATATGCAAGAGTTTTTTTGTACAAAATTAAAAGCAAATTTTGTAATACTACAACTTCCCTGGTACTATCTATAGGTTTGGTATTATATAAATGGTAGTAATCATTTTTGTAATACTAAATTCACAGTTTTGAACGTCTTTACTCTTTACCCACATGGTGAAAACCACTAATTTCGACAAGTTATATCTAGGTATGAACCAACAATTGTTTCAATTAAAATTAGCTTATTGGTTAGTATGATTACTAATATAACAGTGATATATACAATATTATGCTGATCTAAATGGTTACGATTAATAGGGATATGGACACAATGTCATAGTTTGATGGTTTTATAAATAAAGACAGTGCTTGACCATCTATTGTGATAATCACCATGCTAGTGGTAAATTAACAGAAGTATTCCAATTTTAGATTAAACTATGCAATTGTTAGATGCTTGAAAATGGTACATTGCTAGTGTGATTGTAACTAAACATTACATAAAATACAATACGAAATACGATACGGTACGAAAAAAAACATACGATACAAAATACATAAACATAGCTTAATCTGAATGCTCCCCGCATGCAGAATCATACGAAGGAGACCTATACTCAAAAAATTCGTCAATGAAAGCCAAACGTTCTGTCTAGTATTAGTGTAGTGGGTGCTGTTGGAATTAGATATCAAGACATTCAAATAAATAATCACCAAAACATCAAAGTAATATTGCGGAAGCGTATAAGGATGTATTAACGAATAATTAATTAACATAAAGAATATGCGTACCTTTGTTGATTCTAGCCGAACAAGAATCAAATCCACAAACTAGCAACGGATGAACCCTAATTTGATTTAGTTAGGATTATATGAATTACCCTCACCGCTTTGTAATTCAATCCAAGATAATAACAAAAGTATGTTATTACTAAGTTCTTGTACACACGTACTAAACCGAATTAAAGTACCGCTAGCTTTTATCAAACAAATAACTTGGTTTTGTGGAAAAGACTTGAATCGACCCTAATGAAGGTGTCGACCGGTTTTGGAGACAAAAAACACACACAAACAATTTAGGGTTTAGCTTATGAGCACAAGAGATGGAAAAACAAGACCCCTAGCCTTGTTTATATACCCAAGTAAACTTGGTGAACAAGTTGGTCCTTGTTTCCTTTTCTTGATGGCCGATCGGTTTGGGTATCCCTTAGGGATTCCGGAACCTTCCCAACTTTTGCAATTTAGTCCTTTTCCATAAACATTTAACGACCGTTAGTCCATTACATTAATTACTTAACGTCCGTTAGTTATTTCGTTTAATAAATAAATAAATATAACTTTTATATTTAATTATTAACTTTAAATTCTCATACGTAAAGTGTGCAATCCCAAAGTCTCGAGTTCGATCCTAACTCACGCCTACTAATTTATATCCATAAAACCAACACTCCCACTGGATATATCTTAATAGAGTGATCACATTCGGTTAGCGTCTAGCAACACTTGATGCCTCTAGTACAACTCGAGTAAGGCTCCCGGAAAACCTTTAATGATTTCTCATTATTATTATCCTTTTGTTTCTAATACCACGTTAAATAAAGATATGGAATTAAGTCATTCTTTATATAACTATTACATTTCTCGTTTGTAAGTGATTGACCAAGATTACCGAATCATCTAAACATATTTAGGGAGATTTGGGTGCGACGACAAACATCTTGTCAACCCTACGAGGGCCCAAGAAGATTAAACTCCAAATAAAATTTGAAGGAACAAATTCTATCTTGACTACAAGAATAACCCACAAACTTTGTAACATTTCGAAAACAACCCTTATGACTACCGATTCACGTATAGCGTTAAGTTGCTCCACGTAAATGCACTACATTCATGACACTTATCCGGTATCTCAAGTCCGAGGATAACTATTCATAATTTACTTATAACAACATCCACAAAGTAAATTATGTAGTTGGATAAGTCCTATATTCAATTCATTGAATATCATCCGAAATTGGTATGCATTCTCATCAATATACTTTCAAGTATATTCTACCACATCTCTCGATTTGTCTTAGTTTAATGATACTCCCATATCATTAATCGACAACGGACATTTAGAATAACTAAGTTACTCACGGATTAAACATGCAAATATAGGACAACAATATTATAAATGAAAATAAACATAATCCAAACTTTATTTCATTAAAATAATAAATGTTTTACAATATCCTTTATCCAAATACTAATCACGATTATGCATGAAACTATTAGCTAAACGAAGTCCAATTCCATTGGCAAGTCCTACAAGCTTGTCTTTAGCTAAAGCCTTAGTGAACGGATCGCCTAAGTTATCATCGTGTGAACTTTCGGTGAGATTTATTTCACCTTCCGGACTTGTTCCCGAACATAGTGATACTTCAGAAAATGTCCGTGCCCTTCATGACTCTGTGTTCATTGGCAAATATGATTGCGCAGTAATTGTCACAATACATATCAATAGGCGATTCAATTGAAGGCATAACACCAAGCCACGAAATGAATTTCCTAATCCAACGACCTCCATTGCAACTTCCCGGCAACTATGTATTCGCTTCATCGCAGACATCGCATCGTATCGCTTCTTGCTCTTCCAATCAATGCTCCTCCATTGATGACAAAGACATAACCCGTCACGAGACTTCGTATCATCTTTATCACATTGCCGGGACGCATCACAAGAACTCTGTAACATCAAGCTCGTGTGCGGATTTCCACCATACACTAAAACATATCTTTAGTATTTCGAGATACTTGAATATGCTTAATGACAATCCGATGAAGTTCACCGGATTACGTTGATATCGACCGGTCATGTTTTGAGCAAACGCCACATCGGCCTTGTGCATCTCACAAAGATACATAATAGATCCTACACCAAGCATAAGGAACTTTTCGCATGCGTGCCACTTCAAAGCAGTGTTGAAGCACACATATCGCTACATAAGCCATGCTTTACTTCCATCGGCAAATATCCTTTCTTGGAATTTTGCATACTGAATCTCTTCAATATTTTATCAATGTAAGCGCTTTGACTTAAACCAATTAACCGCTTTGACCTATCTCGGTAGATCTTAATTCCCGAATGTATGACTTCTCCTAAATCCTTCATGGAAAAACACTTCCCAAGATATGCCTTAACATTTTGCATGCTTGGAATGTCTTTTCCCATAATTAATATGTCATCGACATAAAGAATTAGGAAAATTACATCACTCCCACTAACTTTGTGATATACACATGGCTCATCAAGATTTTGAACAAATCCATACCTTTTGATTTCTTCATCAAATCTTTTATTCCATTGCCTTGATGCTTGCTTCAATCCATAAATGGACCTTTGAAGTTTGCATACACGGTTTGGAAATTGTGGATTCACGAACCCCTCGAGTTGCTTCATATAGATGTCTTCATCTAAGCGACCATTTAAGAAGCGGTTTTGACATCCATTTGCCATATCTCATAGTCATAGTATGTCGCTATAGCTATGAGAATTCTAATAGCTCTAATGTCCGCTACTGGAGAAAAGGTCTCCTCGTAATCAATGCCATAAGTTTGAGTAAAACCTTGCGCAACTAGACGAGCTTTATAGACGTGTACATTGCCATCCATGTCGGTCTTAATCTTATAGAGCCACTTACTCCCAACCACCGAGGCGTTTGGAGGTAAGTCAACCTCTACCAGCACTTCATTTTCTCTCATGGATTGCATTTCCCATTCATTGCAACCGCCATTTAGCCTTGTCGGGACTTGCCATGGCGCTTTATAACTAGTAGGCTCTCCAAGATCTCCTAACATAGTTTCCTCAACCTCTACGTTAAGACATAGACGTTCGGTGCACGATATTCCTTACGGATCTCGAACGGAATCACTTCAACTTCGGTGGAGGACCCAAACTATCGTGTTCTACCGAAGTACGTTAGTGTTTTCGTAAGGTAATGCATCTTCTTGATCGTCTTCCGGATCATAAACTCTCCCATCGAATTCTTGAGATACGAGATCTCTTTCAAGAAAATCTCCATACCTAGCAACAATTACTTTATTATCGGTTGGATAGTAAAAGTAGTAACCCATAGTTTCCTTAGGGTATCCTACGAAGATACACTTACGGATCTTTGTTGGAGTTTATCTCACGAGTCACATCTAACATACGCCTCGCAACCCCGCACCTTTAAATAAGACAAAGTTAGAGCTTTACCATGCCATATTTCATATGGTGTCTTATCAACCTTCTTTATGGGAACCATATTTAGAATCTGAACAACAGATTCTAAAGCATAATCCCAAAAGGATAAAGGTAGAGTGGTAAGATTAAACATAGATCGTATCATGTCCAACAATGTACGATTTCTTCTCTCGATACACCATTTTGTTGTGGAGTATATGGAGAAGTGAGATTCTGGACAATTCCATTCTCGCCTAAGTAATCTTTAAACTCTTAGCTTAGATACTCACCTCCTCATCGGATCGAAGAGCTTTAATCTTCTTTCCCAATTGCGGTTCTACTTGACTTTGAAAACCTTAAATGTTTCAAACACCTCATGTTTATGCTTAAGTAAATAAACATAACCATAACGGTGAAATCATCAAGTAAAGGTTAAAGTAGCTAGCACCTCTCTTTGACACATGTCTAAGTGGTCCACACACATCAAGATGAATAAGACCAAGTAGATCGAAGCCTCTCCATATTGCTATGAAAAGGTTTCTTAGTCATCTTCCCGGATATGCATGACTCACATTTATCAAATGATTCATCATTGATATTTTGCAAAAGCCCTTCTTGTTGCGACTTATGCATGCGAGCCTTGCCTATATGAGCAAGTCTACAATGCCAAAGATAAGAAGAATTCAAGTCTAACTTTATCTTCTTGTTAATGCTAAACATTGAATTATTATTATTGTTAGATACATTTCCAATCATATCAATTTCAAACACACCATTCACATGAATTGCTTTAAAATAAAATACACCATTTAAAGAAACATCAATTCCATTATGTGAAATAGTATGAGTAAAACCATCATCCAACAAAGCGAAAGGAAACAACACCTCTAATTATAGAAGGTGCGTAATGACAATTGTTCAATAATGAGACTAAGCCCGAAGGCAATACTAAACTAAACGTTCCTATGGCTTCAACAATGCATATGCGCCATTTCCACGTGAGATATTGCTCCCCATAGGCAAGCTTCCTTTCCACTCTAAACCCTGCGGTGTATTACAAATGTGAATACCACCCATATCATATACCCAGAATTATTATGATTTAGAGTAAATAATTCAATGACAAATAAATTACACAAGTACCGCTACCGAGGACCCGGCGTTCATCTTATTTGTCCGCAATTCATCAAGATAGAGCACGCTTTCTTCCAATGCCCAACTGTCTTGCAATGGTGGCATGCTTGATCCTTTTAGGATTATCCTTCCTAGGAGTAGGGTTCTTCTTGGGTTGAGGTTGATAGGCCATCACCGTTTGCCTTTGTCAACCTTTCCTTACCCTTCCCTTCTTGTTGTTCGCACGCGGTTTTGGCTTATTAATTCTTCCACCCGAATAGCAAGTACCGGGCGGTAGGAACCTTTTGAGGCAACCCTTTCTCATAATCAATGAGCAATGCGTGTAGGTCAAGAATCGCCTTCCCACGCAGATGCATATTGAAATTTCGACAAAACCATTAAAATCCTTGTTAAGGATCGATTAATCGATTCACGACCATGTCATCCTCATAAGTTTTGCCAAGTGCTTTTAGTGGTCCATGTAACCTTTCATTTCCAAAGACATGAGCACTTACGGGTTTACCCTATCCCCCTTACATGTGTGTAACGCGTCGGTCAAGTCATAAATCTCAACGGCAATGGTTTTCAAACATAGTTCAAGTTCATTGAGCATATTATATGGAAATAATGTTCGAACTGCTTTTGAAGAGCGATTCCATTGTTCCCAACATAAGACAAGCCACATCATTATGACGCTTATACTCCGGTTTCCACTCGTCCTTTTGAGCTTGAGTAGCTTCAGACCGGTTGGTTCAAGCAGGCAAGGTTCATAAAGATATTTCATACGATCAAGAACTCTGAGACAATTCTCAAAGAGCGGTGCCAATCATTGAAATTCTTAGAGCTACCAACTTTTCTCGATCAAAAAACTTTTGAACGCAGAATTTAGAGCGGCGTTAGTGTTATCGGTGTTTTGAGCCATTTCTACGTAAAAAGTTCAAGTATTAGTATTTTCGATAATACACTTTTCAAGAAAATAAATATACCCAACGGTAATATAAACATATAACCATATAATTTTCTCGAAAACTAGGATCCAATTATCATAGGTTCATCACATCGTTGATCCGCTAGCAACGAACACATATAATAAGGTAATGTCGAACATTAATTGGCAAACAATTTCCAACTCCTAGATCATTATGGGATTTATATTTTCCAACGCTATTGCAAATATAAACATGTTTCATCCCATCTTATGCCATTGAGTCCGTGTCTCACTTCCTACTCAACTTAAGTGTCTAACTTAAAGAACTCGCAAATATGTCCATGTAAGGTCCGACTTTACATAGAGATTTACCTCTCCATCACAATCTCGCCAAGTCTTGTCATGACGTAAATTGCAACTTCAAGTGTTCCTTTTAATTAGATGGCATATTCTTAATTTTAAAAGGGTACTAGTTTTGATTTTATGTGGTCAAATCAAATATGTACAAAGATGTCATGCATTCATCTTGTAGCATAATTTTAATAAAAACTTTTATTACCAATTCATAAAGATCAAATTATCAAAGTTTTGATTGAGGTATTGGGTTCACCAATCAAGGAATTTAGTATTAATTATCATCCATTATACCGTACTTTTGCATAAGTGTAAACACTTAGTGTTTCGGATAATTACCACAAGTGGCGCATGGAATTAAAACTAATTTCGCCTTAAGATGAGCTTGCACATTTATATGACTTACTAAGTAGCTCCACTCGAACTTACAGGAGGAGGATGTGTGCGTGCTAAAGCACAACCTAAGACATCCATTCGGTGGGACTATGCGCACTTCTTTAAACCCTTTTATTAGTTCATTCGAATGGGTGAGCTGTTCGGTCATTGTACCAAAGTCACCAATCAATTAAACTATATTGACAACTTAACTCTTCCAAAACAATTAAATTTCGCCATTGTTTAGTCCGTATTATTTTTCTATTCAAAATTACCCTTTGCTTAAAACCTGCCTAACATAATAAACAAACAAGTAACAAATAAAAAATAAACTACTAAAAACAATGCGCACATAATAAACAATTTATACGTGTAAACAAGTAGCCACACGCAACTTATTCGATAAAATCCTATTAATAATCAATATCTAGGTTAAATTAATGTATATATTAATTTAGGGTTTTCACTCCAGCAATAGAAAGTGAGCCACATACATCGATAAATCGATTGCGTAAACCCTTCATTAATTATACCAAATTGCACATAATTGATTCATTAATATATTAATTGGAGTCTTCCCCAATTCAAGATTTATCATAAATAAATATGTCTCAACAATTAAAACAATATATCATAAGCAACTTATCCATGACTAACATGCATGTATAATCATGGATATCATAACAATTATACAAGTAAGTCACAAGATCGCATATAAAAATTCCATGACACATAACAAATTATTCATGAATTAATCACGTAATCAATATTAATTCTAGGTTTTAATAAGGTTAGCAAACAATTTTCAAAACCCTAAAAAATTTTATACATGTATCGACTAAAAAAAAATAGGGAACGCCCCATTAATTAAAAAAAAATCGACCAATAACATAAATAAAACATAAACCCTAGATTAACATAGCAAACAACATACAAGTATTTGTTTTATTACGCGTTTATGTAATTAATTACTCATTAAAAACCAATGACTCGTGATGCCACTGTTGGAATTAGATATCAAGACATTCAAATAAATAATCACCAAAACATCAAAGTAATATTGCGGAAGCGTATAAGGATGTATTAACGAATAATTAATTAACATAAAGAATATGCGTGCTTTGTTGATTCTAGCGAACAAGAATCAAATCCACAAACTAGCAACGGATGAACCCTAATTTGATTTAGTTAGGATTATATGAATTACCCTCACTGCTTTGTAATTCAATCCAAGATAATAACAAAAGTATGTTATTACTAAGTTCTTGTACACACGCATTAAACCGAATTAAAGTACCGCTAGCTTTTATCAAACAAATAACTTGGTTTTGTGGAAAGACTTGAATCGACCCTAATGAAGGTGTCGACCGGTTTTGGAGACAAAAACACACAAACAATTTAGGGTTTAAACATGAAGCACGAGATGGAAAAAGCAAGACCCCAAATTGTTTATATACCCAATAAACTTGGTGAACAAGTTGGTCCTTGTTTCCTTTTCTTGATGGTCGATCGGTTTGGGTATCCCTTAGGGATTCGGAACCTTCCCAACTTTTGCAATTTAGTCCTTTTCCATAAACATTTAACGACCGTTAGTCCATTACATTAATTACTTAACGTCCGTTAGTTATTTCGTTTAATAAATAAATAAATATAACTTTTATATTTAATTATTAACTTTAAATTCTCATACGTAAAGTGTGCAATCCCAAAGTCTCGAGTTCGATCCTAACTCACGTCTACTAATTTATATCCATAAAACCAACAGGTGCGACTAAACTAGGCCTCATAATTTGCTACCCGTGGAAAAGTTTGATTTGGATTTTATACCCATTATTTTCGAGTGGCACACTAAAACTTAAACGTATTAAATTTGTCCGTTTGATCTCAATCGAGCAAATGTTTCGCCAATCGGTATAGCAAATGTTAATGGACGATATGGTATATATAAGTGAGATTCGATTTGTTAACTATGACAAACTATTTCGACCTCTTGTATGGGTTGATCCTATTCAATTCACCCATGGGGATATGTTTATCATATAAGCCAGCATTGTTGATTTTTCAAAATTAACTTATCAATTACATCAAGATTCTTATTATTGTTGATAACACAATACTAAAAACTAATGATACCCAGGGTTCATGTGGACCACTCAATGCTCCATTGTTGAGAAGATAATCTCAACAGATCATGGAGAGGACAATTAGCTACCGTGCCTATTGAAATATAATTTGATTCATCACATAGATAACATTCAATTACTGGTATTCATCCCTGAGATGCGGAGTTCACTACACTTGTGTTTCATATGGGATATTAAACCTTTACATTTTGTCGAACCGATATAAGCTGAGGTGTTGTTGGAGTTTCAAGAAAACAAACCATCTCACCACCTTTACACAATGTGATACATCTTAATCACCGATATTTAAAATACATCGATTGTACGATTGTGTAATGTGTAAGCCGAGACTTAATTTTTCACTCCCACAATTATTAGAATTTAGGTGAGTGTGCTCATTTTCAAAAGTTTCACCCCTGAAATCAACATTTATTATGGTTGTTATTTACGATTGGGTTATCAATAACAGAAATAGTGTGATTGCCCAAAAGATAAAATATATTAGCTGATAATAAGGGTGTAGAGACCTACTTAATGAACTATTTGAGAGAAGCAGTGTGATCTGTTGAGGCCCATATGCAAAAGTTGGGTATTTCCATCAACATATATTGTATATTGAATGTTTTATATCGCTAAAAGCATTGAAATTGTTTCTAATATAATTTCATACGGGCATAATACGGTTGTAATCTCAACATGTTGCATATCCTATTGAATGTTTTGTGGCTTGAACATTAGGCTGTACATTGGACTACTTATAACGTTCCTATAGGTATGGATATCCTATATGTAATAAATCTCATATGATATTATCGCTTATATTATGGATACCTAACCTAATGTCAAGTATTGGTAACGTTCAAAACCTCTTGCTGGGCTAAGAACCAATTTTCCCTGGTATATCGAGGCTTGTTTTAATATGGAGCTTGGTTACTAAGATCTAACACGACCATATCATCATTAATGATACAGCTTAACAAATACATGATATATGTTGAAGTAGATAGACACGTTCAACTTACATAATGTTAATAGTGTTAATGTCAATGACCATTATTTAAAGGGCTAATAACCTATTAAAGCATCATCCTTGTCACAAATGTTAGTTCGTAGTAGCGAACAAAAAAAATAGCTCTTTTAGACATTAAACTTGAAATCTTTGTCTTCCTTTAAGTATTATGACCATTATACCCTCCCAAATTACATTAATGGTCCCTGTGGGATTGCGAAAATTGCATCTATCGTCCCTAGCCTAAATTACATAAATGGTCCCTGTCGAAATTGGGAATCTAATCACAAATGAACATTAGCAACCTGACCGGAATGAATTTGAACACCAAGAATCCCATATGTTTTGTGATGGGTCTCCCGTTAACTTTATATATTGAGGATTTGTTTGCAACAGCGTTGATAGCATACACAAAAGTGATTCCCATTGGTTTCTCCCAATGGAGTCGCCGGCAAATTGAATACCAAAAATTAGTCTTTCTAACATGCTTTTTGCATTGAATCTGCAATTAAATACCAAAAATTAATAAGCTTTCATCTATGAATCATCAAATGAATATGATCTATGAACAAGATTCAGTGTGGCAACATGGGTGGTTCATAGTGGGTCGAGTGGGTTGACCCGATACACACTTTTCTCCAAACAAGATTCAGAGTGGCAACTCAGTAGACTTAAAAAAGGGTTAAGAAATTAGTACCTTGGCAAGTTACAATCTTTAGGCTGCCATCTCCACTTAGTATAAAACCTGTCAAGTCTTCCATTTTCGGAACACCGAAAACCACCATCTAACAACAAACAATCTTTAGACTCATAAAGTGGATACTTTTCATCCCACACCCAACTTTCCATCAAATATGTTACATTTTCCATCATCAAGAAACCCAAACTAATTCATGACCCAAATCACTTGACTCACTTAACCCGAACCAAGCACCCAACCCACGGTGCCCACTAGCTCTTAATCCTTGACCCATGGACCTATAGTCCAAGAAAAACAAACACAAAATGAATAAAAAACTGATGCAAAAACATCCTACTTCAGATGGCTTCAGTTTCTTGAATTTCTTCAACAAGTCTAGTTGGGTCATCTTTTTTTTACCCTTGTCAGAATCTTTATCAAATTTTGATTCGGAAAAATGGGTTTTTGTTTATTTGGGGATTAGGCAAAAGGGTTTTTTGAGAATCTTGAAAAAGTGAAATATACACCAGAAACACAAAAGGGTTAGTTGTGTGTGTGTTAAGGTGAGTTAAAAAATTAATTGGTTATTTATATACTAGGGACAAATGATACAATTTTTATAAATTTAAGCGTAAAATGGTCATCATAAATTTATTTTACTCAATTGAAGACAAAAATTTCAAGTTTAATGTCTAAAAGAGCTATTTTTTTTGTTCGCTACGTCGAACTGACATTTGTGACAAGTATGATGCTTTAATAGGTTATTAGCCCTTATTTAAACTTACTCATATGGTTTCCTCACTACATCCCAACACTCATATGGTTCCAACGTATATAAACACGTTCAACTAAACAATGTTGTGGGTATTGGTTCAACCTATGACTCTCCAACATATCATAGGTTCAACTGGCTACACAAACTTCTTTAGGAGACTTGATTAACAAATTATTGTTAATCAATGTTGTATTTTAGAAACATGAAGTGTTATTCCAAAAACCATGGGAAGAAAATTGAAGAAATAACTATGACCATATCGATTGTGTGAAATTAGGTATACCCATATATTTTTGCATCATCTAAACATATTAAGGTTGGACATTGGACAAAAATTTCAATTTTAGCGATATAAGACATTCAATAGATAGCACAAGCTATTAAAACAAGTAATGGAACCAAAATATTATTGCCAATGTAATGGATATTACCATAGGTACTATTTTCTTATAACACTTAGCCCGTCATAAAAATGTATATTCGATATAAGTGACTAAATCTGTATTTATACCATTGCATGAACTAATGCTTTATGAGATTAGCAAGTCCGACCTCAATGACATTAACTCCGTTAATATACGGTAACCATAGTATTTAACAATTTAATGCCATATAGCTTAACAACAAAATCTCAATCTTTAGTTAACTTATTTAACTAAAGTAAAATTACTAATTTACCCTTGTATATACAAGTCGATTTTCTAAAGACAACAACGGTCGAAGAATCTGCAATAACTCGAGTTCTAAGGCGCAATTTAACCCATTTTCTCGGCCACGTTTAAGTCAAAGTGTGAGCTACAACTTTTATTCTTTGAGCAAGGTTTTGTGAAAAACTAGAAGGGGGGTTGAATAGTTTTACCGATTAAAATTTCATTTTAAAGTATTTAGATGCTACATTATCATTCAATATATCATTAAACCCACCGGTAAATAGGTGTAACGGTCATAACCAAACAAAACACATAAAAATATCTCAATTTATAAAAACATACCCACAAATATACACCACAAGCACAAAGAGACAAAAAAGAGTGCAAACCGTTTGGTGGCGCATACCAACAATACAGTGCCAAATCAGAGGACCGCGTATGGGAGAGTGGTGTGGTAATGCGGTTACCGTGTGGTTGGGTCACCACCAGGTGATAGACCACCTTCCATTACTTGTTTTAATAGCTTGTGCTATATATCAATTTAAGGGATATCTGCATAATTGGCTAAAGCTAATCTCAAAATCAGCTTGTGCTATTATCAAATATCAATAGATACCGACCGTAATGCACTATTTATTGTCTTTCAAAACTTGATATTAACTCATGTTGCTGGAATCATATATATCCATTTGCAACGTTCAAAACTATCAAGAAATGAGGTGAGATCCATGCAAAACATGTATCATTTAAATAACAAATAAGTCAATCTCAACAATTCATCCACCTTTCATCTAATAGTTGAAATGAGGGCAAAATTGACATTTTAGCTCATTTAATATAAAAACTCACTTTCCACTTTTTTTAAAAAAAACAACATATCTTGCAAACGGTATATCTTGTTACTGAAAAATACACCATCATGACGAATTAAATCATCTTCTATAGATATGCACTTTTATATACTTTCGACTTAACATTTTTTTCAAAATTTTCGCCAGAAAAATCTCACGGATTCGTAAAAATCCCACAGATTCGTAAAAGACGAACTTTTTTCAAAATTTCGTCAAAAAATCCCACGGGATTCGTAAAAAAACCCACTTGATTAGTAAAAAAATCCCACGAGATTAGTAAAAATCCCACGGGATTCGTAAAAGACGATTTTTTCAAAATTCCGCCTGTAAAAATCTCACGAGATTAGTAAAAAATCGCGGGATTCGTAAAAATCACTTGTGATTTGATAAATCTATGGGATTTTATATAAATCGTGGGATTACAGATAATCCCATGGGATTCTGTATAAATCCCATAGGATTCGTCAAAAAAATCACTAGACTAGATGCAATACATAACTTTTATATAACTACATCCCAGATTAATGATTGTTAGTTTGCAAACATTAGCCATGTGATATTTGTGCCAAATAAAATAGCAACCAAACACCCTCTAATAAATTACTCTAAAACAAAAAAAACCATATGCCATATGCATCAAAAAAGGACTACGAAGCAAAATTCAAACAACAAACTCTTCTTGTTATTTCTGCTACAATTCAAACAAATAATATAAATCCAAATGAACAAGCAGTAGCATCAAACAAGAACCATTTGTTTGTGTTTCAACCACAACCATTTGTTGTTGGACATCTATATCTATGGATTCGCCGTCGAATCACCGTCACCGGTATTTTGTTAAAGCTACAAAATATTCATCTTCTTAGTAACCGTTTTAATCATCACCGGTAACGACGACGACTGTTCTCAATCCGATTAATTCTTTCCGCCACCGGAGTTTTCGATGCCGTCACCTCCTGATCTCACAACGCCGCTAACGCCTCCTCAATCTCCGCCACAAGTAAGAATCTACTAATCTAGCTCCGCCACCGTCGGTAATGAGAAGCAAATTATTTAGTAAAGATTTGGTTATTAGTGGGTTTGAAAAAGTTTAGATTTGATAGAGATGAGTGTTTGGTGAGAGAGATAGAAAGAGAGTGAGGGGCTGTTTGATTAGTGCTTAATGGGTTGATTCAGTACTGAATGATGAATCGTTTAGCATTAAGTGTGTTTGATGGGATAAAAAACCATCTCTGAATATAAAAAAATATGCTGACCGATTCTCTACTAAATGGAAGCAAAATTACTAAGCGCCAAATAATATGTTGCCACTTGATAACATTTTATTTCACCTCTATTATAATACTAAAGTACTATTTTATACTTGTAAACGAACGAGTGAGGTGTACCCGCCGCGTTGCGGCGGGGAAGTTTGCTATTCTTAGACGTTTTAGAGGCTCTTCCGGTAACAATTTTTTTAAAAATGTGGTAATTGCAAATATTGTGTATTGGTTGTAAGACAACGCTTTAATGAATTTTAGTTCATTTTGTTGCAGCATGTGTAGGTGGTTTGTATAGTAGCAATGTTTGCATGTGTTGTTATTGATTTAACGTTATAGTCGAGTCAAAAGACTGATTAGAATACTGTATGAAGCTTTAATAAGATGCAATTTACATTGTGTAAATGTTGTTTTGCGTATGGGGTTTGCTGTATGTGAATGTCTGACGGATTTTTTGTCGGATAAATGTTGATGCAAGTATGTTATAGGAAAAGGTGGTTTCCATTAAACTTAATAGTACAAAAGTATGCAGACAGAGCTGCATTTTCGTGGCCCTGCAGTTACATATCTGCAGCGCGCACCACCCCTAACAACCTATTTGTGCCAGTAACACATGGTGCAAAATTGTGCAGGCAACGCTGCACTTTCTACGTGCACATGACACGTTAGCCTAGGCTAGTGTAGGACTACTTACTGTACATATCGCTAGCTAGTTTACATTACACTAAGTATTATACTTTTTACATAAACCATATATCAGTGTTAATAGCCGAGAACGTGCTTTATAGGTATGCATTTAGGTACAATGATAAAAAGGAACTGGTTCGGATATATGAATGAGACATAACATATCTGCCAACGTATGTGATAGCAGTTAGAGGATGTTAACTCCATAGGTATATGTACAATCTATCAGCTACCATGTTATACAAAATCCTGTTGACATTCATGGCCTACCACACAGTTAACATCAGTTTCGCAGTCCTGCGATTATAGGTCGACCTATCGGTATATTGGTAGTGGTCATGACTAATGGGAAGTCACTAAACTATAGCATCTCAAATAGGTGTGAGTGTGACAACGATTTGAAAATGTGGGGCTATTATACATGATAATGCTATTTAATTGTTAAAGGTTTTCATCAACATGGGCCAGCTTATAAAACATTGTCATAATGTGTCTAATACCGTTTTTCCACAGAAGGTGTTGAATCATTAGGGGCTGTATGTGGCCAACCTATAAGCGACCTGCCTATTGTTAGTGTTCCTAGTAAGCTGATAATAGTACTGATGAAAAGGGAATTCTAAAAAACATTATATATTCAATGCAAGTAGCTATCATGTACAACCATATTAGTTTATGGGTATTGGTAATAATGTAATGGTATAACCACGCAAGCAATCACTAAATGGTAGAAGTTGCACGCTTGTAACTGAAAATGTGCCTGTAACCTATGTGACATCGATCCTGCTTAAAAAGTCTGTATAGACAATATTTTTTGTGACGTTAGGTGGTCTATCCTCCTGCGGTTCAATCACCATCTTTAGGCCATCTGGTGATGTGGCACGTGAGAGTGCCACATATAGTTGCCCATGACCGAATATTGGTTCAGGAAGGTAAATACCAATTTTTTTTAGCGATTGTCCCTGGCTTTTGTTGATTGTCATTGCATAGCAGACCTTTGTAGGAAACTGTCGCCTTTTAAAGATGAACGGTAATTTGTCATCGTTGGATGTCAGCAAGATCCTAGGTAAGAAGACCTTTTGCGCCACCCGTGTACCAGTAATGATCTTTGCTTCTATGACCTTTGAAAGCAGTTGACTGACAATCATCCTTGTACCGTTACACAGCCCCCCCGCTAGGTTCAGGTTCCGTAACAACATTATCGGCGTCCCAATTTTCAATTCTAGTGTATGAGGTGGTAACCCAGAAAAAGCTAATGAATTCAGATATTCGATAGGATAAAGAAGCTCTGATGCACCACCATCGTTTCCTCGTGGTATGGCCTCATCGATGCTACTATAAAAGTGGCTGTCACCTCCCACAATTTCCATCACCTTCTTGTTAATTATGTCGGCAGTCTCATTTTTGGGACACACTATTGCTCTATCCTGCAAAGTTTCCGCGCATGGCTGTTGCAATATAGCATTGTCATATATAAAATTAATCAACTGCCATCTGCCTTGTTCAGTCGGTGGAAAACAAAACCTTTCAGGAATCTGAATCCAGGAACAATTATCTGGATCCCCTGCATCTGGCTCACCAATAATACCGTCTCCTATATCAAGTAACCATTTAGAGAATGCCGCTGATTCTTGCTGTTGTTGAGCACTATCTGAACGTGAGTATATACGCATGTTCTGATGGAGATAAAAAACCTTGAAATGTCGCCAAAGATAGGATTTGGATACTGATGAAGCTATGATATCATTTTTTGTTCCTTTTTTCTTTACGGGTAATGTTTGCCTAAAGTCTCCTCCAAGCATTATGCTTCTCTTTCCAAAAACGCTACACGGTAGATCAAAGATGTCTCTCAACGTACGGTCAAGTGCTTCAAAACATCTCCTATCATTCATTGGGGCCTCGTCCCAAATGATCAAATCTGTTTCTTTCAAAAGCTGTGCAAGCTGTGTCGTCTTTTTGAAACTACAAACAGACTCATCTGTTAGCTGCAACGGTAACTTGAATCGTGAATGCGCTGTCCTACCTGAAGGTAACAGCAGCGACGCTATACCAGAGGAAGCAACCGCTAGAACAATTTTTCCTTGCGATCTAAGGGTTGTAATAATGGTTTTCCATAAAAAGGTTTTCCCTGTACCTCCATGTCCGTACACAAATATCATTTCCTGTATTTTATCTGTTGTTGCACGCATTATTGCATCAAATATCTGTCGTTGTTCTGTGTTTAGTTTTGGGATGAGTGAGTCCCTCTCTTGGGCGAGGTCAGCACGGTTGTAGGTCCTTTCTTCCATTATAAGCCGATTTCTCAAAACATTTAACAAATCATCCGGAGGCATGGATATACCGAAATCTGCTAACGATTTTCCATGATGCGCCAGCGCCATCTGCAACTCATATAAAACACCACCCTTTAGCTGTGGCTCATCTACATGAGTGAACTGCACACCATGTATGGAAGATAGTATTCTTGGAATATCGTCGACATGTATTGCCAAAACGAATCCCATAAATGTGGAGGATCAGTTACGTCACAAAAAACCAATATTTGCACAAACAATGCTCTAAGCTCTGATGACGTAGCAGTTGCCGCAGCCTCTTCCAGTGCTATGAACCATTCGCCGTCATTTTGAAGTAGGCCTAACGCCTCTGCAGCAGCCCTGTAAGTTGGGTAAGTATGATTGTTGATCGTTCTAATACTTGGAAAAGAGGTGCACCCTTTCTGATGACACAACAGAAGTCGCTGATAAAATAAGTCTCCAGAACTTGGGTGAACGTAGGTGAGCCTGCCCACAGATGGCCTGTTCCTGTTTTGCCTTGGGAACCATTGCCTATCTGTAACCAACCAAACGAATTCTGATGGGAACTGCAAGTTAAGTGCCTACCAAAAGTGTAGAACTTGTTAAAGTCTAACCATTCGGTCAATGTTGTTCTTTGCACCCAATGATTGTCCACTATTGACTGCAATTGTTGCGCGTTTCTGAATGTGATATGCTGCATGTTTTCAGGATGGATAGCCAATATCTGGACCGCTGGATCACGACTGTGTATATCAAAGCCCAGGATGCGCCAACATGCTTCATGAGGGCCAATGTAGCGAGCATCCATGAAATTCTTTATTTCATCAACAACTGGTGCTGCTCCGGGAACTGATGAACTGGGGGCTGCTGTATTGTTGTCGTCGCCAGCTAGCGCGGTGTGTGGTCTCGTTATTTTTGCTACTATTCTGTCTGTGCCCTTGGATATATACTTAAACAGGTACTTTATCAACATGGTCCACCCGCAACATTCAACATTTATGTGTGCATAAAACGCCATACACAGAGCTCGATTATAGGGAACCACATATCCGTTATCCAGCTGGACATTATGTCTTACAACATTAATGTGAACGTCACGACGTTGATAATGCACATAGCCAGCATCATCAATGAATGTATGTGCACAATAATCTTTTGGAAAATATTTTTTGCATGTTGTTTGGTCACGCATACATGCAGCAGCAGGAAATGCTATACCGCAGGGACCATGTATCATGAATTCACTGACGACTCTAAACCCTTCCGGATCAGTTAGCCTGTCGGGCAACTCTGCAGACACACAACGGTCAATGGCATCGGTAGTCATTGTCCTTGAACCACTGCTATTCCATAGTAACATGTGGCAATGAGGTAAACCCCTCTTCTGGAATTCAACAGTGTATAACACTGAAAACAGAAAATTGTATCGTTAAATGAACAATTACCAAAGAATACGCATTACTATTAAAGGTACATAAGAGAGTTGACATAGATATGTAACGTGCAGTTATTATAAGATGTATATATGAATGCTTATAATCCAGCCAACGCTGTTACCTGCAATTATAGGACCAAATGGCCGCCAGTCCCTTACATACTTAATCAGATCGTGTATCTTGCGTTCAAAGACTCTATCAATTATATCTGGCCTGTCGGCAGACGTTAAATGAGGGAACGACCGCATATACTCTTCTATTTCCGGCCACTTAACATTGCACGTAAAAGTCACAAAAAAGGCCGGGTTTCCATTCACTCGACATATTGCCAACGCATCTAGATAGTGGCTATACATATACCTTGGCCCTCCCGTGAATGATGCATGGAGTATTATCCTAGACCCAACCTGTGAACCCTCGCGATCACCTCTGGCAACAGCATCATGCAGACCTGCTAGGTATTCCCCTCTGATATCCGACTGTTTTTGTCTTATGAAGTCCATTCTATTCTGCTCAATCGAACAATAAGCCATAACAACATATTGCTGAAAAAGCCTGCCACCCCTTGTAAGAAGGCCATATCTATTAACCCTGTCATGTATTTGGTAAGCATAATATGCGTGCATCGTTAATCTCTTGTCAGCCTCAGGTTCTGCGCTAGCCACATCTATCAACCTTAAACCGGTATGATACCCTTGCTCGCCATAAATGAACAGTAAAGGTAACTGGAACGCCATATAGCATGGATGTAACTTGCTAACCCTTTGAGGCTCCCCGGAATGAGCTTCAATTACTATATCAAATTCAGATTCAGTTTCCGGACCATCTTGGAATACTATAGCCCCTATGGAGTCTGCCGTAGGTAACTCATGTTGCACTGATCCCACGACGTTATACAATCTGACCTTGAATTCAGGCACATCACTTTCTTGTAGTTTGTCCCTGGCAGACCTAAACAACTGTACCAGCGCGTTATGCTCATCCAACACTTGTATCAAACCTTCAACTATATCCTGTCTAAGACGGGTACCATCACTGCCCGTGAAATGGGCAAGCCTGTTTTGAGCCTCGTGCTCCGTATCATAAATGTAAAGCTGAAGAAACCGCGGGTCTTTACCTGCCTCGGGACATAAGTTACCAATATGATGATATATCTGTCCTGACACTTTGAAAACATATGGTCCACGGCCATTATTAATAGTGTCATCGACATTTGCACCAAGGGATGTCATAGAAAACATCTGATTGTATGCCCGTATATTATTCATGAAATGGTTGTCGGTAAAAAGCTGATGTATATACATCGGATATTCTCTGGGTATAAATAGCTTAACGCTCCCCCCTTTACAACACCGATTATACAATGGGCCCGACCGACGTGTTGAATAACTTAAGCGCTCTTCATACCAGAAACGGGCATGGCAGTGTGAGCAGACGCAATTGCAAGGGCCGTATGCTTTATAGTCGGCTGGCGGCCCTACAAAATAATTAATTGTAATTCAGAAACCGCTTAACTAATTATTTGTTCGTATAACCTGTTATGTAAATAAACTAATATGAATTAGCGAATGCTTACCATCTTGCCTAGCATGAGGTGTTACTGGCACAGACCAATGGGCATTGCGCCGAACATGTGGAACACGTCGAGGCGCTGAAGATCCAGCTGGTCGATGGCTGGCTCGAGAGGTGGCTATAAGATAACAAAGACATTAGTATCATAACCAACGTATGGAAAAAAGGTAAGAGCATTGGTCCTAGAATACAGTGACTACATGTATACAACTCACATTGGCCATATTGCTGCTGCTGAGGTTGAGGAACCTGCGATGGCAAAGAACGGTGACCATCTAGGAACGTCGCCATGCTCGTGTTCGCAAATGAGGGTTGGGCATTTGATGTAGCATATTCAGGACTATGTAATAATCCGTCTCCCAAAACCATCTGACCTGCCGAGGATGGAGCTGTGAAAAGCAACAGCATGATTAGTTTTTGATGGTTCCTGTAGGCTGCCATATCAGTAAATTAATATGAGTCAATAAGCACTAACCATCTTGACTAGGCAGGGATGCCGTTGGTTGAGATATTTGTGATGCCAAAAAACGTTGACCATCTAAGGGTGTATCCACGTTCATATTCACAAATGAGAGTTGTGCACTTGATGTAGCAACTTCTGGGATATGTAATAATCCCTTTCCTAAAACCATCTGATTTGGCAAAGATGGACCTGCAAATTGCAGCAACACCATCAATTTGGTTGAGATATTTGTGAATGTTTATAAACATTCACTTTGTCTTTTTTAAACAAAAAAGAAAGCTTAAATGCAGATAAGACACTGTTTCTATTTTGTTTGTGTGGTCACCAGTGATGCATAGAAAAATGGGAAAAAATATAATTTTTTTTATGATGTTACTCCATTACTTGTATTTTCTAAATGTCATTTGTTATGTTAGGCGTTTTTTTTTGGTTTTCTTATTGTATTTTCTAAGTGTCATTTTACTTTTGATACACTTTTAGTAGATATTGCAATCCCAATAAAAAAAATTCAGTTAATAATCACTTTTTCCTTCCGTTAGTTTAGTCCAATCACAAAATAAATAAACATGTAACTTTTTTTTATTGATTAAACTTTACATATTTAATTCTTTTGAATGTTGTGTAATATTTTTTTGGAATACAATTTGCCATATACTAAAATTTTATAAAGCACATAAACGCTTCTCGCCAGATTCGCTTATCAATTTTGGGATGTCACGCTTAGTTGCATCTGCATCTGCCCCCGTCCTCCTTCCCGTTTCCATCCCCGTGCAACTTAGAATGTAAGTAACACGGATGAAAAGGAAATAACACACTCATCAAATAATAGATCAAATCAACATATCAAATCCTTTAAAGATTAACAATATAACCACTTATGATAACAAAAACGTAAGCATTCAATTTAAGGATGATTTAAATGAATGCAAGGTGCAAGCCTTCAGGCGAAGGAGCAATAACATTTGGTCGTGTCGAACCTGGCCCAGTTTGCAGAAAAACACCAGAAATATTATCGTCCGAATATGTGGGATGCGCAGGCCTTTTTTTCCGACACAATTCAGCATGGAATATTTCTGCCAACAGAAAAAAATTCGAACAATGAAGCGACAATACTAAAGTGGTGGGAATTTGATCCTCAAAGGCCATACTAAAAAAGACAAAGTGAATGTTTATAAAAATATAATCCCACCTTCAACAGGACGTTTGCCTTTATTCGAAGGCCGACGGTTTTGAAAACAAAGTTGGGCCGGAACTGCATGACCAACTGTTTCCCGGCGTATCACATGAGGCTCATCGGAACCTTGCACCTCCACTGGCTGACAGATATTCCCTGTCTGAAAGTCCAAAACGACCGGGCCTTTATGGAGCGCTACACAGAATAGGAAAAACAAAACAATTGGATAAAAAAGGCACACATGATTAATAGTGGAATATGCATTGGCAAATATGAATCACAAAAAACGATTGTAACGCCAACCTCCATGCAAATCCATTGGATCACCGGTAGGTAAGAAAACATTATCAGGTCCCATGGATGAATGTGATTCCAAATGGTTAAACAACTGACACTGATGATCAAATGCATGACCCATCGAGCAAATAGAAGAATCGACAGCCTCAGGGACATTTGTCTCATGACCAACGAAGTGACTTCCAGTTACATATGAAGAAACATTGCTTTCAGAAACCTGGAAAAAACACCAACCATTTGAGGCTGAGAACAAATGTAACATATAGAAGCCACTCAACAACAAACAAAACACATAAGTCACCTGAACATCAGCTCCCGCAACATCTTCATCAACCAGATGTTCCCGCCTGTTAGACCTCTTGAGACCCTGCCGAGCAGACGAAGATGAACTGGCTTTGAACTTCCTTTTTGAACAATGGCATGTGGCTCGACCAACCGTGGCCAATGAAGGACGGCGCTCATCAGGCACGACACCAGCAGCTAAAGTATCTCGTCGAACCGGTAAAGCAGCAACGGTAGGGCCAGATGTCACACGGATAGGTACAGGCGCATTTTTTTTTTAGGTTGCATGGCTCATACATAAAGGGAAAATATATACTAACGGACATAACACCAAGACAATTTCAAAAACAATTTTTGCACAAAAACTATAAGGAAAAGGTTTTAGGATAACGATATACACAAAAAACGAATAAGTCAGTAACTTAGCAGCACAAAAATATAAGTAGAACAACATGCAACAACGAAAAAAGTCAGACAATCCTTAACATAACAACCTAGCTGAATCAGAAACTATATACAAACAAACTAACGACCATACATAACACATGCAAACATCGCAGCCATGAGTCAACTCCCAGAAAAATAAGGAAGCAGCGCCAATTTCTCAAACAGGCACACACACTTACTATAGGTTGACAAAAGGTAAAAAAAGAAGTATAACAAACCCAGGAACGTCACCAATCTACAGAAAGAATAAAGAAATAAGGCCAGATCTGGAAAACCTACCTAGAGGGTTGGTCGGTTGCTTCTGGAAAAAGAAACGTAACAATAGAAGATGATACGTTCTACCAACTTTGTATACCAACGCTAAACGGGCCATATAAAGTTTAAAAAGGCCGAACAATTGGGCCGAGTCAGCTAAGCCCAAAAGGAAAAGGTAGTCACCTCCGTAAATGATCCGGTCCAAAAAATGATGACCCACCGTCTCTACATGAACCGACAAAAAGGAAGATATTTAAGAAGCGTCAAGCTGGCAAGCGAAAATAATTTTATAAACGCTGGGAAAGTTGCCGTAGGCCAATGTTTTGTCCAAGGTGGCAAGCGAAAGTAATTTTTTAAACGTTGGGGAAAGTGCCATAGGCGAATGTTTTATATAGATAATAGATAATTGGTGATATTAATATTATAAAATTATTGAAGCAATATGAGTTGAGCATATGTTCGGTGATGCACTTGAAAGTTGAAAAAAACTTTGGTGAATTAAAAAAGGAGAAACATATATGAGTATTGAAATGTTTTTTTGTTGAGTTTTATGCAAACAAATAACTCATGCTTTTGGCTATTAACAAATACATGTGTACATTGAAGAAGTGTATGCTATGATGCTGAAATAGTCATAATATGATAGATGAATGTTTATATCTACTTTAAAATTTGGGTTTGATCGTAAAATAGAACGTATTTTTCCAAGATGCCGAGTTAAGACGTGTCTTATTTTTGTTTGACATCGTAACGTCTTTCACGTTTTGTTTCGTTCTAGTATGTGATGATGACGCCGACATACCGAAAGTTTGACACGTGTCACCATTCATAACGTGACACGTCGTCGCCACGTCTTGAAAAGAACAAAAGATGAAAAGACGTACACAAGATCTCGAACACAAAATAATACACGATTAACTCGATATATTTAAAAAGACGTTCTTATTTCTGACCAAAACCCTTTAAAATTTCTACTTTAATTCAATGTTTTGGTTCTTGTACTAGTTTAGAGAAAACGAAACAACATATCGCTACATAAAAATATTTCAACGCTTAAAATGATTTTTGTTATTTATCATGAAAATTGTTAAGTGGTTTTTGTCATTCAGATTGCTCATTTACAACAGCTTATCAAACAAGGAAAACAGATTCACACTGTAGTCTTTGTATCATTCATAATTATTAATCATTCGGTCTTAATTCACTATGTTTTATCAAACAATGAGTGTGTCGTGAATAAGAGAGAGAGGAGAGTAAATGAAAGCATTTGATAAATTTACTCAAGTACCCATGTAACTAGATGAATGAAACGGATGAGAGTAAATTTAACCATCGGATGCAAGTTAGACCAACTACGAGATCTAATGATTTGTTCTTTAAATATTTTCATTCTTTATTGAACTTTCGTCATACCATAATAAGTCATGTTGAAAGACATTTTAAGTAGAATCCGGATCGATTGGAAGGTTTTATTTTGAGAAGATTGGAAGGTTTTCAAAACGATAGTTTTATAACTTTGATTCATGTTTTCAAGTAAATCTCATTTTAATGTAATTATAATTCAAAATGTTTAAAAATAGTTTGAATCAATGTTAAAATCTCTAGATTTTGCGATATATGTAGAATAATCAATCATCTCGTACAAATTTAATGAATCATCATTATAACTCGATTTTAACAATGATTTGTAAATCAAATTTGTGATTTATAGATTTGATTCACCATAAAATGATGTTTACTTGTGAATAAAAAAAAACATGAATCAATTTGCTTAAACGAAGATTTTCAAACTTCTCAAAATAAAAACCTACCGATGGAACCGAGCCTATATATATACATATATCCCTATATATATATATATATATATATATATATATATATATATATATATATATATATATATATATATATATATATATATATATATATATATATATATATATATATATATATATATATATATATATATATATATATATATATATATATATATATATAAATGTAAAATAAAAGTTTGTTAAATGAAAAGGCTATAGCCACTAGATCGCGCCACGTGTCCCCTCCCTACCCTTTCTTTTTTTATAACTGGCAGGGGCATTATCGTCATTTAATCCATAGGATATATAAAATTTTTGTTTCTCTATTCTTTCTCACATTTTCTTCTAGGAACTCTAAAAACACACACACACACACACACACACACACAAGTACCGCATCCTTCTTCTCCACCATGAGTTAGATTAAGTGTAGGTTGCTTAATGTGCGCAAATGTATTTGTATAACTAGTTGTTTGTATGGTTAGGCTGTTTACGTAACTAAATAAGCGTTTGTTTGTGAAAAATACATATCGATTAGCTATTTTCTTCGTTATTTTATAAGAAAAAGATTTATATTTAGTTATATGTTTGATGTAGTTGTTTTGAAATATTGATGCAGTTGGTATATGTTTGTGGAAATTCATATTGATGTTAGTTCATTTTTTGGTTGTTTTATCAGAAAAAATTCACGTATGTGTAATTATAAGTATGATGCAGTTGTTTTGAAATGCTGATGCAGTAGGTATTTGTTTGTAGAAAATACAAATCTTGGAATTTGTTGCAATCTCTGGTTTTCTTAGAGGTGTGTTTGCAATACAAGAATGTCGTAGTTTCTTATGGAATTTCATAATAACAAAGAATGTCGTAGGTATGAGAAGCTATGAGGAATGTGGTATTTGGTAAATTTTAGAGTAGTTGAAAGCAAAATACGTGCCAATCAGTGCTACTAGATTCGAATCTAAACCTATGATCTATCATGATCTATTGCTTCCTTTTTCGACATTTTGAAAATTAGTATATTTAGTGTATCAAATAGCAGAGCTAAGGCGTAATACAATATTTTATAGTAGAATCACTTTCACAAACTTTAGGAGTTAGATTTAGCGTATATCAAGTTTTTCACTAGATCTAAACCAAATTTGAGAAAAAAACTAGATTATGTCTACATGGTATTTTATAGCTGTGATGCACTAGTTTCGTACTGTGATGCACTAGTTCATACACCTTGTGATGAACTATGTTGCTAAAAGTGTGATGCACTGATATGGATAACATATATTTGTGTTGTTATTGATCTAATTATTTTATACATAAAGCGTTTAGGTAAAAAAAATCAATAGAAACATATTTAGTAAAGGTTCATATAAGATGTATGACAATATGTGTCAATGAGATTTTATACATCTGATAGATTAAGTTTATATTGTTTTGGTCATTTTTATAATTATGATGCACTAATTTTTACATATTGTTGCATTAATTTTACATTATGATGCATCAATTGTTAATTTTACACTGTGATACCGCTTTATAAAATGTTGATGCAGTAGGTATTGAGTTGTCACGTGTAAGGTTGAAATAGGCTAAGCGTAGGTTGCATTATGTGTGTAAATATGTATTCTCTGCTTGTATTTGCAATGCGCTGGAAAATGAACCGAGATGCGAGATGTTCGCCAGCGTGTAAGGATGAAATAGGCTAGGCGTTGTTTGTTTTATGCACGTAAATGTGATTGTATGCTTGTTTGCATGTGTCATGCAATCGGAATTTCAACCGAGATGCAATAGGTTTTCAATTATCGCGATAAGGATGGAATAAGCTAAACATTTCTTCGTTTTATGCGTGTAAATTTTTCAAGTTGATTTTATGCTCACAATGCTCGCTTTTACTGTGTTGGGCTCGCAATCTGTAATAGGACAAATTTAAAAGACACATGTCCGATATTGTGTGTACCGACAAGACATTTCCAGCATCCAAGAAACCCACGCAACAAGATCCGCCGAAAAGAACTGGACTGAGAGAAAGTACCGGCAAATGAGCTTTTTATGGATATTTTTTTTCTAAATTTTTTATGTTTTTTACCGGTAAGTACGGTGTTGAGACATTCTGTACAGAACATCGAATTGTCGGCATTCCTTACATAGCATTGATTCGCTTGTAAATAATAGTATTGCATCGATCATCAATGCAACATTATCTTAGTTTTATGAGATATCATTACTGTTATATGTTACTGCATCAAAGTGTTATTCTCAGTGCATCACAATGTTTTTTTACTGCATCAGTGTTATATATTAGTGCAACACAATGTTATTTCCCATACATCACAGTGTTTGTGTTACCGCATTACAATTATTTGTTATTTGGTGAAGCACAATGTCATTTATAGTGCATCACAGTACGTGTTTGTGTTATTGCATTACTGTTAATAGTTTGATTCGGTTGTTATAATTTAAAACTTTCTTACATTTAAATGATTTTACACATTGTGATGCACCGGGTTTATACACCTTAATGCACTAGGTATATAAATTGTGATGCTCTATGTATAATTCAAAATTAGTACATCGCAGTTTATAATTTAATGCATCACAATTTATAATATAATATTTGTAATCATTTAGTAATCCACGCTAATCAAAAGTACTTAGTACTAATGAAACAGTGATCAATAAATAGTAAAGTAAACTTAGTATTAAACAATCACTAATCAAAACTATTACAAAATATTTTAAACACCCAAAAGATTATAACTAAAGTTTTTCAATAATCTACACAATAATCATTTGGTGACCTTCAATACGCGTTCAATAATCTTTTTAAACAACTCATCATTCTGTCTGAATTTATCATATGTTAAAAGTTTGGAACTCTTTGGTTGCTGCTTCATGTATGCATCTGCTTCTTTCAATAGCTTTTCCTTTTTTTCATCAATACCGATCAGAATCATCTTTGCTAAGTACTTGGCACGCGACATCATGATTTTTCCTTTTTGACAATATACATTACCACCAACTGAAAGCTTGTCCTTGTATCGCTCTTCATGGTTTAGTATAATGCTCCATATGTAGGACATAAGAAGCTACTTCAACTCTAGGATAATGGCTTTCGAAAATTACCATCTCCACTTTCATGCCTTTTCTCTTAAAAACAATATCACTTTACATTGTGATAAACATAAACTGTGATGCAGTAGAAAATTAATAGTGATGTAGTAGAAACTAAACTGTGATGCAGTAACAAATAAATTGTCATCAAGTAGAATAAACTATCTTCATTGTGAATCTATCTTTAAATTCAAGTGCGTCGGATAAACAAATAAACAAAGAAACACATTTATGCACGTAACGTAACCTACGCTTAACCTAACTAATACTTACACGCGATGACTAAACACTTACTGCATCACAATTCAAATTCAAGTGCATCGGAAAAACAACCAAACATACAAACACATTTACGCACATAACGCAACCTACGCTTAACCTAATTCATGCTTATACGCGACAAATGAACATCTATTGCATCACAGTTTAAACTCAAGTGCATCCTATAAACAATCATGTTTACAAACACATTTAAGCATGTAACATAACCTACGCTTAACCTAATTCATACTTATACGTGAAGGCTGAACACTTACTGCATCACAATTCAAATTCAAGTGCATCAGACAAACAACCAAACATACAAACCTATTTACTCGCGTAACACAACCTATGCTTAGCCTAATTCATGCTTATATGTAATGATTGAATACAAATAGCATCATAGTTAAAAGTTAAGTGTATCGTACAAACAACCAAACATACAAACACATTTACGCAGGTAACATAACCTACGCTTAACCTAATCCATGTTTATACGCGATGACTCAACAATTACTGCATCACAATTCAAATTCAAGTGCATCGGACCAAAAACTAAACATCAAAACACATTTACGCACGTAACATTATCTATGCTTAACCTAATTCATTCTTATATGCGACGACTGAACACTTACTGCATCACAATTCAAATTAAAGTTCATCGGACAAACAACCAAACATAAAAACACATTTACGCACATAGTCTATGATGTAGGTTTTACTGACCAGGTCTTAATATTTATAATGTCTCGCTAAACCTATGGTCTACCCTAATGCACTAACGGGCAGTGTACCCGGTCATGTGTAGTGTAGTAAATGGTAAAGCCGAGGTCGTCCCAAGAGCTATGTGTGTTGTATTATTATTAAGTCTAGTGTCACAAAATAATAATTGTTTCGATAGGGAATTAATTGATTAAACTACTAATGCATAATAAAATAAAGCAGATAAATAGATGAAGGGAAATCAATAGATGAATAGTGGTGCTAACCTAGTCAATCATCCTAGCTAGTAATGTCTACGTCTACATACTTCCAATTACTTCAGGTGGGGTCAAATTCGAGATGACAGCATTTGGTCAATTCACCCTAACCTATCAGCAAAGATGCCACCACAGGAGAAATCAAAGACCGTCATAAATCTTGTTGTTCCCGGTCCCCAAGCCAAGTCATTAAGTACCGCTACATGCTAGATTCTAAATAGTGAGTGCCCGACCATTAGGAACTTAGACACTACACCCCAGCTTAAGTTCATCCAAATGATAGGTGATCAGTTGGTCAATCGCACAAGTAGAAAGGGCCATCGGTTGGTCATATCTTACCCTCCCGTCTCGATCCGCTCACCTAGGGTCGGGTTGGTCATATCTCCTAGGCAATTGGCCTCACCTCCATTCAAAACTACCGAACTGGGGTGACTACCAAAGAACTATGCATGCATACACTTAGAAATAATTGTACGAAAGTAAAGGTAAACGTAAACAAAACAATTAAGGAATCATAACTAGGCTAGCACCAAAGGGTGCTTAGCCGCTCATATTAACTATGCAAATCAATTCAATATTTAATTGTACAAAATACATAAATTGAAAGAAATAAGAAATGCTAAAGCTTATCGTAATGTAGTGACTTCTCCCTTGGAAACAGCTCCGTATGCTCCCCTATACCTGCCTTGAGCTTTTTCCCACGTTCTCAGAGTATTGTGTGTAGAATGGGATGATTAGAAATACTGGAATTCGTGGGGTATTTATAGGCCAGGTCTAGGTTACGGCGTAACCAATACAGGTGTTACGCCGTAACCTTCTATTTCCTTGTAAATGCACTAGATCTGATAGTTACGGCGTAACGTTATTAGTGGTTCTACCGTAGTCTTCAATAAACTCGTTACGCCGTAAGTGATGCGATGAGTTACTGGCGTAAGTATCGGCGTGGAACCTCTTTTGACCTAATGGAGTTACGTCGTAACCTTTGGGAAGAGTTACGCCGTAACCTCTTGATAAGTTGGTATTCTGGGTCACGCAATAGTTACGGCATAATGTGAGAGAGGAGTTACGCCGTAACTTCTTCAAAATAGGCATACTGTGATGAATCTTACGTAATGTTTCCATTTTCGCGTCTCTTTAGCTCCAATGCTCATAATTTACCTGAAAGCGGAAAATAATGGAAACAAGCGTAAATCCATATAAATGATATAAATAACGAGCATTATTGGGGGAAATTGACACTTAATATTCAGGACTATTTGATGTTATCAAATATCCCCCACTTGAACTCTACTTGCCCTCAAGTAGACCTTATTAGATAGATTTCTAAAAAGATATCTCCCAAAACCTGGAAAATATGAGTTTACATGTTGGAATCACTCCTAAACAGTATTTCAAGTATTTATATTTCATATGTAATAGGTAGCTTTGTTATGGCCTTTATGTTTGTTTAAGGTCAAGCTTATGTAGAAGGCCCATAAGCTTGATCCAAGCCCAATAAGGAATAGGGAAGGAGAGTGAGTGTTGCCCTAGCTCCTTGCCTATATAAACTATTGTAAACCCTCATTCGAGGGTTGGTTGTTCAAGTTTTTTTCTCATACTCTCTTTACCTTAACCGTGTTTAGTATTACGTGTGTGTGTGTGTGATAACTTGTTCATCCGCCTTCATCTATTCTCTTATAAGCTTGTGTTGTAAAACTAGTGACCTAACAGTGGTATCAATCGCCAAATAGTTGGGTGTACTCGTTTGTTTTTGAAGTTTTGGTTTTGCATCTTACGCGTAGAGATAACGAATTCTTTGGTTATCTTAAAAACTCGTTTTTTACACTTTTTAATCCAAGATTCTTGTACTTTCAATGTTTTGAGGTGTTAAAATACTTGTTTTTGGCAAAAAGTTTCAAACTTTACGCGTGGATTTACGTTTTAAGCTTGTTTTTTTTTGGGTGTCGTTTCACGCAGAACCTGCTTAGCGATTTTGTACATCAAAATTCACACTTTTGTGTTCTTTTGGTACTATTGAAGCTATTCCATAACAAAAACCGGTTTAGAAACATCTTTGAACAAAATCATTCTTACGAGTAGGATTACGCGTATCAAAACCCTAGTTATATGAGTAGTTCTACGCGTAACTTTGTTCTTGGCTTGATCTTCATTTTCCGGTTTATTCCGTGTTTTCTTACTTGGATAAGTCCGAAAATACGTCGACTTTGGATATCTTTTGCACCGTGAAGTGTAAAGATCATTTGGCAAAACCCTAAAATTACGCGATAACATAAAGCTTACGCGTAGAAATTCTACGCATAAGATTCACTTTACGCGTAAACTAAGGTCCACGATAAGGTAATCCCACGCATAACTTTCACGCCTAACTTTTGTCTACGCCAACTTTAGTGCTTTTATCCTACTTACGCGAAGCTAAAATCTACGCAGAACTCCTCATTGTTACGCATAACTTTTGGTGTTTTACGCATAAGTGCTACTTGGTTCTTGTCTTTTCTACGCCTAAGGACACTTCATCAACAAAGGTTCATTCGACTACAAAGATCCATTATTACCACACAAGTTTATCATCATGTCTCAACCACCATACTCTAACTATTTCCTCACACTTATAATCATCAACAACAACAACAATTAACTCCACAACATCAACAATGGAATCAACAACAAGCCATTTATCAACAACAATTTAATCAAGAACATACTCCACAACTTGGGGCAATTCCACAACCACAAATGGTTCAACCACCACCAAGTCTTCAAACTCTACCCTACACAAACGATTTCAATCAACATCCATCACGAAGCACTATGAAGGAACCCACTTGGTTTGCAAAGATGTGTGAAGCTTTAAGCGACCAACAATCAATTCATGAAGTCGATCACTGATAGACCTCCAATGCTCACTCCAGAAACTACGATCAATGGGTGATAAGGTTCTTTAGGTTTCGTGATCCAAGAAGCCACATGGAAAGTTCTTAAAGAAGGTTATCTTAGAAGGTCCATTTGAGATGCCCACCGTCATTGTACCCGGAGATCCAACTGCTCCACCAAGAGATGAACAAACCAACATTGCTATCATTGCAGATTTAAATCCTACGTAACTTCTACACTATGAAGTCGATGAACTTGCAATGGAATACATCCTCTTAGGATTACCAAACCCAATTCTTCGTAGTGTTGATGCTCAAAAGACCGCACAAAAGATGTGGGATCATATTCGCCTTCTTATGGAAGGATCTCAGACTCAATCGGGAGGATTTGGAATCCAAAATTTACTTGGCTTATGAACACTTCATGATTGAACCCGAGAGACACTCGAGTCATATCATCATCGATTTTCGACATCATCAATGATTTGGATAAACACAACATCATCATGCCAAGAATTGCAGTGAATACTAAGTTCCCGAGTAGTCTTGGTCCCGAATGGGAGAAGTATGTCATTTTTCTCCGCTGCGAAGAATATGCATCATTCTACTTATGGATTGTTGTACGATTACTTGAAGCCTCATGAGAAGGAAGTTGATCGGGAAAGGATTCTCCGTGCTCAAATTGCTAAACAAATACAACCGGACAATCAACAACTTGCCTTATATGCTCAATGTAATTATCCTCTCAACCAAAGAACTCAACCAATCGCTTCCAACACACCTTCACAAAGAATAACCTCAACCTCAACAAAATCAATTGGTTCCATACAAAGAACAATGCTCAAGCATATGTCGTTGAAGCTACCGAGGAAACAGATCCGCTCAAGCATTGCAACAAGGATTTGTGATGATTGCTAATGCTTTTGGTCGTTACACCAACAAATCCAACAATCGATTCGCTCCTCATCTAACACACGGACTCAAGTTGTGAACAATGGACGTGTTGAAGTTCGTAATCGTGATTATGGTCGCCGATGGGCGGTGGTCAAGGGTTTAATGTCGTGTGGTAGGAATAACAACAGAGCTCAAGTGGTGGAACAGGAAATGCTCGTAATCGGTTAAATGGTCTTCGATGCTACAACCGCAATGAGAAGGGACACTAGCTAATGCATGCCCAAAGCCAAGGACTAGGGGGCAAGTGCTTATTTCAAAGAGGCCTTACTTTTGGCTCTTAAGGATGAAGTCGGTGGATCTCTCACAAACAAAGAATGAGCTTTATGGCGTATGCACTCTGATGATGATATGGAGGACTTGTGCTAATGCAACAAGTTATGTTGATGGCTAATATGCATGAGTCGCACATGAGTGATTCAGCCCAACAGAGGACATCGATGGCTTGTCTCGTGCACCGAACAAACCATCATCATATCTCGAACTAATATCTCCGCCAATATCTCGAATCCGCATGGATCGATCGCTCAAAATGAGTCTTCTACATCTTCTCTCGATGATTTTCAAGTTAACCTCAGTAGTTACATTTGACGATCAAGATGACCTCATGGTTTCCTTTGATAATCAAATTGACTCCGTGGTCGCATTTCGAGGATCTAAAGAATGATCATGTTGAGACTCACGCTGAACAAGATGATCTGTTGCCTCATCCGGATTTTGCTCGGTTAATTCAAGACCATAAAATCAAAATGGAGGAATGTTATGCATTAAATCAATCCTTAAAAGTAAAATGCATCATAACCAAGGATTTTGAATGTTTACAAATGCAACTCAACTTTTTCAAAACTCAAGAAAACCGTGAAAAGGTTTTGAAGCCGCTTTGCAAAATCTCATCAAAACGAAAAACATTTAGAGAGACAGATGCGTGATCTAGCCGCCTCGAAGAATGCTTTGTTGTCCAAATTAGAACAATCAAACATGAACATAAAAAGCAAATTAACGTTCTCACCTTGGAAAATCAAAAGCTAAGGTCGAGTTGTTAAATTGTCAAAACAGCTTCTCGTGATACAAAAAGCATTCAACGAATCGGGTAGATGACCTTCTTGAAGAAATCATCGGTTTGCAAAACAAACTTAAAGAGTTTAAAATGTTGTTTACAAACATGGTGAATCAAGAATTTATTGAAAAGTTTACCTTAAAACCCAATCCAAATGGATATGGAAAAATCTAGCGACATAAACCAAAGCTTGCACTAAAACATTCAAACCAACTCCTCAAGTTTCCAAAGTAATACAAAATTGATAATATCGTCATGAGTGTTGTTGAATATCATCGTCAAGAGGAATTAGATGCGTAAGACGAGAGTCGATCAAAATTAAAAATGTTGTTTACAACAAACCTTTAATTATAAAACGCGGTCACTTTCACACACCAACGGATTCTTCTAACACACCAAGGGTTATCATCAAAACACCCGAGTCTTCTATCGTTAATCCCAAAACAGACTTTGCACAAACTTATGGTCCTTTACCTTCCATTAGTGAAGTAAACTCACAACCCGAAAATCGAAAAATTCTTCGATATTTTGACATTTTCATGGTCGACCTCAAAATTTTACAACATGAGATAGAATATCGATCCGAAATCAAAGTTGAACATTTTCAATCGCCTCCGCGCGAGAACAAAGAGACATTTTTCGAAAAATCTTTACCTAATGTTAAAACTTGAAAAGTTGTGCAATTGCTCGGGAAAAGGATTTTCATAAGGAACTTGGAGTAATGAAAACGCCGAGAAAATGTAAACATCTATTACTAACACAAAACGCAAAAGAAACTATTGAGAAAAGATGTTGATCGACTCTTGGAAGATGTTATCCGTGGCCGATATCCATAATGTTGTGCTACTTCATGCCTTGCCATATGCATCCGATCATATCTCGCCGATATTGTTGAAACTGTTGTAATCTGTGGAGAACACCGATAATGTGCTTCAGATCGAGTCTTTAAAAGTCGAAAATAAACGACACACACGGAAATTAACAATGCAAAACGTCGTCTTCATTGGTGTGAAAAGATATTCACAACCATCAACTTAGTTTTCAAAAGAAAATCGCTCAATTGAGTGCAAAATCTTCCGATCCTAAAATTGAGCACCGGATGATCAAAACGTGTCTTTGAAAAGTCAAATCTCAAAATATGAACAAGAACTTTTAAAAGTTAAACAAGAATATGGTGTCATATTTGATTTACTCAAAAGACTCGAGATGAAGCATCAAACGAACTTGATCACTATCTTGCTCACACTAGAGAAGTCATGAATTTTGCCGGTAATATTCGCTCGAAAATCAAGATCCGATTCACACCATCTCTAAGTTACGGAAATGTTAGAAAGTATGAACAACTCCCGCCATCGTGATTAAGAGATTAGCACCACCACACTTAGTAATCGTGAACCAAGAATTCCCACCGCCAAATCACAAGTTGCTAATGTGTTTCTCATCAAACAGAATAGTTGCATCTTTTCCAAACGTCCGCACTTCACACCTAGAGCACTCAAACGAAGAATAGGAAGTTGCGACCTAAGAAAAGATCAATAAGGAATGCTAAAGTAGAAGAACACCCTAGGAATCAATAAAACTCATGTTACTTCCACTATAGATGTCAAGGTCCGCAAATGTAATACAAATAGTGATGTAACGAATGCTAAACCGTTAAGTACCTTTGATATTCATCGATGCACCTTGTGATATTTGTCAAAAGAGTATGAATTCGATTGTCATGACAAATGTGTTGCTAAAGCTATAATCTCTAGATTACGGAATCCTAAGAATCGGAATACCTCTAGGCCCACTAATCATTCTAAGTCCGTGCTTGGTAAACCACCTTCTTTAGATTCTAAGGCAACCATTGCTATCACAAGAGCTCCCGCCACACCTCCTAAGAATGTAGTACCACCTAGTGCTTTCACTAAGACTAAAGCAAAGAGTAGTTATAGATGGCGAAATGGATATATAACACACTTGGATTTAAATGGATGCCTAAAATTGTCAATGTGTATGTCTAACATATTCGCTTCGAACCTCTAACATTTCGGGTTCCACATCTACTTCTATTCCATCCGTGTCGTCTGTGTGTAATGCAGTGATACAGATCATTCTCTCGATTGTTGATAGCGGATGTTCCCGACACATGACAGCAACCTTAAACTGTTATCAAACTTTATTGCAAAGTTCATTGGCACCGCCGATTCGAACGATCACTCGCAGCCCATCATGGGCTACGGAGATTATGTTAATGGGAACATCGAAATCAGCAGGGTTTACTATGTGGAAGGCCTCGGTCACAACTGCTTTCAAGAGGTCAATTTTGTGATGGAGATTTGGAGGTTGCTTTCAGGAGAAAACTTGTTTCATTCGTGATCTACAAGGAAACGATCTTATGTCCGGCTCGCGTAATTCTAGTCTCTACACTATCTCTATGCAAGACATGGTTGCTTCCTCTCCCATTTGCTTACTTTCAAAGGCAACATCTACAAAATCCTCGGCTATGGCACCGCTGCCTCTCACATCTAAACTTTCAAACCATCACCAACCTTGCTCGACACAAACTAGTCAAGGACTCCCACGATTCCAGATTCAAAAGATCACCTTTGCTCACCGTGAACAAGGGAAAAGCACTCGTGCTCATTTTCCTTCAAAGGTGGAACACACCTCAAAGATGTGCTTCATCTTCTTCACATGGATTTGTGTGGCCCGATGCGTGTGCAAACGATCAATGGCAAACGCTACATCTTAGTAATTGTTGATGACTACTCACGATGGACTTGGGTCTACTTTCTTCGTAGCAAAGACCAAGCTCCACAAATGATCATCACCTTTCTCACAAAGATATGTGTTCAGCTCCGCAACACCGTCCGAATCATCGTAATGCACAAAGGAACCGAATTTGTTAACAAAACCCTTCGTGAATTTTATGAGAAAGTGGAATTCAAAGATCAAACATCTATTGCACGGACACCGAACAAAACGGAGTTGTTGAAAGACTAAACCGAACGTTAGTGGAAGCCGCAAGAACAATGTTAATCAATGCTAAACTTCCAGACACTTATGGGCGTAAGTCGATCCATCGCATGCTATACTCAAAACCGCTCTATGATCACAAAACGCCACAACAAAACACCTTTCGAGCTTGTCCACAACTATAAACCGAACCTCAAACACTTTCATGTATTTGGATCCCTTTGTTATCCGAATAATGATCGTGATGATTTTGGAAAGCTCAAAGCAAAAGTCGATATTGGAGTCTTTATTGGATATCGTGACAATTCTAAAGGTTTCCGAACTGAATCGTCGAACCAAGGAGGTAATGGAAACGATTCATGCTCATTTCGATGAACTCACGGAAATGGCTTCGAGTATAATGACTTAGAACCCGGTCACAACCGCTTAAACTTCCTCAACCCCATCATCACCAAGAAAGCCCTCACTAACTCACAACAAATGGAAAGGTTATTTGCTCCTCCGCTCGTGACGATATCGATGAACGTGCTCTCGTGTATCCGCCGTCTCACCGCACAACCCGATAATATTCTTATACCGATACACCGCTACAACAACCATCGTTGAAGATGCACCTACACCAATTGACTCCAACACAACAATTGAACACACCGCCCAACAATGATGAACCGGTGATGATATTCTAAATGAAGTAACCCCACCGCAGATTTTGATCCAAATGCGTTCTTCAACCCGTTTGCTAATGAGATCGCCGCACGGATGTCGCGGAATCTTCAACAAACCATTTGAATCCTCGTAATCGCACAATGTATACCAACATCAACCTCTACACATAGATGGACTAAAGACCATCCTCCGCTAATATTATTGGCAACCCGAATCAACCAATCGTTACGAGACAACGTCTTCACTCGATGGTGAACACCGCATTTATGCACTCACCGTTCGCTAATCAACCTAAAAACATTAAAGACGCAATGACAAAAGACAACCGGATTGAATCCATGCAAGAAGAACTCAACCAATTCAAACGCCTTGAAGTATGGGAACTGGTTGAAAGACCAACAGGGTCTACGCCATTGGTTTAAAATGGATTTGGAAAACAAATTGATGTCAAGGAATGTTATCCAAACAAGTCACGGCTAGTTGCTAAGGGTTATCGCCGTGAAGAAGGAATAGACTTTGAAGAATCTTTTCTTCTGCTGCTCGCCTTGAGGTCGTTCGATATTTCTCGCGTCATGCTCATATGAATATGACGGTCTCATCAAATGGATGTCAAACGGCGCTTCTCAATGGACAACTTAAAGAAACGGTCTATGTCACCAACCGGATGGATTCGTTGATCCCGAGTTCCCGAACCATGTCTACAAACCGAACAAAGCTCTTTATGGTCTCAAACAAGCCCCTGCATGGTACGATAAGCTATCATCTTTCCTCATTGCCAATAATTTCACCAAAGGCTCGGTTGACCCAACTCTTTTATACAATATCACGGGCACACATCTTAATTGTTCAAATTTACGTGGATGACATCATTTTGGGTCAACACATAAAAGTTTTCAATCGCTTTGCAAAACTCATGAAGAAAAATTTTGAAATGTCCATGATGGGTGAACTTACGCTCTTTCTAGGACCGCAAGTTCATCAATCACCCGTGGTATTTTTCTCGAGTCACCCAAATATGCCCTTGAATTGTTAAACAAATTTGGAATGAAAACCGTGATACTTATGCCACACCAATGACTCATACCAAGAAATTAGATGTCGATTTACATGGGAAATTAGTTGACCCTACCAAATACCAAGTATTATTGGGTCTCTCATGTATCTAACAACCAGAGACTGATATTGTCTTTGCCGCTTATCTATGCTCCCGCTATCGTCGCGACCAACCGAAACCCACCTCTCGAGGCTAAAAGAATCCTCCGATACATCAAGGGAACCATTAACTTGGGATCCGTATCCGAAGGATTCGGTTTTGAACTAATCGCTTTTAGAGACCGATCACGCAGGATGCCTAGACTCAAGGAAAAGTACTTCAGAGCACTACAATTTCTCGGTGATAAACCGTATCTTGGCAATCAAAGAAGCAGGATTGTACATCATCGTCATCAATCAAGGAATATGTAGCCATGTCCGCGTGTTGTGCTCAAGTCATTTGGATGAGAACACAACTCAAAGACTATGGTTACGATTTGATGTAATCCCGATGTATCGCGACAATCGGAGTGCCATTGCAATCTCGCAACTCGATTCAAGACTCAAATCAAAGCACATCGATCCACGCTATCATTTCATCAAGGACCACGTGGATGTGGTACCGTTGAATTATACTTTGGTATCGAATACCAATTGGCGATCCGCTCACCAAAGCCTTGCCTCCCGCTAGGTTTAATGAGTTGGTCCACCGAATTGGTATGAGGTGTTTGACTCAAGAGGAATTGATGACCTCTTAAAACAGCCTTAAAACCCATCAAACACCAAAACATCTTTTGTAAATAAATTTTCAAAACAAAATACAAAAATATAAAATCGATAAAACAACAAAATATTCTCCCAATCTATATTTCTTTCAACATGGCAAGTACATTTTTCCGTCAACACTTTTATCTTTCAAAATTCAAGATTTTTCCGATCAAGTGTTGAGGGGAGAAAATAATCTATTAACTGCTTCAAAACATCTCGTACTTGCATGTTATCACATCTCGGTTGATTCTTTTACAAATGGTGGTAAATTTCCTGGTTCATAGACACTCCTCGGACTTTAATTAATAACCTTTCATTATTTTCTCAAGTCGAGGGGGAGTGTCGTCATGTTTCTTTTCTAAAATCTTCGTTTGGTAACCAAAATGGAAGTTAAATGGTTTGGTTTGAAAAAGGAAAAGGTGGAGGGACCAAAACTGTCAAAAGGTTAAAATCACTTTTAATAAAACACCCTCCCACCTTTGTTTATTCTTCACATCATTTGCATTCTTAACCTCAAAAAGATTCTACGCCTAATAATCACTCATCAAAACCGTGCTTTTGATCATCAAATTGTAAGTTGTTTCTTGAGTAAAACATGTTTCTAAGCATAGGTCTTTAATTTCATTCAAATCCTACGGCTAAAACGGTTTTTACGCGTGATTATGTGTTCTACGCATAAGCGTATGAACACAATCATTGTGTGTATGATTGGGGTAAAATGGTTAGTCTCAAAACGTTTCTTAAACATCAAGGGTAACATTTTAACCATCAAAATCCACCCATAAACTAAAATTGATGAGTTTTGAAAACTAGGGTTTATGAGTCGATTTGGGTTTTTCCTAATGTGAAGTGTTTTGGTCTAAAAGATTGCTGGGTCATGATTATATGATGTAATTGATTTTATCCCTGCTCTAAAACTACCCAGAAACACTGATTTATTCAGAATTTGAAACTAGGGTTTAAGGTTCATAAGTTTGGGTATTTTTGATTCACCATGAGTTAGATGTTATAACTTGGTCTATGTGCTCATACAACATGTTAGGACTACCAGAATCTGTTTTGATGCAAATCCCATGGTTAGAAAACTTACGCGTAAGTCATAACCTTTAGGGTTTTTGACCTACGCATATGTCTTTCTACGCGTAACTGGTTTATGCATGATTCATGCCATGTATTGTTATTGAAATGAATATGTGTGCTAACATTGATGATTTGATAAATTTATTTCAGGATTGCTACGCTTAGAATTCGTAATCAAGGTCATTTGATTATTCACGATAAGGATTACCCTACGCGTAGTTATGTTACGCGAAGAATAATCCCACGCATAACATCTACGCCGTAAGGTTCTACAATGGACCACGCGATCCCGTGAAGGATATGCGTAAACAATGACATCACGCATAAGGTCAACTCTCACGAGTAGCCTTACGCGAAGGTTAATATATGCTCACGCATAAGCTCCACGCATAAGGTCTCCTTTTCCCACGCTGTAACATTTCTTACGCGTAGTTAGATTCTACGCGTAAGTTTACGCCTAAGCATATATCATTCCCGCTCACGCCGTATCTTTGCCAAAACTACGCTTAACCTCGGATTGACCTTCATGATGAATTGTTACTTGTACAAACTTGTAAATAAACTAATCATATCATCACGAATCCAAAATGTCACTAATAAACTTAAATCGCTTGATATGTTGTGAACAATAAGTGATAAAATAAACTTTAAAACTTAAAGTTAACTAACTCACTAAACATTTCACGATATCATTGAACTATTGAACATACAAGTGACATAGGACTCAGAATAATCATTGACATTGTGCATTCAATAACTAGACAATAAGACCTTCGTTGACTAACATTATGTCTTTCGATATGTTGGTTCTTTTGGCTAATGTTATTTCGCATCACTACATGGTCGAACAAATGAATGTGGATGCACCAAGTTCTCTCCATTGTCGATATCTATCCTCATGGCTATCCAATGAAGATAGGAAAGAATAACCTCCGTGTTGACTTTGACACCCTCACTTGCTCGAATCTTCATGTCTTATTGCTATTGATATTCTCGAGGACTCATCCGTATCGTAACATGCTTACTCACTCGCAACCATTCCCGAGATCTACATCCAACAGCTTCGAACACTATGGAAAGGGTCAAAGGAAGGATCACGCGACGGTGACTCAACCACAAACAAGTCACCATTACACCGCAGACTTAAGGGTCGCTCTCCTTATTCCTCAAGTCAATCCAACCAAACTTTATGCCACACCGTCAAGAGCTAACTCTCCAATTCTTAATCAATATCGGTTATGATGAGGCTACGGAGTAATCACCAAGCACTCTCACGTAGAGCTTAAGAGTATTCCTCAACCATGGAGAACACTCTACATGATCATCACCAAGTCTGCTTTCGGTCGTGATAGCGGCTATGAGCATCCTAAGCTCATAGAACCGCAAATATTTTGGGCATTCGTCAACATGAAACACATCGCTATTGAAGCTCGATTTGGGATGACATGATGTCATTTCTCAACAAACTTGGCTCAAAGATTCCCTACATCGATATACTAAATTGTTGATCAGAGAGCACTTGGACTTCATCCCGATATTCCCAAGAGGCTCAATGACCCGACAATCACGACATGTTGACGGAACCTATTCTACCGTTAGAATCAAGGAAACGTCCACAAAGAAACAAGGTGTCAGATTGCGATTTCCTTCTAATCAAGATGTCGAAAGCTCAAACGCATAAGAGATATCCGGAAGCAATAGACAAGGCAAAGTTGGTCATCTTGATTTAAAAATCTTCTCGAACACCGTCAGAGAACCGTAAGAGGAAGTGCAGAAGCACAACAAGTTCTCATGAGTCAAAGGAAGGTTCCTAAAAGGAAAGCTCCTTCTAAAAGGATTGTTCCCCAGAAGGAAGCCGAACCTATTCCCACACTTGAACCTCAAAGACAACTTAGGGATGAGAGCTCAAGATACCGAGATGATGAAGAGGTTCATTACTCGCAATCGCAACCAAACACCGCCTCAAGTGACAAAACCTCCAAGTCCTCCAAATTGCCCAAGAAAAGGGAAGACTCAAACTATTGTACCTTATGATGAGAGCTCAAGAAGAAGAAGAAGAGCAATTGGATAAATCATACAGAAAAAGTTTCACAACGTCCGACACATTCAAAAGGCCGAATTTGCTAAAGATCAAATGGGTGGCCCCGAGGATCAAGTGGTGCGCCCACCTCTCCGGATCCCGATGCGTTAATCAACCCGATAAGGATCCGTGCCACCACTCTTCCGCAACAACAACCGCCTATTGAAGACACCATTGTGTATGATTTTGAAAACAGAAACCGAGATAGAAAAGTCTAAAGATGACGAGGATGATTATACCAAGTTTCTTCTAGACATACCCAACACACTCAAAGGAGAAAACCTCGAAACTCCTAAGGACATGAAGTCTCCTCATGTCTCCTCATCATCGGATTCTTCGCCTCACTCATCACAACCACCATCAACAAAGTCAACCGATCATCATCCAAATCGGTGAAGAAACCACCAAAGTCTTGGATCTCTCGGCCTCATAAAAGGATTGTAAAAGTTGTCCAACAAATCGAAAGAAGGACATAACTTACGTAAAAATGAATTGGTTTGTCGACCAAATTCAATCCTTAAATGATGAGATAGACAAGATGGAGAAAGAAAGGAAATTTGTTCGACGCTCATGAAGAGTCATCGTCAAGAGGAACCGAATGAAATGATTGAAGGATACACTCAAAAGTATCTTCGTGATATCGCTCCTAAAGTCCAAAAGGAACCGGAGAAATCGCAAGAGATCAAACCCACAAGTTTCTTCTCGACATCGTCCCAGTGCAGACAAAAGAAGTATTTTCCGCACAACTCACCCCTAACATCGTAGCATTGGTTAAACATACAATGGCCAAAGAAGTCGATCTCTCTCGAACTGAAAGTTAATAGCTAAACTTGTGATGCAAATGTCAAAGAGATCTCGAACGCTTACTCGGATGAAGCTAAATTTTCAAATCCTACTTGACTATCAACTCGATCATCATGCAAGGAGTCACCATTCAATCCAAACGACCAAGAGATGACGATGATAAGGATAAGGACTCGCACCTAAACGCCAAGCGCCCCGGTCAATCTACATCTATGCCACCTCCTCCACATCGGACTTCTTCTCAACATAAGTCTCCATCACCCGGTCTTCATCGATAAACCTCGGACGATTCCGAGTTACCACCCCGACTCATAAAACAGTGACTACTTTGAGTACACGGGTGGTGACGATGAAGAGGTCCTTGAGCCCCGACAACAACCCACCTCACCTAAACAAGTGCGTAAACCACAATCATCATCAATACCTTCAAAAGAAGAAGAAAACGACTCAATGACGCCGTATCATGGCTTGATGACGATAAACCGCAGAATTTGATTGGTTTGCTACTCTTGTTAACGACACCCCTACCCCAAGAAGGTCAAGAATTGGTAGATGGTAGTACCTTGGAGCATGCAAAATCTTGCAAGAAAGATTCCGTGAAGAAGATGACGACGAACCGAGTTGAAGCGCATCAAGAATGATGCATTCCTTCTTTGAAAACAAATGGAAAGTGCAATCGAGGTTGAATATCACCTTGAAAACATTGCTCGAGCCATGTCTAACAACATGGATTGGCTCAACCCGAAGCAAACATCGACTTCACTAAACGGAACAACCCTCCATATTACATCGACCGACCAAACCTCTACCAACAATCGCCAACCAGATGAACCAAGGATTCCTTTCGATATTTCTTCAACAAAGACCGAATTTCTTCTCCATGGTGGCGATGGTTCAAGAAAATACGCTACATCATTGACTCTTCCATTCCCCGGCTATTTACTCAAACCGCATAGCTATCGAGGAACGCAACTCACTTGTTTTTCCGACAACGCAAGCATACGACCAAGATGCATTGTATGGGATTCATCATTGGCCCGAAGCGCCAAGAATCTACTACGTGTCGCTCGGTTCAAGTCTCAACATGAAGTGTATTGCTCAAAGGACATCGTGGCCATCAAACACATTGATCTCAAGTCTAAGTGGGACTACACATTCTTGAAGAATATCATAGTCAAACGACAAGATGAACAGACTATGAATTCTAGAGGTCGACTTTGAGAACTTGTCCTCAACGACATCAAGACTTGTACCTTGCCAAAGTATGTGGTCGTATGAGACAATTCTCGATCAAGTTCAACGTGAATTTATCAAGTCGGTTCTCATCTTCATTAGACGATTGTGATCAAAGAACGGTCAAGATATCCGGATGGTCGTTGAATCATATCGTAAACGTAAACTTCACTCCACCACGCCTTGATCTTCCCGACATCAACCACCAAACAACTTACGCCATCAAGAAACCTTTCGCATTGTTTACCGCAGTGAACTTCAAAGAAACCGCTTAATGGCGTGTAGTGAGCTCCACAAATTCGGGATCATACCTTGAAGATGGTTAGGGATGGATTGGCGCATGATTGAAGGATATACCGAAAGTTGGGAATCCTAAGCTACCGGAACTCTCGTGAAAGGAGGGATGTGAGAAGGATCATCACCATGATTGATGAACGGTTGTTCGAAGGGATCGCCTGACGCTGGAGAGCTATGTTGGTGGTAGACCCAGATAAACATCACCGGCTTTCAACGCCTGCGCGCACTCGGGAACATCACCGCACTTCCCGGTACCCTTGAATTGTTTCCTTCATATGATTTTGGATGCATGATTATATATGTGAATGGCTTGTGCACACATAACAAAGTTGTACAACCCGTAATGGTCAAGAAAGGACCCCGTGGTACGCCTCGCCACAATCCTTATAAAAGGAGCGAAAGCTTTTATTTTTGAGTAAAACCTATCAAACCTTTCATTATTCAAGGTTTTGCTCAAAAGACAAGTACTTCCCATATGATTTTAAAACCTCAACCGCTTATATCACTAGTTGAGGGGAGTATTTGAATTAAAACTTTGTTCACAATTTGTTCACAAGTGGTCACTCTTCCCACAAAACTCAAAATGGTCATATTTATTCTCAAACGCTCAAAATAACATTTTATATGCCATTTTGAGGGGAGAAAATTGTGTGATAAGAAATATGTTGTACAAAATGCAAATGAATCTGTACCTCGACTTAACCTACGAATTGACGGTACTAAACTGTTAGTAACTCGAAAAGACTTGTCCGGACGGGTAATAATTTCAAACTAGTTCGCTAGTGATGTAAACGTGTCTCGCAAAGGACTTGTCCAAGTAGAAAGTACCATTCGAGAAACTCTTGATAGACATGAACTCGACGGTATGACAACCTTCGAGGTTTGTCTACACCTTCAAGATAGTTATTAGAGCTAGTTGTCACCTAAAAGTCGACAATGTATCTCTTTAACTACTCAACGAACCGTGTCTCATGGAGATTGTCTATCTTCGTGAATCAATTCAAAAGCGCGCTTTTCCTCACCGTGCATTTAACCATTAAAACTATTAAGCACATGGAGGGGAGTATTTATGCAAAACTTCATCTCTCATGTGGTTCAAACATGTTTTCATTAACAAACCCTTTGAGAGAGATTTTAAGTACAAGTGGTGTTAATGGCAAACATAGGTTAGTCATGGAGTTATAAGGTGACTAAGGTTAGGAATAACTGTTCTATGATCCGCCAGAGTCGGAGGATCTACCCAAGGACACTACCATTAGTTAGTGTTAGAAGTCCTTAGGAATGATTATAAAAGGAGAAATGAGAATCGGAGAAAGAAGGAGTTGAAGAATCAAAAGAAATGTAAAGTAAAGGGTGAAAAGAAATAGCCTCCAGATTATTCAACTTAGGCGCATAATCGGGTTCAATTCATATACCGGTTGTCACTTAGTGACACCGGTATTGAAGATTAAAAGTCGTCATGGACCCAAAGGACGCATGCACTAAACCTTCTTAGCCACTCAAGTTTTTCTCAATGAAGCTTGTTTCATTCTCACAGGAACCCTACATAAACTATTAGCTTTCTTAGAGATCGCCGGTATTGAAGAAGGAGACCTCTCCCTAGTCTCCGCTCAGAAAACCAAAACGCACTATTGAGTCTAGAGCCACGAGATTCATCAAAAGATCTCTTAGGTACACTTGACATTTAATCACTTGATGATCAACAATAAGATCATCGCTGGTTCATATCGAGTCCTTCACAGATCTTAGCAACTGTCGAGAACATTTATGAGAGGTTCACATATGTGATCCTCGGTGATTGAATGGAAACCCGCCGTGGTCAACATCAAACACCGACAAAGAAGTCACTTGTAACTCCCCGTGGATTACGCGGAGTGTGTCTCAAACGGTCTACGTCGTGAGGTGATGCTTGGTGTACCTCAATGACTATCTCGAATCAGATGTACTCGCACATCGCGTTATCTCACTTGTGGGACTCTAGTTCAGAACGGCCTTTGTAAGAATTAGAGTTGTGTCTTCACACTATGTCGTTGACACTCTCAAGTTCAAACTTGTAAGTGCCGAAACCGCTTATTACTAACCGCTTGAAATGTTTTTCTTATGGAAGCTCCGAGCGGGATGATCGTGTCGATTCTTTTCATGCTCACGCCAACATCATCACTAATGGAAGTTCTATCCCAATGCAACACAACAATGTAATGATTCTCCATCAATCAAAGAATCTACAAAGTCAAAGACTTAAAGAACTTCATCAAGATTGATTTCCAACGCCAAAGAGCGTGTGAGCATGTTGAAGAATGACGTGGAGACACCGGAGCAACAAGGCACTCGAGGCGCATCGATGCGCATAACAACATACTATCACTTTCACCACAAAGAACAATGATCAAAGAACAAAGTTAAAGATGACGTCAAAGCATAACTGCTCAAAGATAACGATCTCTACATTGGGGAGATTGTTCAATCAAGACAATTCCTCTCACAAGAAAGAAGAATGTCGAAGACGCCACCGCTACTATTACATCAACGCCTTCACCGCTTACATTCATATATACTGAGGGGAGATTGTTGGAATCACTCCTAAACAAGATTTCAAGTATTTATATTTCATATGTAATAGGTAGCTTTGTTATGGCCTTTATGTTTGTTTAAGGTCAAGCTTATGTAGAAGGCCCATAAGCTTGATCCAAGCCCAATAAGGAATAGGGAAGGAGAGGTGAGTGTTGCCCTAGCTCCTTGCCTATATAAACTATTGTAAACCCTCATTTGAGGGTTGGTTGTTCAAGTTTTCTTTTCACATACTCTCTTTACCTTAACCGTGTTTAGTATTACGTGTGTGTGATAACTTGTTCATCCGCCTTCATCTATTCTCTTATGTGTGTTGTAAAACTAGTGACCTAACATTACTTGTTCATCCGCAAATACTCAAATCTCTCAACTATTCTAACTATCAATTTCGTGGTGATCACTCAATATAAGCATAGCATGTGTTGTAAAACTAGTGACCTAACAGAATCTATAACCAGTCATCACCACTTATCGTCCGCCCAAAGTTCAAGCTTAGAAGTCTAGAAACCGGATCATGAAATGCAAGGTAGATGTGTCAGTTAGAGGACGTCGTGATGGGCACACTACCTTTTCTTCTACAATCTTCAAATGTGACTGAGGTGGCCTCCTCGATGCTAATCAATAAAGCTCAAACTATAGTGCTTATAACATCGCACTTTACAATATCATAACTCAATCAACATATACTTTTTTTTTCGAATCATTTTTTTTCCAACATAACATAATAACATAACATCCCCCCACTTGAGATGAACAATGGGAATTTGGGGGGTCTTCAATGATCTTAATAAATGTTGTCGATGAAAGCGTGATTTCCGAACCTTTCCACTTGAACCTTGAACTTAGGCAAATGATGACTTCCCAATCACAAATAAAGACTACAGGGTAGGCTAAGGTGCATAGGTGTAACGAAACAATATATTGGGTTGACAAAATAAAAGGAATGGCTCAGAAGGGTGTATCTAGGGGTATCTTGCACTAAAGGTGAGTGCAACAAAAGGGTTTCACATGGGGGTCGAAAAGTCGAGGTGACTAATCGATAGACTAACAATGGTAGGCTGTTTGGGTGATAATCCTATAATATTGCCTTCTAAAAGTGAAAAGTCCAAATACATCAAGCTAACTCAACATACCTCGTCTATGGTCTCGAAATGATGCAAAGGCAAAGTTCTAAAGTTTTCAAGCTACCGGCACACTCGTAATTTGGTGGATTTGGAGTAAAATGTTGGAAACGGATAAGGCTAATCTCACCATGTAATGTCAAGGGTTGTATGTGCTCGGCTAAGGTCTAATCCAGTTAGGTTCGGAAAAACATGTCAAAATTTTAAAAATGTCATAATTTTTCAAAATAAAATAGAAAAATGAGGGCGAAATAAAGTTCAAGAGATGTCTACTCCCGTCCCCCCACTTGAATTGTACAAAGTCCCTTTTGTACTAGGCATTAAAATAAAGGTGAAGTGAAAGGTATAATTAGAGCGAGAACTTCCCTTCGTTTAAGCGTCATGAACAAACTTCAATCCCTGAAATCACAATACCGACAAGCATAATTCTAAAAAGAAAAAAAAAATGAAAACAAAAACAAACCTAACTCACTTTCGTAGGAATCACGGTTGCATTTAGCGAATGCAACAAGCCTTTAAACCTCTTGGTGTCCCAAGTGGACGAGTGAAGTCTTGTGAGGGTTACTGAGAACACACTCCACAAAGTTCATTTAAAACTAATACAAGGTTCTTGTGTTTTAAAATGAAAGAATTAAATTGAGGAAAGTTACGTCGTAACTCCTATGAGGAGTTACCAGAATCGGCAAAACCGGTATGAGCTAAATAGCGAGTAGTTACTGGCGTAACCATTGAGATGGTATTACCGTAATTGGTTACGCGTCAAGAGTTCTCTTGCTAAAATGTTGGTTACGGCGTAATCACCAAAATGAGTTACGCCAGAACTCGCTCAGATCAAGAATCGCAACGAGAATAATTTCCTCGTTTCCGCAAAAATCATTAGAAAACACAAAACCAATGTAAAAGAAATAAAAACAAAAGAAAGGGATAATTAGGGTTGTCTCCCGAAAGAGCACTTTTCTTTATTAACGAGTCTTTAAGTTAGACTCAGAGCCGCGGGGCTTCTATGGGGGCCTTTGGACTTGCCCTACTTCTTCAGTATCTTTCATCAAATTGTGCCTCATCCACGCAACATTCAAGGCAGTTCGGAGGTATTCATTGGTTTTGATTTTTCTTTGCAAAATTTTTCCTCTGGCCCCAGGTGGTATCGAGTGAACTCATACTTTTCGACAATAATTGAAGGTGGTCTTTTGTAGGGAATCCCCAGGAGTTTGTACCTCCTTTGTTCGTAAGCTTCGTCATCGGGATTAGTGAACTCTTCATTTCCTTGCAACTCAAGATAATCTAGGATCCCTTCAATATCATCGTCATCAGAAGCTGTGTCCTTGAACCATTCCTCGTCGAGCAGATTCTCTACTAGAATGCGCTTGCATTCTTCTTTATCATTACTCCTCAACTCTTCGTCATTTTCAATTGTTATCTCACTCGAGTTGTTGAGACATTCGTTGTTTGAATTTTCTCGATCCATGTATTCCTTCCAAATCTTTTCTTTGGTCAATGTGTCCACATGTCCATACTTAATCTTCACCCAACTATCGAATCCTAGGTTGTCCAGCCTTGGAAAACTTGTTCTCTCCTCGTCATTGGTTGAGGACCAAAAGAATTCATCTTTACCTATTCTTTCAGGGCTGCTTCCCCCATTACACATATCGTTATATGGGTTGCATGACGCCCATAAAATTTCCCCAGGAGACTTTACTTTTTCTCACCAGTGACTGCGTAATTCATTGTTGTCAGTTTCACTTAAATGCTCATCCGTGCAGTATATGTCTTTATTAACCTCCTCTTAAGGAGATTTAGATCGATCTTGGCATCCCCGAATTGAATTGTGTACCAGTCTTTAAAAGCTAAATCACCGAATTTTACATAATGTCTTTCACACTCATGAGGGCATGTCCACTCTTCCTTTCTTTCATTGTCTCCGCCATTGCAATACTCATGGAAGGGGATGCATGTATGCCACGCTCTTGTGGTTTCCTCGCCGGTTATAATGACAGGAGCACACAAGTGAGTCATAAGTGGCTCTTCTTCATCTTCAAGAAAGAGTTTTTCAAGTCTTTCATCGTCATTGTAAGCACTCCATAAAAACTTATTATTCTTGATTCTCTCTTTGTCAGTACCTCCATCACAAGTTCGTTTCTAGGATCACATGAAGCCCATAGGTCAAATGAGTCCCCCTTAGTCACTGGTATAGCCTTGCACCAATGATATCTTATTTAGATGGTGATAAAGGAAATAGGTTAATATTGTGGGACCATTCACTATTTTTCTAAGTCTCTATATCAAGGAAGCTGTATGCCCATGTATCTCAGTTACGCCGTAACTGAGATTCTTGGTTACGTCGTAATTCGTTAGAGTGGATTTCCTCAGTATTCTTTACAACCCCGTTATCGCTGTCAAACACATGGTTACGCCGTAACTCATTGGGAATGTTACGGCGTAACTCAGATCTGTTGATGAAATTTTCCCCCAAATCCGCATCATTGATTGGAATCTTTGAGTTGTCATCAGAAAAGATTACCTTACATTCCATAGCTGGTTTAGATCCTTCAGGTTTATCGCTATTCCTCCTTACTTTTTCACTGAGCTTCATCACCATGGATTCTAGGTTTTTCAAAGTTGTGTCGTGCTTGGAAATGATGACGTATAGTCCTGGCTCGGGTCATGAACCCGACCAGTGAATAACACTAACTAGCCCATTACAAATGGGCTAACTTCATAATGGTTTGGACTTACGAAAGCCCAAGTCCAAAGTCATTTATGGAATAAGATGTCGGATATCTCCTAACTTTGGAGATAATCGTTTACCAACCGACTTAGGCGGGATACGCCGAAGGTTGGGGAACACGAAACCAACAAGGATTTCGTGTGTATATAAAGGGAAACCTATCCCTCATTAAAGGTATGATCTAAACCCTAACTCTCCATTAACCCTAAAATCGATTACTCACTCTCACGCCGGAGGATAATCGTGGGAGACAATCCCACGATAAGCCTAACGATGTTTTCTGTTCACTTAGTGCGCAGGTCTCAAGCATCAAGACTCAATTGGTATGAGAGCCGGAGCCCCAAACAAGGAACTCCCAACTTTTGTATCAACAAGTGGCACCATCCGTGGGACCATCACTAAGAACTAAGAACTAGAATGACGAAGCACGGAAATCAGCGATCGCAAGCAGACCTTACAGGAAAGAAGCTGCAAAGCGGATCAGCTTCTAAGCAGACTTTTGGAACAACCAGTGTCGCTAAAAACCAGGGATTAGGCCCAGACCTAGTCTTCCCTACGGTGGAACAACGCTCGGGGACAACCCAAGCCACTACAACCACCACCGGTAGCGGAGATCCTGCGCACCCTTTTGCCACTCCCTCCAATCGCTAGAGGCCGATCTCTCAAAGGCACCAGATGCACCCGGCAGAAACAAGGGCCCGGTGGTAGAAACAGGCACCCTTGCTCTAGAAGGGGTCGCACCGAAACTGGCACCAGGAGATTTTGTATCTCAAAATTACGAAACTTTGGCCGCTCCCATGCAAGAAGAAGCAAAAAAGAGGTCAAGTCGAAGCCTGTAAGCCCGACTTAATTTTGATACGGAATATAAGACATCTCCGCCGCGTCATCAGAAAGAGAGGCGCGGGAGGGATAGCCGCCAACCCCCAGTGTTTAACAGAATTGGGAGGAGAGTTGAGAATAATGAGACAACTAACTCACAGCATCTGGAAGAAAGTGAAGAGGATGAACGACGTACCAATGTCTACGCCAGGCTTGGTAGCCGCAGGATCCAGGATAGACTTGGGCGACGGTACTCCCCAAGTGAAAGTCCTTCAAGTGCAGATTCTGAGGACAGTCGGCGCAAATGTCGAAAAAAGGGAAAGTTCGTCCTCTGGTAACTCCTCGGACAACGAGGATAGCGAAACTGGACACTAGAAATCCAGAAGGAAATTTCGCGACCAAGAGGATGAAGACATATCCCTTCTGTGGCGCCGCCAAAAAGTAGATGCGTTCACTCGGCGCATCAGTGATTTCTCAGAAAATAAAAGGAGGCGCATGCCCGCCAATGTAAAAACCTATGACGGAACAAGTGATCCTGATTATCACCTAAAAAATTTTGAATCAGCCGCTACCATTGAAAATTGGCCACAGCCTGTGTGGTGCCACATGTTTAATTCTACTCTAGTGGGAAATGCGTGGGCGGTTGATGAAGCTTCCGCGAGAAGCATCGATGGCTTTGAAGAGTTGAGAAAGGCGTTCGCCTAAACTTCACTCAACGGAAAAAGTGCGCAAAAACCTGTCGAACTTGCTGAGGTCAAACAGCCGAGGGAATCTACAAGCGCCTATGTGGGCGCTTCAAAGATGAGTGCATACGAGGTTAAGGCATGCCCGAAGTCTTTGAAAATCTCGGGGTTCATGAATGGGATCAATAACCGGAACTCATCAAAAGGTTGAACGACAAGATCCCCAAACCTTTGATGAACTTATAAACGCACAAGGTCCTTCATCCAGGAGAAGCCGCCGTGGCGGATACCAAGAAAGGCTACTCGAACTATCGGTCACAGGAACAACACAGGAGACAATCCATCGACGGAGTAGCAACCGTAACAAGAATTACCGCGGTCGGGGAGCGGACGGGATAATGACAGGTATACCCCGCTGACCAAGACTCCAAAGGAGATATTCGCAACAGAAGGTGCGAACTTCCCAAGACCCACACCAATGCGCACCCCAGAGGATCGGCGCGTGGGGAGTGGATACTGCGAATATCATGGACATAAGGGCCACACCACCAAAGAATGTGTCCAGCTGCGCCAACTCATTGATAAACTGGTGAAAGAGGGCAGATTAGACCATTTGGTCAAGAACATCAAGGAAGGAAAAGATAGGCAGAAGACTTGGAACAAGAAAGAGGCACCCAAAGATAAGGCTGACACCATCTACATGATACAATCATGGCATCGAGTAACTAGGCAGAAAGTCAGCCAGAAATTTTCCCGTGGAAGTGAAATCTCTTTCCTCACCTTGACAGCGGACAACGCAGTGGTAGAGCCGCTCACCATTGAAATTAATGCGGGGGGTCACGATATCCACCGCATGTATGTTGATGGAGGAGCATCTGTAGATATAATGTACGAACACTGTTTCAAACGACTGCGACCTGAGATACGCAGTCAGTTAAGCCCGGTCATGACAATGTTGGTTTCTGAGGAGAAAAGATATGGCCTATGGGGCAAATCGCCTACTAGTCGGTGTGGGCAATAAAGAACACTCATGACGACTGGATGAATTTTATGGTGATCAAATCCCTTCGCCATACAATGGTATTATCGGAAGACCGGGGATATCGACCATGCGTGCGATCAAATCTATATCACATGGGATGCTCAAATTCCCGGTGGAAGGTGGTATTGTTACTCTCTACAACGCCATTGTACCACATAGAGAATGTAACACGATTACATGCGAGGCGGCACCCATTCGAGCAGTAGCGCAACAAAGTTCCAAACACGAAGGTTGCAATTCATCCCGATTAACGAGAATAGGAAGTATCGATCGGAGGATCATTTGTCGAACAACGGCAAGGCGGTGTGTGCGCACTCTTGCAAAAGAACACGGATATCTTTGCATGGGGCCAAAGCACATGAATGGGGTACCACGCTCAATCACGAACACAAGGCGAGAATTTGACAAGGATACTCACCAATACGCCGGAAGAAGCGCGCCAAGCTCGAGGCGCGCGCAAGCAATTAGCAGAGGTACACAAACTTGTGGAGGCGGGTATCATGCGAGAAGTCTACTACCACGACTAGCTTTCCAACCCAAGTAATGGTGAAGAAGAGCGACGGTGGTGGCGGATGTGTGTGGACTTCACGGATCTCAACAAGGAATGTCCACAAGATGCTACCCACTACAGGAGATAGACTGGAAGGTAGAGTCTTTGTGTGGATACCCACTTAAATGCTTCCTAGACGCATACAAAGGATACCACCAAATCCAGATGGCTAAAGAAGATGAGGAGAAAACGGCCTTTCATACAAGCCAAGGCATCTACTACTATGCCAAAATGCCCTTTGGCTTGAAAAACGCAGGCGCCACCTATCAGCGGTTAGTAGATAATGCATTCGAAAAATAGGTAGGCCGCAACCTAGAGGTTTATGTGGACGACCTGGTCATAAAAAGCCATAATGAGCATGAATTGGTGCGCGACATTGAGGAAACATTTAGGACACTCAAAGAGATCAACATGAAGCTAAATCCTAAAAAATGCACTTTTGGCGCTACAGAAGGCATGTTTCTCGGATACCTGATGGCATAAAACCGTGTCCAGAGAAAACTAAGGCTGTCATCGAACTTCCTTCACCGCGCACGTTGAAGGAGGTCCAGTCTCTCAATGGAAAGCTGGCCGGTCTAAATAGATTCGTGTCCAAGTCAGCAGACAAGTCATTACCTCTCTTCAAAACACTAAAGAAGTGTATAAAAAGGGAGATTTTATTTGGACTACGGAGGCGGAAGAAGCCTTTACACAGCTTAAACAACACTGGCAACGCTCCCATACTAGTCGCACCCGACCGTGGGAAGAATTAATTATACTTATCTGCGACTCATGGGCGGTCGGTGTGATCTCACGACGGATAGGAATTTAGTACAAACACATGTGTACTTTGTAAGCAAAGCGCTAAGAAAGCGGAGATTAATTATAGCGAATGGAGAAGTTGGTCCTGGCGTTAGTGTTTGCCGCCAAACGGGCTGCGGTACTTCCAGCGCCCCATAGCGATGATCACGGACCAACCGATCAAACAAATCATCTCCAAACCCGATGCGTCGGGACGACTTGAAGTGGAGTGTGTTGCTAGGTGAGCCTAACATCTCCTACGAGCCCGCGTCTTTGCGGTTAAAGGAAGATACTAGAGACTTCATTATCGAAAAACCGGACATCGAAGACTTACACCGCAAAGCAAGGTGGAACTACAAGACCCATGGATCTTGTTCACGGATGGATCTTCATGCGTGGATGGGTCGAGGCGGTCTCATCCTTACAAGTCCGGAAGGAATGGAATTCACTTACGCGCTGCGTTTGAATTCACGGCGACAAACAATGAAGCGAGTATGAAGCCCTAATCGCGGACTATGCATTGCGGCTCGAATGGGTGTCGCAACACGGAAGCAAATGTGGATTCCCGGCTAGTAGCCAACCATGTGTTGGGCGAGTACGTGGCTAAAGAGGAAAACATGATCCAATATCTCGACAAGACCAAGTCACTAATCCAAGGTTTTGACAGGTTTACCATCAAGCAGGTCCCTAGAGGGTAAAATCGAAAGGCGGATGCACTAAGCAAGATTGCATCCACAAGCTTTGCACACCTGTCAAAACAAGTGTTGGTGGAAACGTTGAAGAGCAAATCCATCTCGGAGATGGAAATAGCCATGGTAATAGAGGAGGAAGGTCCTACGTGGATGACACCAATAATGGAATTCATAAGCAAGGGCGTATTGCCCCAAGAACAGAAGGAAGCCCGAAGAATACGGCGCACAGCACAGAGGTTTGAACTTCGAGACGGTGTGCTATATCGACGCTCCTTTCTGCAACTATGGCTCCGCTGAATCGGCCCCCTACAAGCAAATTATGTACTTAGGGAAATCCATGCCGGTTCATGCAGCATGCATTCAGGACCATGATCCGTGGTGGCACGCGCTTTACGGTCAGGATACTATTGGCCCACCATGCACCGTGATGCGCGGGAATTAATCAAAAAATGTGGCGATTGTCAGGTTCATAGACCTTTTCCAAGCCAACCACAACAGGAGCTAACACCTATCACGGCGCCATGGCCATTCTACAAGTGGGGTATTGACATTGCAGGTCCTTTCCCCGTCGCGGCAGGAGGATTGAAGTTTCTCATAGTGGCCATAGACTACTTCACCAAGTGGATCGAAGCAAAAGCAGTTGTAACAATTACTGGCAATCAGATCAAACGCTTTGTTTGGGAAAATATTGTATGCCGCTTCGGACTACCTGGGGAAATCATCTCAGAAAATGGGAAACAATTTTGTGAAAACCCCTTCAAGGACTGGTGCGAGAAGTTGAATATCACGCAAAACTTCGCGTCGGTTAAACATCCACAAACCAACGGCTTAGTAGAGCGTGCAAATCGAAGTCTGGGTGAAGGAATTAAGGCATGTCTGGACAGGAACAAAGGAAGGTGGGTAGAAGAATTATCACATGTTCTATGGGCGCACCGCACTTCAATCAAAACTAGCACGGGAGACACCCCCTTTTCTCTAGTCTATGGGACAGAGGCCGTTATACCAACCGAAATTAGGATGCCAACTATTCGCACTGCTGAAGTCAATGTGGCAACCAATGACAATGAACGGCGTATCGACTTAGACCTGTTGGAAGAAAGACACGAGCGCGCAGCTATATGTGAAGCAAGATCGAAGTCAAGAATGAAGGGATACTACGATGCTAAAGTGCGAAGTGTTTCATTCAGACCAGGTGACTTCGTGTACCGCGCCAATGATGCGAGCCACACAGAAGATATAGGTAAACTTGGACCAAAGTGGGAAGGACCCTATGAGATCACTGAAGCATTAGGAACAGGCGCGTACAAACTACGAGACATGGATGGTCGTGAACTCCCACGCACATGGAACATTTGCAATCTTAAGCGATGTTATCTCTAGGAATGGCTACGGCTCAGCGCACGGACACTCCTGCACTTTAGTGAAGTGCCCAATAAATATCCGTGTATTTACATTTTGTTTTACTTAGGCAAATGTCTTATTTATTTTCTTTCATAAAAACTTGCAAGTATCAATAAAACGTCGCGGTTTCTAGCTAACTCCGCGACACATTTCAATTTGTTATTTCCATATACCTTATGTCTTAACATTTTTTATCTCTTGCCTACATGGCGTGCATGCACTTAATAAACCCACGATGGTAAAAGGATGAGTAAACCTACTAAATAACTCGTTGAGTAAGAGGATTGCAAACCCATCAACATTGGATCATGTATCCTTGTTAAACACCTTGTTCTCAAGGCGTTGGAATAAGTTACATGCGCATCCCACGACGGTGCGCAACAACGCATACGGTGCACGTTTAACAAATTAGGAATCAAGACACTTGACTCCTTGATATGATATTTACATTACGCTGCATATCACACCATACACGATTATGATAAAACATACTTCAAAATTATGTTTTAAGTATACCGTGAATTTCATACATTATTATGAACTTCATATATTATCCGCGCTTATACAACATTTTGCTTCTTAGACAATACACACGTTTTTTTATGGAAAGACAAGTAACTAAGTGCAAATATTATAAGTCGCAACATAATTCAACAAAAATAATGTTCCATTAAGTACCATGCGTGCTTACAAAATGATGTTTCCAATACAAGTTACTATCTACATACTATTACAACGTCTAAGAGACAAATTTCCTACACAGCTTGCAGCGTCCCCAACCTCATTCAGCTTCTTCAGTAGGTCAGAATCTTGGCGCGATACCGTGGCAACACTAACCGGTATCCTGTCAGATCTGGGGAGATGTGCTGCGCTAATACCGCACAAAACAGCCTTACCTTTAATCCCTTCCTTTTTGGCAAGTCTTGTAGCATGCGCTTCCAACACTTGCTTCAAGGGCACTTCCTTCTCCAAAGTGAAGAGGTTCAAGATATCCTTGGGGCGAGCAAATACAGGCACTTGGAGTTGCGATTCATCGGGTTTCAGAAAATGGTCCAGCTGCGCTTCCGCATTTTCACCACGATGCCGAGCCAAGGTCAGCCCCTCCATAATGACCCATATCGGATAATCCTGGTCGCGCTCTAACTCAGAAATCAGGGGAAGCTCCAATTACTTCATATTCTTCATAGCAGTACCAGCTCATCATATGATTGCGCATTATACCCGGGTACCTTATCAGCAGGCACCTTCAACAACTTAGCCTCATGAAGCTCCTCAACAGCCTCTGCCTTACCCCGCGCCAATGTGCACTGAACAACTCCCCCAAAGGTGTCCACTACTTCCTGCGACTCCAAGGTGCTGAGAGCAGCAAGTCGCAGACCATGGCCAATGAGCCACTGCGCTCGGCAATTGTAGGCGAGGAGTTGGGGATATAACTCCTCATCATACTCGGTGAGCTTGCGCAACTTCATCTCCTGCGCTTCAAGGCACCGCTCACGGTGGCACCAAAGTTTTCCAGCTGCGAAGTCAACTCTTCCTTGCCCTTCTCCAGATACTTCAGTGCCCGAGACACGAAGCCTTGTACCGAGGACTCAAAGACGCTCCCGACTTATTTGACCCATCAACGCCATCTTCTCTTCAGCGAGCTTTTGGGCATACGCACTCAGGCCCTCTGCCTCAACCTTGGCACTAGCCAACTGCGCCTCCAGCGACGCAATTTTTTGATCCTTTTGCGCGCCTTGGCTGCCTTCCCCAGAAACCTTGGCCTTTAGCTTCTCCACTAGTGAAGCTTGATGCGCAGCGGCCAACATCAACTCCTCAAAAAGCTGGTCCATGGGCGCATCCCCAGCCGCCAATGGCTCAATGTTTTGGCTGTTTGGCTCGGAGAACTCAGAGTGCACAGGACTATCTCTGGGGGCGACTCCGCAGACTGTTCAAACCTGCACACAAGAAAGGGAATTATTAATTTCTCACATAAACAGGGGATGCGCAAAAAACTTTGATGACATTACTTACTGTGGACCAGATGTATCAGCCGAGGGAGGAGGCGACGCAACGTCTCTCGATGATGATTCCACCGTTAGGACAACGGGGCGCTTCTTCCTAGATGAGCTTGCGCCATCCTCTCCAAGTGATCTCTTGCGCTTCAAGCCTAGGTCCTCCTCCTCCTCTTCCTCCATGTGCTCCGCCACTGCTACTTGTGATGGTTGCGCTAATGGGGAAGGCACTCTAGGGCTCGGCACGCTTTGAATTAGGGTCGCTTCCAGTGCAACAGATGAGCTAGCCCCTGCTTCTCCCAACTCCATTTCCAGGGTACGCCCTGCTGTAGCATCAAGAATGGGCTCTTCTCCCTCTCTCAGCAGGCGTGTCCCTACACTAACCTGGCGCGGCTTCGCTAGTTGCACGACTCTGAATAGGTCCATTTCTATGCAACAACAAACAAACAACAAAAATAGATTACGACAAGTACATAGAGAAGAAAGAAAAACGCTTACTGTAATATAACACAATGGAGTACGAAAGGACGAGCACCCACCCTGGCCATCCATGCCTAAGAAGATCGGAACCTCCTCCGAACTACCAAAATAGTTAAGGCTAATGCCCATGTGCACCAAAAATTCCTCAGGTTAGGAATTGATGGGGATGCGATTGGTGTTTATTGTATCCGCATCCTCCGCATTGTACGATCCGGGAGGGCGCTCATCCTTTGGCAAATGTACCACAGGTGTAGAAATCGAGCGCGATGGGAAGCACGCTTCGTCTACCCGAAAAATGTTTCTCTCAATTCTGGAGCGTCTAATTTTTCAATTATAACATGAAGGCACCCAACGCGCTTAGCGAATGATACCCGCCCGTGTGACCACGTTGTGTGGTAAAAGCACGCGAACAGTGGATAGTCGGGTTAATTGCGATGTCGGCAATTAACCTCGAAGTTAGTGATTTTAGCGCACCTATGCGGTGCGGTGGGATATATGCGACGGTAGTAGTTTAACACGTCGCTCGGGAATAAAGATATTGGCACACGTTGATTCGCGAACTCGAAAAACGCGTGTATACCCTATTTTCCGCCGGGAAGTCCGCAATGAGCGCCTTTGCACCCGGAACTTCCGGATGCACCGCGAGGGGAATGTAATAATCGGAGGCGAACTCTAGAAGTTCGCCCTCAGTTATGTCGGATGTAAAATCAGATAAAACTCGGACCATGGTATCGTTTTTATATGCGCACGCGCGGTTACCTTTGGAATAGTAGTTTTCTGGGTTGCAAGTTGAAGGTTTGTTAACAATGGCGGATTAAGTTTTTACTGTGATAATCACAGTAAAAGGAAGGTCGATGGTTATATAAGTTTCCGTTATCCATGCGATGCACGTCACGTGGATCCCACTAACTCTGAATAAGTGGCCAGGATATGTTGAGGTGACAAAGGGGCAGTTACTTTCCCCTAAATTCTGAGGCATTCGTTTGAAGATATTTGACCTAGATGCAACTTCTCCGCTACGCTACGAGGAGTTTAAATGCTACAGTTCTTAGTCTAGCATCCGCAGTTAGTCACTGCGCATACTAGACTGGGGGACATGATGACGTATAGTCCCGACTCGGGTCACGAACCCGACCAGTGAATAACACTAACTAGACCATTACAAATGGGCTAACTTCATAATGGTTTGGACTCACGAAAGCCCAAGTCCAAAGTCATTTATGGAATAAGATGTCGGATATCTCCTAACTTTGGAGATAATCGTTTACCAACCTACTTAGGCGGGATACGCCGAAGGTTGGGGAGCACGAAACCAACAAGGATTTCGTGTGTATATAAAGGGAACCCTATCCCTCATTAAAGGTATGATCTAAACCCTAACTCTCCATTAACCCTAAAACCGATTACTTACTCTCACGCGGAGGATAATCGTGGAGACAATCCACGATAAGCCTAACGGTGTTTTCTGTTCACTTAGTCTCAAGCATCAAGACTCAATTGTCGAGTCGGAGCCCCAAACAATATTCAACTTTGTATCAACAGAAATGACGTCCGTGACGGAATTCTTTTAACCACTCAACGGGCGAAGTTTCGGGAACTTATTAATTGTTTCTTCCAAACTGAGCCTTCTTTCTCCATAAGGCCCACGGTTGTAATTTCCACGATAACCATTACTATTTTGATTATCTCCGTAAAATGGTCGATTTTCCCCATATTTAGCTTCTTCAATATCTTCGTCCATATGAGGACAATTTTTCGTAAGATGTCCTCCCCCACAGCTTTCACAACCTACTTGGATGGCATGAACGGTTTCCCTGACTTTTTGCATATCCCAACTAAGATTTTCAATTTTACTAGTGATTGTTGCGATTCCGTCAAAACTTCCGCCTTGGTTTCTTTTACTTCCTCCGTCGTGCGATTTTTGAGAGTGATCTGCCATTTTTTTGAATGGCTTCAATTGCAAGAGTAGGAGTCATATTTGGGATTGGTCCTTGATAATCCAGCATTTGCCTTGTAGTAACGTTAATTCCTTTGTAGAAAATATTGACCTTCTGTTGGTTATTCAGATCATTAGTAGGACACTTATAAAGAAGATCATTGTATCTGTCCCAAGCTTGATACAAAGTTTCGTCGTCTTCTTGTTTGAAATTATGGATTTCCAAAAGCTGGTTAGAAATCTTCGATGGTGGGCAATATCTTTGAATAAAATGTTTCTTTAGTAGCGCCCAAGTATTGACGCCTGTGGAAATCTTTCGATCCATCTTCCGTTGCAAGAAGAGTCATTGGAAAAACTCTAAGCATAATGACAACATGAGACACGCTGGAATGTTGAAAAGACTAGCGATGTATAGGACATTTTCAACGTGCTCATATGCGTCTTCGTCCTGTTTCACGAGAAAGGGTTAGCGAAGCTCCCTCATAAATTGGTCTTTAATTTGAAAGGAACATCCGCTCCGATTGCGGTCTTACGAGACCCGGCCCTTGTTCCGCTTCTTGTCAACGCCAAGTATTCCTCAAGAGTGAGGTCATCGATGAAAACTTGAAATATGATTATGAGAAGAGTTTAAAATGAAATGAAAGACTTAATATCAATCCTAATATAACTCCCGCAGTGGACGCCAAAAACTTGATGCGAGGTTTCTTGACTGTGTCTTAATATTTTAATGTCTCGCTAAACCTATGGTTCTACCTAATGCACTAACGGGCAGTGTACCCGGTCGTGTGTAGTGTAGTAAATGGTAAAGCCGAGGTCGTCCCAAGAGCTATGTATTTTGGATTATTATTAAGTCTAGTGTCACAGAATAATAGTTGTTTCGATAGGGAATTAATTGATTAAACTACTAATGCAGAATAAAATAAAGCAGATAAATAGATGAAGGGAAATCAATAGAGGAATAGTGGTGCTAACCTAGTCAATCATCCTAGCTAGTAATGTCTACGTCTACCTACTTCCAATTACTTCGGGTGGGGTCAAATTTGAGAGGACAGCATTTGGTCAATTCGCCCTAACCTATCAAGAAAGATGCCACCACAGAGAAATCGGTAGCACCGTCATAAGTCCTTTTGTTCCCTGGTCCCCAAAGCAAGTCATTAAGTACCGCTACATGCTAGATTCTAAATAGTGAGTGCCGGCCGTTAGGAACTTAGACACTACACCCCCAGGTTCTTAAGTTCATCCAAACGACAGTGATCGGTTGGTCAAATCGCACAAGTAGAAAGGGTCGTCGGTTGGTCATATCTTACCCGTCCCTTCTCAATCCGCTCACCTGTGGTCGGTTGGTCATATCTCCTAGGCAATTGGCCTCACCGCCATTCAAAACTCTCGAACCGGGGTGACTACCAAAGAACTATGCATGCATACACTTAGAAATAATTGTGCGGAAGTAAAGGTAAACGTAAACAAAAAATTAAGGAATCATAACTAGGCTAGCACCAAAGGGTGCTTAGCTCATATTAACCATGCAAATCAATTCATATTCAATTGTACGAAATACGTAAATTGAAAGAAATAAGAAATGCTGTATGTGGAACCTAGGTCACTAGTTTTACAACACAAGCTTATAGAGAAAGAGATAAGGCGATTGAACAAGCTAAACCACACACACACACAGAATAGTATGAAACGGTTAATCGTAGAGAGGTGAGTGAAAGAATAACTTGAACAACCAACCTTCAAATGAAGGTTAATACAATGTATTTATAGGCAAGGAGCTAGGGCAACACTCCTCTCCTTCCTATTCCTTATTGGGCTTGGATCAAGCTTATGGGCCTTCTACATAAGCTTGACCTTAAACAAACATAAAGGCCATAACAAAGCTACCTATTACATATGAAATATAAATACTTGAAATCTTGTTTAGGAGTGATTCCAACAATCTCCCCTCAGTATATATGAATGTAAGCGGTGAAAGCGTTGATGTAATAGTAGTTGTGACGTCTTCGGCATTCTTCTTTCTTGTGAGAGGAATTGCCTTGATTCAAACAATCTCCCGGTGTAGAGATAGTTATCTTTGAGCGGTTAAGCTTCGACGTCATCTTTAACTTTGTTCTTTGATCATTTGTTCTTTGTGGTGAAAGTGATAGTATGTTGTTATGCGCATCGATGCGCCTCGAGTGCCTTGTTGCTCCAATGTCTCACGTCATTCTTCAACATGCTCACACGCTCTTTGGCGTTGGAAATCAATCTTGATGAAGTTCTTTAAGTCTTTAACTTTGTAGATTCTTTGGTTAGAGCGAAGAATCATTACGGCGGTTGTGTTGCTTTTGAATAGAACTTCCATTAGTGATGATGTTGGCGTGAGCATGAGAAGAATCAACACGATCATTCCGCTCGAGCTTCCATAAGAAGAAAACATTGCAAGCGGTTAGAAATAAGCGGTTTCCGGCACTTACAAGTTTGAACTTGAGAGTGTTAATGACATAGTGTGAAAACATAACTCTAATTCTTACAAAGGCCGTTCTGAGCTGGAGTCCCACAAGTGAGATAACGCGATGCACCGAAGTACATCTGATTCGAGATAGTCGCCGAGGTACACGAAGCATCACCTCTGTTGTAGACCGTTTGAGACACACTCCGCGTAATCCACGGGGAGTTACGAAGCGACTTCTTTGTCGGGCTATTTGATGTTGACCACGGGGAGTTTCCATTCAATCGCGAGGATCACGGATGTGAACCTCTCATAAATGTTCTCGACAGTTGCTAAGATCATGAAGGACTCGATATGAACCTTGAATCGAAGACCTTATTGTTGATCAACAAGTGATTAAATGTCAAGTGTTCCTAAGAGATCTTTTGATGAATCTCGTGGCTCTAGACTCAATAGTGCGTTTTGGTTTTCTGGCGGAGACTAGGAGAGGGTCTCCTTCTTCAATACCGACAATCTCTAAGAAAGCCAATAGTTTATGTAGGGTTCCACGTGAGAATGAAACAAGCTTACATTGAGAGAAACTTGAGTGGCTAAGAAGGTTTAGTGCATGCGTCCTTTGGGTCCATGGCGACTTTTAATCTTCAATACCGGTGTCACTAAGTGACAACCCGGTAGTATATGAATTGAACCGGTTATGCGCCCTAAGTTGAATAATCGGAGGCTATTTCTTTTCACCCTTTTCTTTACATTTCTTTTGATTCTTCAACTCCTTCTTTCTCGATTCTCATTTTCTCCTTTTACAATCATTCCTAAGGACTTCTAACACTAACTAATGGTAGTGTCCTTGGGTAGATCCCTCGACTCTGGCGGATCATAGGACAGTTATTCTAACCTTAGTCACCTTATAACTCCATGACTAACCTATGTTTGCCATTATAACCATTGTAAGTTAAAATATCTCTCAAAGGGTTTGTAAATGAAAGACATGTTTGAACCACGGTGAGAGATAAGTTTTTGCATAAATACTCCCCTCACATGTGCTTAATAGTTTTAATGGTTAAATGCACGGTGAGGAAAAGCGCACTTTATGAATTGATCCACTAAAGATAGACAATCTCCATGAGACACGGTTCGTTGAATAGTTAAAGAGTTACATTGTCGGTTTTAGGTGACAACTAGCTCTAATAACTACCTTGAAGGTGTAGACAAACCTCGAAGGTTGTCATACCGTCGAGTTCATGTCTATCAAGAGCTTCTCGAATGGTACCTTCTACTAAGGCGAGGTCCTTTGCGAGACACGTTTACATCACTAGCGAACTAGCTTGAAATTATTACCCGTCGGGACAAGTCTTTTCGAGTTACAAGCAGTTTAGTACCGTCGATTCGTTGGTTAAGTCGAGGTACCGGATTCATTTGCATTGACACAACATATTTCTTATCACACAAATTTTCTCCCCTCAAAATGGCATATAAAAATGTTATTTTTGAGCGGTTGAAATAAATATGACCATTTTGAGTGTTTGTGGGAAGAGTGACCACTTGTGAACAATTTGTGAACAAAGTTTTAATTCAAATACTCCCCTCGATTAGTGATATAAGCGGTTGAGGTTTTGAAAATCTTATGGGAAGTACTTGTCTTTTGAGCAAAACCTTGAAAAATGAAAGGTTTGATAGGTTTTACTCAAAAATAAAGCTTTCGCTCCTTTTATAAGGATTGTGAGGCGTACCACGGGGTCCTTTCTTGTGAATCGGGTTGTACTTTGTTATGTGTGCACAAGCCATTCACATATATAAACATTCATCCAAAATCATATGAAGGAAACAATTCAAGGGTACCGGGAAGTGCGGTGATGTTCCCGAGTGCGCAGGCGTTGAAAGCGGTGATGTTTATCTGGGTCTACCACCAACATAGCTCTCCAGCGTCAGGCGATCCCCACGAACAACCGTTCATCAATCATAGTGATGATCCGCCTCACATCCCTCTATCACGAGAGTTCGGTAGCTTAGGATTCCCGACTTTCGAGCGTATATCCTTCAATCATGCGCCAATCCATCTCTAACCATCTTCAAGGTATGATCCCGAATTTGTGGAGCTCACTACACGCCATTAAGCGGTTCTGCGAAGTTCACTGCGGTAAACAATGCGAAAGGTTTCTTGATGGCGTAAGTTGTTTGGTGGTTGATGTCGGGAAGATCTAGGCGTGGTGGAGTGAAGTTTACGTTTACGATATGATTCAACGACCATCGGATATCTTGACCGTTCTTTGATCACAATCGTCTAATGAAGATGAGCCGACTTGATAAATTCACGTTGAATTTCGATCGAGAATTGTCTCATCGACCACATACTTTGGCAAGGTACATGTCTTGATGTCGTTGGTGACAAGTTCTCAAAGTCGACACGAGAATTCATAGTCTGTTCATCTTGTCGTTTGACTATGATATTCTTCAAGAATGTGTAGTCCCATTTAGACTTGAGATCAATGTGTTTGATGGCCACGATGTCCTTAGAGCAATACACTTCATGTTGAGACTTGAACCGAGCGACACGTAGTAGATTCTTGACGTTCGGGCCAATGATGAATCCCATACAATGCATCTTGGTCGTATGCTTGCGTTGTCGAAAACAAGTGAGTTGCACGTTCCTCGATAGCTATGCGGTTTGAGTAACAAGCGGCTGGGAATGGAAGAGTCAATGATGTAGCGTATTTTCGTGAACCATCGCCACCATGGAGAAGAAAATCCGGTCTTTGTTGAAGAAATATCGAAAGGAATCCTTGGTTCTTCGGTTGGCGATTGTTGGTAGAGGTTTGGTCGGTCGATGTAATATGGAGGGTTGTTCCGTTTAGTGAAGTCGATGTTTGCTTACAGGTTGAGCCAATCCATGTTGTTAGACATGGCTCGAGCAATGTTTTCAAGGTGATATTCAACCTCGATTGCACTTTCATTTGTTTTTCAACGGAAGAATCGTCATTCTTGATGCGCTTCAACTCGGATTTCGTCATCTTCTTCACACGGAATCGTTCTTGCAAGATTTTGCATGCTCCAGTGTACTACCGTCTACCAATTCTTGACCTTCTTCAGGGTAGGGAGTGTTGTTAACAAGTGTGGAGAACCATTCAAATTCTGCGGTTGTATCGTCATCTAGCCATGATACGACATCGCTGAGTCGTCTTTTTCTTGCTTTTAGAAGGCCTTGATGATGATTCGGGTTTCTTCACTTGTTTGGGAGAGGAGGGTTGTTGTTGGGGCTCGAGGACCTCTTCATCGTCACCACCCGTATACTCAAAGTGATCACCGGTTTTACGAGTCACGGGTGGTAACTCGGAATCGTCCGAGGTTTATCGGTTGAAGACCGTGGTGGAAGACTTTTGTTGTGAAGAAGTCCGATGTGGAGGAGGTGGCATAGAAGTAGATTGACCGGACTTGCCCGGCGTTTGGGTGCGAGTCCTTATCCTTATCATCGTCATCTCTTGGTCGTTTGGATTGAGTGGTGACTCCTTGCATGATGATGCGAGTTGATAGTCAAGTAGGATTTGAAAAATTTAGCTTCTTCCGAGTAAGCGTTCGGATCTCTTTGACATTTGCATCACAAGTTTAGCTATTAACTTTCAGTTCGGAGAGATCGACTTCTTTGCCCATTGTATGTTTAACCAATGCTACGATGTTAGGGGTGAGTTGTCGGAAAATACTTCTTTTGTCACCACAGGGACGATGTCGAGAAGAAACTTGTGGGTTTGATCTCTTCGGCGTCTCCGGTTCCTTTTGGACTTTAGGAATGATATCACGAAGATACTTTTGAGTGTAACCTTCAATCATTTCATTCGGTTCCTCTTTTCGATGACTCTTCATGAGCGTCTGAACAAATTTCCTTTCTTCCTCCATCTTGTCTATCTCATCATTTAAGAATTTGAATTTGGTCGACAAACCAATTCATTTTACGTAAGTTCGTCCTTCTTTACGATTTGTTGGATGACTTTTACAATCCTTTTATGAGGCGAGAGATCCAAGACTTTGGTGGTTTCTTCACCGATTTGGATGATGATCTGGTTGATTTTGTTGATGGTGGTGGTGATGAGTGAGGCGAAGAATCCGATGATGAGGAGACATGAGGAGACTTCATGTCCTTAGGAGTTTCGAGGTTTTCTCCTTTGAGTGTGTTGGGTGTCTAGAAGAAACTTGGTATAATCATCCTCGTCATCCTTAGACTTTTCTATCTCGGTTTCTGTTTCTCAAAATCATACACAATGGTGTCTTCAACAAAGCGGTTGTTGTTGCGGAAGAGTGGTGGCACGGATCCCTTATCGGGTTGATTAACGCATCGGGATGCGGAGAGGGTGGGCAACGCCACTTGATCCTCGGGGCCCCCATTTGATCTTTAGCAAATTCAGTGACCTTTTGAAGGTGTCGGACGTTAATGAAACTTTTTCTGTATGATTTGTCCAATTGCTCTTCTTCTTCTTCTTGAGCTCTCATCATAAGGTACAATATTTGAGTCTTCCCTTTTCTTGGGCAATTTGGAGGACTTGGAGGTTTAGTCATTGAGGCGGTGTTTGGTGGCGATGGCGAGAAATGAACCTCTTCATCATCTCGGTTTCTTGAGTCCTCGTCCACGAGTTGTCTTTGAGGTTCAAGTGTGGGAATAGGTTCGGCTTCCTTTACGGGAACAATCCTTATAGAAGGGCTTTCCTTTTAGGAACCTTCCTTTGACTCATGAGAACTTGTTGTGCTTCTGCACTTCTCTTACGGTTCTCCGACGGTGTTCGGAAGATTTTTAAATCAAGATGACCAACTTTGCCTTGTCATTGCTTCGGATATCTTTTATGCGTTTGAGCTTTCGACATCTTGATTAGAAGGAAATCGGTAATCTGACACCTTGTTTCTTTGTGGGCGTTTCCTTGATTCTAATGGTGAGAATGGGTTCCGTCAACATATCGTGATTATCGGGTCATTGAGCCTCTTGGGAATGTCGGAATGAAGTCCAAGTGCTCTGGATCAACAATTTGGTATATCGATGTAGGAATCTTTGAGCCAAGTTTGTTGAGAAATGACATCATGTCATCCCAAATCGAGCTTCAATAGCGATGTGTTTCATGTTGACGAATGCCCAAAATATTTGCGGTTCTATGAGCTTAGGATGCTCATGGCCGCTATCACGACCGAAGCAGACTTGGTGATGATCATGTAGAGTGTTCTCCATGGTTGAGGAATACTCTTAAGCTCTACGTGAGAGTGCTTAGTGATTACTCTGTAGCCTCATCATAACCGATATTGATTAAGAATTGGAGAGTTAACTCTTGATGGGTGTGGCATAAAGTTTGGTTGGGTTGACTTGAGGAATAAGGAGAGCGACCCTTAAGTCTGCGGTGTAATGGTGACTTGTTTGTGGTTGAGTCACCGTCGCGTGATCCTTCCTTTGACCCTTTCCATAGTGTTCAGGCTGTTGGATGTAGATCTCGGGAATGGTTGAGAGTGTGTGAGCATGTTACGATATGGATGAGTCCTCGAGAATGTCAATAGCGATTAAGCATGAAGACTCGAGCAAGTGAGAGTCTTGAAGTCAACTCGGAGATTATTCTTTCCAATCTTCATTGGGTAGCCATTAGGGTAGATATCGACAATGGAGAGAACATTTGATGCATCCATGTTTGGTTGGCGACCATGTCGTGATGCGAAATAATATTAGCCAAAAGAACCAACATATCGAAAGACATAATGTTAGTCAACGAAGTTCTTATTGTCTAGTTATTTAATGTACAACGTCAATGATTATTCTGAGTCCTAAGTCACTTGTATGTCCAATAGTCTAATGGCGTCGTGAAATGTTTAGTGAGTTAGTTAACTTTAAGTTTTAAAGCTTATGTTATCACTTATTGTTCACAACATATCAAGCGTTTTGGTTTATTAGTGACATTATTGGATTCGTGACGTTATGATAAGTTTATTAACAAGTTTTGTACGTAACAATTCATAATGAAGGTCAAAAATGGCTTAAGCGTGGGATTGACAAAGTTCGCGTAAGCGATCGTGACATGCGTGGCGTGGCGAAAGCTTATCGTGGGATCCTTTCTTATGCGTGAAATGTTGCAGCGTGGGAAAAGGGGACCTTATGCGTGGAGCTTACGGCGTGGCGTATAAAACCTTACAGCGTAAGGCTTACTCGTGAGTAGACCTTATGCGTGAGGTCCTTGTTACGCATATCCTTCACGGGATCGCGTGGTCCCATTGTAGAACCTTACGGCGTAATAGTTATGCGTGGGTTTTATTTCGCATAACATGACTACGGCGTGGGGTAATCCTTATGCGTAGAGAGTCTTATGACCTTGATTACGAGTGTTTAAGCGTAGCAAAGCACGAAATAAATTTATCAACTCATCAATGTTCACACAAAACAACAATTTATCACGAGATAACAACATCCTAGTCCATGTTAGCGATTCTGCGTAGAACCACATCGCGTAGTCTAAACCCTAAACTTACGGCGTATGAGATTTAGCCATGGGATGAACATCATATTGATTACGGTAGTTCTAAGAAGTCCATAAAGTAGTTTTATCCAAGTTTTAACATCAAATAAGCCTTGAATCAAAAATACCCAATTTATATGAACTTGAACCCTAATTTTGAATTAAGTATCATAGTTGTTTACGGGTGATTTACGGGTTTACATGTGTTCAATTGAACTTGAAAACAACCTTATATGACTATCTTTTATACCAAAACCTTCACATTTGAAAAGACCCAATTCTACGCATAAACCTAAATCTCAAATACACTCGATTCGTGTGTCTAGGTGCGTTTTGATGTTTAAAAAGTATTATAGATGATGTTAAATCATTTTGGCACAATCCTTTTAACTTCAAACACATAAACAAGATTATGTGTTCATACGCATCTGCGTAGAACACAAAATCACCCATAGGTTAAAATCAAGCCGTTAACTTTCAAAATGGTTTAAAACCATTGTTTGTAATCTTGTTATGAACACACAAACACTTACAAAATGAAGATCGAGACACATGATTCTTGAATGATTTTAGGCGTAGGATTTGAAGGTTTTAGCAATAAATGTGGTTAGAATGGTAGGTGGGGTATTTTATTGAAAAATACTTTCGGATTATGATGAGTTTGGTCCTCCACCTTTTCCTTTTTCAACCAAAGCCTTTTAACTTCCATTTAGGTTACCAAACAAAGATTTTGAGAAAAAATCATGGCGACACTCCCCTCGGCTTGATAAATTTAAGCGGTTTAAGAATTTTAGTCAGGGTGTCATTGAGCGAAAGTCCACCATCATTTGTATAACGAAACAACGAGATGTGATAACATGCAAGTACACTTATGTTTTGAAGCGGTTAGCGATAAATTTCTCCCCTCGACACTTGATCGGAAAAATACGAAATTTGAGAGATGCAAGTGTTGACGGAAAAACAGTACTTGCCATGTTAAAGAAAATAGATGAGAAGAATATTTTGTTGTTTTATCGATTTTATATTTTTGTATTTTGTTTTTGAAAGATTTTATTTATTTACAAAAGATGTTTTGGTGTTTGACGGGTTTTAAGGCGATTTTAAGAGGTCATCCAATTCCTCTTGAGTCAAACACCTCATACCAATTCGGTGGACCAACTCATTAAACCTAGCGGGAGGCAAGGCTTTTGTGAGAAGATCGCCAATTGGTATTCGATACCCACAAAGTATAATTCAACGGTACCTGTTCCACATGATCCTTGATGAAATGATAGCGTAGATCGATGTGCTTTGATTTGAGTCTTTGAGCGGGTTGCGAGATTGCAATGGCACTCCGATTGTCATGATACATCGAGGATTACATCAAATACATAACCATAGTCTTTGAGTTGTGTTCTCATCCAAATGACTTGAGCACAACACGCGGACATGGCTACATATACTGCTTGATTGATGACGGTGATGTACAATCCTGCTTCTTTGATTGCCAAGACACGGTTTATCACAGAAATTGTAGTGCTCTGAAGTACTTTTCCTTGAGTCTAGGCATCCTGCGTGATCGGCGTCGAAAAGCGATTAGTTCAAAACCGAATCCCGGATACGGATCCCCAAATTAATGGTTCCCTTGATGTATCGGAGGATTCTTTTAGCCTCGAGAGGTGGGTTTCGGTTGGTCGCGGACGATAGCGGGAGCATAGATAAGCGGCAAAGACAATATCGGTGCGCTGTTGTTAGATACATGAGAGACCCAATAATACTTGGTATTTGGTAGGGTCAACCAATTTCCATGTAAATCGACATCTAATTTCTTGGTATGAGTCATTGGTGTGGCATAAGTATCACGGTTTTCATTCCAAATTTGTTTAACAATTCAAGGGCATATTTGGGTGACTCGAGAAAAATACCACGGGGTGATTGATGAACTTGCGGTCCTAGAAAGAGCGTAAGTTCACCCATCATGGACATTTCAAAATTTTCTTCATGAGTTTTGCAAAAGCGATTGAAAACTTTTATGTGTTGACCCAAAATGATGTCATCCGTAAATTTGAACAATTAAGATGTGTGCCCGTGATATTGTATAAAAGAGTTGGGTCAACCGAGCCTTTGGTGAAATTATTGGCAATGAGGAAAGATGATAGCTTATCGTACCATGCAGGGGCTTGTTTGAGACCATAAAGAGCTTTGTTCGGTTTGTAGACATGGTTCGGGAACTCGGGATCAACGAATCCATCGGTTGGTGACATAGACCGTTTCTTTAAGTTGTCCATTTAGAAGCGCCGTTTGACATCCATCGATGAACCGTCATGTTCATATGAGCATGAGCGAGAAATATCGAACGACCTCAAGGCGAGCAAGCTGGAGCAAAAGATTCTTCAAAGTCTATCCTTCTTCACGGCGATAACCCTTAGCAACTAGCCGTGACTTGTTTGGATAACATTTCCTTGACATCAATTTGTTTTCCAAATCCATTTTAGACCAATAGCGTAGACCCTGTTGGTCTTTCAACGATTCCATACTTCAAGGCGTTTGAATTGGTTGAGTTCTTCTTGCATGGATTCAATCCGGTTGTCTTTTGTCATTGCATCCTTAATGTTTTAGGTTGATTAGCGAGCGGTGAGTGCATAAATGCAATGTTCACCGTCGTGTGAAGGCGTTGTCTTATAATGATTGGTTGATTCGGGTTGCCAATAATGTTAGCGGAGGATGGTCTTTTGTCCATCTATGTGTAGAGGTTGATGTTGGTATACATTGTGCGATTCGAGGATTCAAATGGTTTGTTGAAGATTCGCGACATACGGTGCGGCGATCTCATTAGCAACGGGTTGAAGAAGCATTTGGATCAAAATCTGCGGTGGGGTACTTCATTGAGAATATCATCATTTGGTTCATCATTGTTGGGCGGTGTGTTCAAGCTGTTGTGTTGGAGTCAATTGGTGTAGGTGCATCTTCAACGATAGTTGTTGTAGCAGTGTATCGGTATAGGAATATTATCGGGTTGTGCGGTGAGCAGCGGATACACGAGAGCACGTTCATCAATATCGTCACGAGCGGAGGAGCAAATAACCTTTCCATTTGTTGTGAGTTAGGTGAGGGCTTTCTTGGTGATGATGGGGTTGAGGAAGTTTAAGCGGTTGTGACCGGGTTCTAAGCTATTATACTCGAAGCCATTTAGTGAGTTCATCGAAATGAGCATGAATCGTTTCCATAACCTCCTTGGTTCGGCGATTCAGTTCGGAAACCTTTAGAATTGTCACGATATCAATAAAGACTCCAATATCGACTTTGGCTTTTAGCTTTCCAAAATCATCACGATCATTATTTGGATAGCAAAGGGATCCAAATACATGAAAGTGTTTGAGGTTCGGTTTATAGTTGTGGACAAGCTCAAAGGTGTTTTGTTGTGGCGTTTTGTGATCATGGAGCGGTTTTGAGTATAGCATGCGATGAATCGACACGCCCATAAGTGTCTGGAAGTTTAGCATTGATTAACATTGTTCTTGCGACTTCCACTAACGTTCGGTTTAGTCTTTCAACAACTCCGTTTTGTTCGGTGTCCGTGCAATAGATGTTTGATCTTTGAATTCCACTTTCTCATAAAATTCACGAAGGGTTTTGTTAACAAATTCGGTTCCTTTATGCATTACGATGATTACGGCGGTGTTGCGGGTGAACACATATCTTTGTGAGAAAGGTGATGATCATTTGTGGAGCTTGGTCTTTGCTACGAAGAAAGTAGACCCAAGTCCATCGAGAGTAGTCATCAGCGATTACTAAGATGTAGCGTTTGCCATTTATCGTTTTGCGCGCATTGGGCCACACAAATCCATGTGAAGAAGATGAAGCACATCTTTGAGGCTGTGTTCCACCTTTGAAGGAAAATGAGCACGAGTGCTTTTCCCTTGTTCACGGTGAGCAAGGTGATCTTTTGAATCTAGGAATCGTGGGAGTCCTTGACTAGTTTGTGTCGAGCAAGATTGGTGATGGTTTGAAAGTTTAGATGTGAGAGGCAGCGGTGCCATAGCGAGATTTTGTAGATGTTGCCTTTGAAAGTAAGCAAATGGGAGAGGAAGCAACCATGTCTTGCATAGAGATAGTGTAGAGGCGGAATTACGAGAGCGGACATAAGATCGTTTCCTTGTAGATCACGAATGAAACAAGTTTTCTCACGAAAGCAACCTCAAATCTCCATCACAAAATTGACCTCTGAAAGCAGTTGTGACCGAGGCCTTCCACATAGTAAACCACCTTATTTCGATGTTCCCATTAACATAATCTCCGTAGCCCATGATGGGCTGCAGTGATCGTTCGAATCGGCGGTGCCAATGAACTTTGCAATAAAGTTTGATAACAGTTTAAGATTGCTGTCATGTGTCGGGAACATCCGCTATCAACAATCAGAGAATGATCATATCACTGCATTACACAGGGCGACACGGATGGAATAGAAGTAGATGTGGAACCCGAAATGTTAGAGGGTTCGAAGCGAATACATTAGACATACACACATTGACAAGTTTAGGCATCCATTTAAATCCAAGTGTGTTATATATCCATTTCGCCATCTATAACTACTCTTTGCTTTAGTCTTAGTGAAATCACTAGGTGGTACTACATTCTTAGGAGGTGAGGCGGTAGCTCTTGTGATAGCAATGGTTGCCTTAGAATCTAAAGAAGGTGGTTTACCAAGCACGGACTTAGAATGATTAGTGGGCCTAGAGGTATTCCGATTCTTAGGATTCCGTAATCTAGAGATTATAGCTTTAGCAACACATTTGTCATGACAATCGAATTCATACTCTTTTGACAAATATCACAAGGTGCATCGATGAATATCAAAGGTACTTAACGGTTTAGCATTCGTTACATCACTATTTCTATTACATTTGCGGACCGCAACATCTATAGTGGAAGTAACATGAGTTTTATTCGATTCCTAGGGTGTTCTTCTACTTTAGCATTCCTTATTGATCTTTTCTTAGGTGCAACTTCCTATTCTTCGTTTGAGTGCTCCTAGGGCGGTGAAGTGCGGACGTTTGGAAAAGATGCAACTATTCTGTTCGATGGGGAAACACATTAGCAACTTGTGATTTGGCGGTGGGAATTCTAGGTTCACGATTACTAAGTGTGTTGGTGCTAATCTCTTAATCACGATGGCGGGAGTTGTTCATACTTTCCTAACATTTCCGTAACTTAGAGATGGTGTGAATCGATTTTGATTTTCGAGCGAATATTACCGGCAAAATTCATGACTTCTCTAGTGTGAGCAAGATAGTGATCAAGTTCATTAGATGCTTCATCTCGAGTCTTTTGAGTAAATCAAATATGACACCATATTCTGTTTAACTTTTAAAGTTCTTGTTCATATTTTGAGATTTGACTTTTCAAAGACACGTTTTGATCATCCGGATGCTCAATATTAGGATCGGAAGATTTTGCACTCAATTGAGCGATTTTCTTTTGAAAACTAAGTTGATGGTTGTGAATATCTTTTCACACCAATGAAAACGACGTTTTGCATTGTTAATTTCCGTGTGTAATCGTTTATTTTCGACTTTTAAAGACTCGATCGAAGCACATTATCGGTGTTCTCATGATTACAACAGTTTCAACAATATCGGAGAGATATGATCGGATGCATATGGCAGCGAATAGAGTAGCACAACATTATGGATATCGGCCGAGATAACATCTTCCAAGAGTCGATCAACATCTTTTCTCAACGGTTTCTTTTGCGTTTTGTGTTAGTAATAGATGTTTACATTTTCTCAGCGTTTTCATTACCCCAAGTTCCTTATGAAAATCCTTTTACCGAGCAATTGCACAACTTTTCAAGTTTTTAACATTAGGTAAAGATTTTTACGAAAAATGTCTCTTTGTTCTCGCGCGAGGCGATTGAAAATGTTCAACTTTGATTTCGGATCGATATTCTATCTCATGTTGTAAAATTTTGAGGTCGACCATGAAAATGTCAAAATATCGAAGGATTTTTCGATTTTCGGGTTTTGAGTTTACTTCACTAATGGAAGGTAAAGGACCATAAGTTTGTGCAAAGTGCATTTTGGGATTAACAATAGAAGACTCGGTATTTTGATGATAACCCTTGGTGTGTTAGAAGAATCCGTTGGTGTGTGAAAGTGACCGCGTTTTATAATTAAAGGTTTGTTGTAAACAACATTTTTAATTTTGATCGACTCTCGTCTTACGCATCTAATTCCTCTTGTGATGGTATTCAACAACACTCATGATGTATTATCAATTTTGTATTACCTTTGGAAACTTGAGGAGTTGGTTTGAATGTTTTTAGTGAAAGCTTAGGTTTGTGTCGACTAGATTTTTCCATATCCTTTTGGATTGGGTTTTAAGGTAAACTTTTCAATAGTCATTACGGATTCACCATGTTTGTAAACAACAGTTTTAAACTCTTTAAGTTTGTTTTGCAAACCGATGATTTCTTCAAGAAGGTCATCTACCGATTCGTTGAATGCTTTTTGTATCGGGAAGCTGTTTTGACAATTTAACAACTCGGCCTTAGCTTTTTGATTTTCCAAGGTGAGGCGTTAATTTGCTTTTTATGTTCATGTTTGATTGTTCTAATTCGGACAACAAAGCATTCTTGAGGCGGCTAGATCACGCATCTGTCTCTCTAAATATTTTTCGTTTTGATGAGATTTTGCAAAGCGGCTTCAAAACCTTTTCACTGGTTTTCTTGAGTTTTGAAAAAGTTGAGTTGCATTTGTAAACATTCAAAATCCTTGGTTAACGATGCATTTTACTTTTTAAGGATTGATTTAATGCATAACATTCCTCCATTTTGATTTTATGGTCTTGAATTAACCGAGCAAAATCCGGATGAGGCAACAGATCATCTTGTTCAGCGTGAGTCTCAACATGATCATTCTTTAGATCCTCAAATGCGACCACGAGTCAATTTGATTATCAAGGGGACCATAAGGTCATCTTGATCGTCAAATGTAACTCTGAGGTTAACTTGAAAATCATCGAAGAAGATGTAGAAGACTCATTTTGAGCGATCGATCCGTGCGGATTCGAGATATTGGCGGAGATATTAGTTCGAGATATGATGATGGTTTGTTCGGTGCACGAGACAAGCCATCGATGTCATCTCTTGGGCTGAATCACTCATGTGTAGCTCATGCATATTAGCCATCAACATAACGTTTGCATTAGCTGCAAGTCCTCCATATCATCATCAGTGCGCATACGCCATAAAGCTCTGTTCTTTGTTTGTGAGAGATCCACCGACTTCATCCTTAAGAGCCAAAAGTAAGGCCTCTTTGAAATAAGCTTGCCCCTAGTCCTTGGCTTTGGGCATGCATTAGCCAGTGTCCTTCTCATTGCGGTTGTAGCATCTAAGACCATTTAACCGATTACGAGCATTTCCTGTTCCACCACTTGAGCTCTGTTGTTATTCCTACCACGACATTAAACCCTTGACCACCGCCCATCGGCGACCATAATCACGATTACGAACTTCAACCGTCCATTGTTCGCGACTTGAGTCCGTGTGTTAGATGAGGAGCGAATCGATTGTTGGATTTGTTGGTGTATGTGGCCAAAAGCATTAGCAATCATCACAAATCCTTGTTGCAATGCTTGAATGGATCGATTTCCTCGGTAGCTTCAACGACATATGCTTGAGCATTGTTCTTTGTATGGGACCAATTGATTTTGTTGAGGTTGAGGTTGTTCTTTGTGAAGGTGTGTTGGAAGCGATTGGTTGAGTTCTTTGGTTGAGAGGATAATTCATTGAGCATACAAGGCAAGTTGTTGATTGTCCGGTTGTATTTGTTTAGCAATTTGAGCACGGAGAATCCTTTCCCGATCAACTTCCTTTTCATGAGGCTTCAAGTAATCGTACAACAATCCATAAGTAGAATGATGCATGTTCTTCGCAGCGGAGAAAATGACATACTTCTCCCATTACGGACCAAGACTACTCGGGAACTTAGTATTCACTTTGCAATTCTTGGCATGATGATGTTGTGTTTATCCAAATCATTGATGATGTCGAAAATCGGTGATGATATGACTCAAGTGTCTCTCGGGTTCAATCATGAAGTGTTCATAAGCCAAGTAAATTTTGGATTCCAAATCCTCGATTGAGTCTGAGATCCTTCCATAAGAAGGCGAATATGATCCCACATTTTTGTGCGATCTTTTGAGCATCAACACTACGAAGAATTGGGTTTGGTAATCCTAAGAGGATGTATTCCATTGCAAGTTCATCGACTTCATAGTGTAGAAGTTACGTAGGATTTAAGTGCTGCTTGATAGCAATGTTGGTTTGTTCATCTCTTGGTGGAGCAGCAGTTGGATCTCCGGGTACAATGACGGTAGGCATCTCAAATGGACCTTCAAGATAACCTTCTTTAAGAACTTTCCATGTGGCTTCTTTGGATCACATAACCTAAAGAACCTTATCACCCATTGATCGTAGTTTCTGGAGTGAGCATTGGAGGTCTATCAAGTGATCGACTTCATGAATTGATTGTTGGGTGCTTAGAGCTTCACACATCTTTGCAAACCAAGTGGGTTCCTTCATAGTGCTTCGTGATGGATGTTGATTGAAATCGTTTGTGTAGGGTAGAGTTTGAAGACTTGGTGGTGGTTGAACCATTTGTGGTTGTGGAATTGCACCAAGTTGTGGAGTATGTTCTTGATTAAATTGTTGTTGATAAATTGCTTGTTGTTGATTCCATTGTTGATGTTGTGGAGTTAATTGTTGTTGTTGTTGATGATTATAAGTGTGAGGAAGTAGTTAGAGTATGGTGGTTGAGACATGATGATAAACTTGTGTAGTAAGAATGGATCTTTGTAGTCGAATGAACCTTTGTTGATGAAGTATCCTTAGGCGTAGAAATGACAAGAACCAAGTAGCACTTATGCGTAAAAACACCAAAAGTTAGCGTAACAAGAATAGTTCTGCGTGGGATTTAGCTTCTGGCGTGGCGGGAAAAAAGACTAAAGTTTGCGTAAGCGATGAAGTTAGGCGTGAAAGTTAGGCGTGGGATTACCTTATCGTGGGACTAAGTCTCGGCGTAAGATGAATCTTAAGCGTAAGATTTTCTCTGGCGTAAGCTTTATGCTTAAGCGTAAGATTAGGGTTTTATCCCAAGTGATCTTTACACTTCACGGTGCAAAAGATATCCAAAGTCGACGTATTTTCGGACTTATCCAAGTAAGAAAACACGGAATAAACCCGAAAATGAAGATCAAACCAAGGAAATTCTTACGCGTAATTTTAGGGTTTTGTTACGCGTAAGATTACTCGTAACTTTGATTCTATCCAAATGTGTTTCTAAACCGGTTTTGTGTGTTGAAATAGCTTCAATAACACCAAAATAACACAAAAGTGTGAAACTTGATGATCAAAGCACTTAAAAGCGATTCTCGCGTAGGATAACACCCTCGTATAAAAACAAGCTTAAAACAAGGAAAAACACGTAAAGTTCCAAACTTTTGCCAAAACCAATAGTTTAACACCTAATAACGTTGAAAGTACAAGAATCTTGGATTCAAAAGTGTAAAAATTAGTTTTAAGCGTACCAAAGATTGTGTTATCTTTACGCGTAAGACCCAAAACCAAAACTTCAAAAACAAACGAGTACACCCAACTATTTGGCGATTGATACCTTTGTTAGGTCACTAGTTTTACAACACAAGCTTATAGAGAAAGAGATAAGGCGGATGAACAAGTAAACCAAACACACACACACACGTATAGTATGAAGCGGTTAAGCGAAGAGAGTGAGTGAGTGAAAGAATAACTTGAACAACCAACCTTCAAATGAAGGTTATTACAATGTATTTATAGGCAAGGAGCTAGGGCAACACTCCTCTCCTTCCCTATTCCTTATTGGGCTTGGATCAAGCTTATGGGCCTTCTACATAAGCTTGACCTTAAACAAACATAAAGGCCATAACAAAGCTACCTATTACATATGAAATATAAATACTTGAAATCTTGTTTAGGAGTGATTCCAACAACCTCTTTTAAATAGGCATACAGTGATGAATCTTTAGTAATGTTTCCATTTCCGCGTCTCTTTAGCTCCAATGCTCGTAATTAACTGAAAGTGGAAAATAATGGAAAAGAAGCATAAATCCATATAAATGATATAAATAACGAGCATTATCGGGGAAATTGACACTTAATATTCAGGACTATTTGATGTTATCAGTCTAATTCAGCCTTACCCGTGACAAGTGAGGAACTACAACATCACGGTTTAAATCTAGTGCATTGTTCACACTATTGCATCACTGCATTACACCAGCCGTGTCATGCATACAAACATCTACACAAACACTTTTCAACAAGTAAAACACCCTACGCGTGGCCTAATTGAACCTTATGTGTCACAAATGAAAATCTATTGCATCAACGCTTACGATGGCGCATCAAGTACTTAAATACACACACCAGCACTTTTCAATAAGTAAAACACCCTACGTGTGACCTAATCGAACCTTATGTGCCACAAATGAACACTTAATGCAACACTACTCTACAGCACTACATCATGCATACAAGTACACACGCAACCACTTTTTGACAAGTAAAACACAATATGCACTTATCAACAAATAAAACATAATGCTTCTAATCTAATCTAACCATATGTGCCACAAACATGTACGTACTACATCACTTCATGACACCAAATGCATCATCCATACAAACATATATACAAACACTTTTCGAGAAGTAATACACCCTACGCGTGGCCTAATCTACCTTTATATGCCACATACAATAACCTATTGCATGACTTCATCATTTTAAAACATATGAACACCTACTGCATTTCAGTTTAATTTACAGTGCATCACATATACAACCAAGAACACAAACACACTTACACACATAAAACAACCTACGCTTAGCCTATTCATCCTTACATGTGATAATTGAATACTTACTGCATCTCAGTTCAAAATATAGTGCATCACGTATACAACCAAGCACATAACACACATTTACACACATAAAACAACACACGCTTTACCTATTTCATCCTTACACATGACAACTGAACACCTACTACATCTCAGTTCATTTTCTAGTGCATCGTACATACAACCAAGCATACAAACACATTTTCACACATAAAACAACTTACGCTAAGCCACTTCATCCTTACATGCGACAACTAAGCAACTACCGCATCTCAGTTAAGATTCCAGTGCATCAGACATACAACCAAGCATACAAAAAAGTTTACACACATAAAACAATCTACAGTTAGATTATTTCATCTTTACATGCGACAACTGAACACCTACTACATCTCATTTCATTTTCCAGTGCATCACATACACCCAAGCATACAAACACATTTACACACATAAAACAACCTACGCTTAGCCTATTTCATCCTTACACGCGACAACTAAACACATACTGCATCTCAGTTCAGATTCTAGTGAATTAAACATATAACCAAGCATACAAACAAGTTTACACACATAAAACAACCTACACTTTGCTTATTTCATAATTATACGCATCTTACATACAACCAAGCATACAAAAACATTTACACACATAAAACAACTTACGCTTAGCCTACTTCATCCTTACATGTGACAACTAAATACCTATTGCATCCAAGTTCGGATTCTAGTGCATCAGACATACAACCAAGCTTACAAAAAAGTTTACACACATAAAACAACCTACACTTAGATTATTTTATCCTTGCACGTGACAACTGAACACCTACTGCATCTCAGTTCATTTTCCAGTGCATCACACATACACCCAAGCATACAAACACATTTACACACATAAGCCAACCTACACTTAGCCTATTCCAACCTTACACGCGACAACTAAACACCTACTGCATCTTAGTTCATATTACAGTGCATCAAATATATAACCAAGCATACAAACAAGTTTACAAACATAAAATAACCTACACTTAGCCTATTTCTTGCGACAACTAAACACCTACTGCATGTCAGTTTATTTTCCAGTGCATCGCACATACATCTAAGCTTACACACACATTTACACACATATAACAACTTACACTTAGCCTACTTCATCCTTACATGTGACAACTAAACACCTATTGCATCCTAGTTCAGATTCTAGTCCATCAGGCATACAACCAAGCATATAAAAAAGTTTACACACATAAAACAACCTACACTTAGATTATTTCATCCTACACCTACTGCATCTCAGTTCATTACACATACACCCAAACATACAAACACATTTACGTACATAAAACAACCTACGCTTAGCCTATTTCATCCTTACACGCGACAACTAAACACCTATTGCATCTCTGTTCAAATTCTAGTGCATCAGACATACAACCAAGCATACAAACAAGTTTACACACATTGTTAATACAAATAAGCCGTGAAAAAGTTTATTTATATTTTACGATCTTCTAATGTTTTGTCGATAACAAATATAAAATCATTTTAACGAAACAAATAAAGTACGTAAATAGTTTGAGTTAATAGTTTTCTAAACACACTTACGCCTTCACATAAAACACTAAAACAAGTATAAGTGATTTTATGATTTAGATACATATGTACAACAACTAGTGTTTACATATTGGGTTAAACATATACTTAAACTAAGTATACTAAAATGGGTAAAACTAAGTGTATGCTAAATTGGGTAAATACAAGTATATACTAAATGGGTAAATACTAGCAAATGGTTTTGACCCATAACCCATGGTTTTATATATACCACTTAACCAAGTTCATTGTATCTAGAAAGAAAACCATGGATCAACCCATAACCCATGACCCATGACCCTTAACCAAAAATACCCATGGGCAAGAGAGGCGGACCACGGATCCCTAGCTTTGTGCTAGCCGGATCCTTGTGGTAGGGATCCGTGGGATCGGGAAGCAGAAGAGAATTTCCTCTTTAAATAGAGAGCCATTTCTTCCTCTCTATGTGTGCTTTTCATATATACTTCCCAAAGTATTCTAACCTCTAACCTCGGATCTAAGTGATCTATGTAGTTTGTCTTTTGTTTTAGTGTGATCTACTAGGTTCCTCCTAAAGGAAAGATCACCACCTCTTGAAGGCGTGCAAGCTCAAAGTCCATGAGTTGCCATGCCGTCATCATCAAGACTACTAAGGTTCTCTTGTTGATAGTTCTTCCTTTCTCCATAGATGTTGGGTTGAAGGCATTAGTGAAGAATGCCGAAAGTGTCAAGATGAAAGCATTAGTGAAAGGTTCTCATCATCCATGTCAAAGCATTAGTGAAGGATGCTAAAGGTGTCAAGACGAAGGCATTAGTGAAGGGTGCCAAGCGTTGTGTCAAAGGCATTAGTGAAGGATGCCAAAGAATAAAATCAAGTAGCATTTGGGAAGAATGCCTAGGTCGTATAATCGATGAGGTGCATCGTTATACATATATGTATTTGTTTATATACAAGGATGGTGATATCCTTGATGGTGTTGTAACAAGGGTAGATCTCCTTGAGATTAGGTGTTGTGTCGTGAAGGTGTAGTTCACCTAAGGTGTGAAAGAACTAGGTACTTAGCCTAGTACCTAATAAAGGGTAGGCGACGTTGTGAAGGATTAGTTCTCCTAAGGTGTGAAAGAACTCGGTGGTTAGCCTAGCATCGTATAAAGGGTAGGCGACGTTGTGTTAGGTGTGGTTCGCCTTGGTGTGAAAGAACTCGGTATTTAGCTTTGTACCGGAAAAAGGTTAAGCGATGTTGTGAAGGCTTCTCCGCCATAAGGAGTTGGTGTAGTGTTTACGAACTCTCGAGTAGGTGACTCGGGGATTGGAGTAGGGCAAGGAAGGTGTTCTTATAGCCGAACCACTATAAATAGTTGTGT